>JAJTUV010001088.1:1200000-1515742 GCA_021653895.1 Mastomys natalensis | reverse complement strand
AGAAACCCCAACCCCTTTTTTTGGCCAAACGGCCTTGGTGGGGCCCAAGCAAAACCGGGAAAAAAGTGAAAACCCACACCATGTGGGGGGGACATCAAGCGGTCCAGCCCCCCTTTTGCAAAGTACAACGAAAACAAAATTTTGCAAAGTTATATAAACACCCTCTGACCCAGACTCCCGCTCCCCGTGTTTCCCTACAAGAAAAAACTAAAGTCTATACAACAAAACATGAATGCTCATCATTTTGTTTTAAAACCCAACTGGAAGCAGCCCAAACACCTTAAAAACAGACGATGGAAAAACAAATTACTCTATCCATACAGCAGGGTGTTCTTGCACAATGAAAAGGAAGAACTCAGACACACAACAGCAGTACGGAGCTCAAAATAATTACGCCGGAAAAGAAGCCAGGAGCTCTGCTCCCCAAAAGCTCATACTGTGGTCCTTCGAGAAGATTCTAGAAGATGCAGGTTAACCCACAGTGAAGCAGGCCTGTTAATGGCTCCTGGGATGGGGTGGTGGTGGAGGAGAGATTTCTGAGAAGGAACTTAGGTCAAGTTTGTGGCAATGGTTTTAGGTTTGGGGTTTGGCATGTGTCAGAGCCTGTCTCGGTGTACACTAAGCCGGAGAGCCTTGTGTGTCAACAATACTATACTGGAGCTGTGAAGAAGAGTAATTTTTAAGGTGTGGGGGTGATTCAGTGGTAGAGTGCAGCATTACCTAAGGAAGGGAAGGGAGGGAAAGGGAGGAAGGGAAGGGAAGGGAAGGGAAGGGGAAGGGAAGGGAAGGAAGGGAAGGGAAGGGGAAGGGAAGAAGGAAGGGAAGGGAAGGGAAGGGAAGGGAAGGGAAGGGAAAAGGGAAGGGATGGGGTCTCGAAGGAGTTGGGGGACGATTTAGCAGAATATATTGTCTGAAAAAAATACTTTTTTTTAAAAAAATTTTTTATTTTAATTATTTAAATCAAATCATAATTTTTACTTATTCACATAGGGGTTTATAAACACAAAAAGGCAGGACGTGGGGAAGGGGATGACACAGGAGCATAGGTGTTCAGGGGAGTACAGATACCTTTCAGAACAGGGTTGGCTGGGTGAAGGTTCAGGGGACATGTCACTATGACTCTGCCTATGATTTACTTGTCCTTATCTAAGTTGGTACTATCCGCCGAGGCTGCCTATTTACAAGATCTATGACTACTCAGGCAAAAAAAAAATACTTTCAAGAAAAAAGAAAAAATGACATTAAAAATAGAAGTAATTTTTAAATGAGAAAAACTAACTCACAAACCCAATCAGGGTATTAGGGTCTCCAAATGTAGCTCAGGTTGACCTCATGTAGTCCAGGCTAGCTATGAACCGAGATCTTCTTGCCTGAGTGCTGGGACAACAAATGAGCACTACCTGTTAGCTTACCACCCACTCTTCTGAATTATCCCAGGAGCCTCTTCCAGGCCTCCCTTGGGTGCCTCTCACCATCGAAGACTAGCCACACCCTTGACAACGTAGGTCCTATCCTATCTCTGCTGTCCTCCAACTGTCTACCACTCAATGTCCTCAGAGCAAAGCCGGATCTGTGCAGCGCCTATCTGGTGACCTCAGACCTCTATGGCCACTGCAGGCTCTCTCCCTCAGCTACAGCCACAGTGGCCTCTGCTGTCCCTAGAATACCCAGCCACATTGTCCTCCAGGCCCTCTACACCCATTCTTCCTCTGTCTGGAGTGTTCTTTCTGAGACACCCCCGTGTCTGACTGCCTGAGAAGCTTCAGGTCTTCAGTCAAGTGCCTAGATCTCAGAGTGGCCTGCCTCAATCTCTCCCACTCACAGCTCTGGCTGCCCTTCTTTCTGCTTAGGACTCCTCCACCTTGCTCAAGTTCCTCAAAGCAGAGTATGAAAACAATCCGTCTGTAGCCCTGTGTGATGGTCAGGCCTTTGATTCCAACTACTTGAGAGGCTGAGGCAGAAGGACTGCAAGTTCAAGGCCAGCATGGGAAATTTGCTAAGACGTTGTCTCAAAAAAATGGGGTGGGGGGGGGGGTTGGCCAGCATGTACCAGCCTTAGGTGTCATCTCCAGGATTGCCCTCCTCCCAAGCAAATTATTTTGGGTTTTTGTTTGTTTCCTTTGGGTACGACTTGAATTGTTCTATTTCACCTGAGGGCTTGAGAGCACATGGCACATAGTGGGTTCCAAGGAATATCTGTGGAAGGGATGTTTCCTGTGTTCCAGGGTGCACATTCCAAGAGTTCCTGTGCCTCACAGTGACCCCAGAAGCCAGGCTGCAGCTCCATCCTGCTGATGTGGCAACTGAAGTCCAGCCCTGGCCACTGGCTGTCACCCAGAAGACTCTGCCACCTCCCAGCCCCAGTGCCAGGCTCGGGTCACCCGGTCACAGTGCCCAGTCATACCTGGCATGTACAGCCAGGTTCCTGCAGGCAACTAGTGGCAGAGGTGAAGCTTTGCCCTTGCCCGGTTCTGTCTCAAGCTGTAAGAACATCAGGGAGAACGGATGGCCCTTCTTCCTGGTTCCCACTCAAAGGGGAAAAGAGAAGCCAGGCATGGGACACAGAAAATGCCATGTCAAAAAGTCCAAAATCCTAGACCTGGGAGTCAGCTGTCAGTCAGTTAGTGCTTACTGTGCCAACATGAAGACTGGAGTTCAGATCCCCAGCGCCCATGTCAAAATCTGGCACAGCAACAATCCCAGCACTGGGGAGGTAGACAGGATGCCTGGAGCTTGCTGGCCAGCCAGTCAAGCTGGATCAATGAACTCCAGAGTCAATGACACTATTTTAAAATAAGGCGGATGTTGACCTCTGGCCTCCATATGCGTCCATTCCCCACACATGTCACATATCACATATGCATGCACACACACACACACACACACACACACATACACACCGTCACCACCACCACCACCAAGAACAACAACGGGAGAATAGAAGGCACACTACAAAGAAGATCGGTTTCTGGGGCCACAGCTCAGGGTGGACAGCTCTCTAGGAAGACATGGGCAGAGAGGTATGGAAACAGGATGCACTGTTGCTCAGACACTTCTGACAGTCCCAAGGGCGATGCTAGACAACACTGTCAAGCAGTAACCCACGGCTATGACTAATTTTACGCCCCCCCCCTTCAGACATCTATTTGCCAAAGAACACCAAAAATAACAAGAAACAGGAATTTAATAAAGTCATGAAGCTAATCCTAACAAAGATATAAAGACATAAGTAAGGGCTGGGAAGACGTCTCAGTGGTTAAGAGCCTGAACTGCTCTTGTTGAGGGTCTGGGTTCAATTCCCAGTACCCACATCAAGCAGCTCACAACTACCTATAATCTCAGCTCCAGGGGATCTGATGCCTGCTAACCACTATGGGCATCTGCACATACCAGGTAACAAAAACTCATGCAGGTACACACACATACACATTCGATAGATAGATAGATAGATAGATAGATAGATAGATAGATAGATAGATAGAGATAAATAAGTACTTTTAGGTCAAATAAATATGCACCAAATAACACAGAATCAAAAAAACATAAAGCAGAGAAACCATAGATTGAAGAAGAAATTAATTATGCTGGAAATGGGGAACTGTAGTCCAATTTCCTTGGTCCCTGACAGATGGAGTGAGCAAAGGGGAGATTCAGTTTGTTGGCAACAAAGTTGATGTAAAACTGAAGTTACAGATAGACACATATGGGTAGACACACACACACACACAAACATCAGCTCACACTCACTCACAGACTGGACTGTCTGCTGTGCATTTTGCTGTCGGGCAGCTACACACAGAGATACATCCATATGTGCACAAAGCCACACAGAGATACATCCAGAGATGTGGCACAGAGACACACAGAGACACATCCAGATGTGGCACAGAGACACATCCAGATGTGCACATAGCTACACAAGCACAGGGTTAAGGTCTGGAGAAGTTCACACACAACTGTCACAGTCTCTGGATGTGAGTTTTGTCTCTGTCGTTTTATTTATTTGTGGAGAATGTCTGTCACGTGCTGCTGACACAGTTTTTCAGTGCAAGGCACAGGATTCTGGCTAGCTGAAAGTTCACATGATGTAAATTCTAATTGAATGAGACCTGTCACCCACTCCACTCTCATTTGAGTAATTATGAGGGTTCAGTAGGGAAACATGCTTGCTATGGACATAGAAGGTTCCAGGCCCACACTGAACGTCTGAGGAATGACAAGTGTTATCACCATGGCTTCCTGACTCCAGCTAGTGCCACGACTCAAATGTCTCCCCCTGCTCTTGCCCACCCTGGCCTCATCGTTGTCAGCGGGATTAGCACCCCAATCTCCTAACAGCTTTTTATCCCTCAAGATCTTCTAGCACCTCTCCCCTACTCCTCCAATTAAGAAACTCTCATGATGCTTTAAAAGTAAACTTCAAAAAAGGCTGGGGCTGAGGGATGTGGCTCAGTTAGAACCCTTGTGCGCCTGTAAGGGGCTCAGGGCTCCATCTGTAACCATACACACACACACACACACACACACACACACACACACACACGTGTGTGTGTGTGTGTACACGTTCTTGTGTACACACATACTGATGCACACACAGATACTCATGCATACACACGTACTCATGTACACAATACTCTGCGCACACACGTTTGTGTACACACATACCTGTGCACACTATGTACTTGTGCACACATGCACATGCTTGTACACATGGACATGAACACACACTCACACACAGTGACCATATCATTTATCGACTCCCATTAAATATCTCTATGATTCCTGATTGCCCATAGAATAAAATCCAATCCTGCATCCGAGATTGTCGCCCTATATACAGACTTCTACCTAAATTCTCCATGTGTTTTCCTTTCCTTTAACCATCACTGGACCACATTTCCTTCTGTTCAGTCCTAAACCTCCATTATGATTTGACACAAGTATCACCTCCCCTGGGAGGTCCTCCTTGGTTGACCCTGGACATAGCTATGCTTGCTGAAGACCTGCAGACTGGCAAACAGGAGTCCCTTACTCACATCCTGCTGTGTCCGACATCTCTAAGTTATCCCATCTCCCATGATAAACAGAATTATCTGTTTATAGTTAAGTTTTTTTTTTTAAAAAATTAGTTTTTTAATTAGCCAGGCATGGTGGCACATGCCTTTAATGGCAGCGTCGGGGAGGTAGAAGCTTTCAGATCTCTGTAAGCTCAAGGCCATCCTGGTCTACATGGCAAGTCCTTGGAAGTCTAAATAGTGAGACTCTGTCTCAAAGGGGTTTTTTAAAAAGCTTGAAAAAATTAGACGTATGTGAGGGTATTGGATACATGAATACAGGCGCCCTCGGAGACTTCGTGTGTTCTAGTCCCCTGAAGCTGGAGTTCTGGGCAGTTCTGAGCTGTCTGACACGGGTGTTGGGAATCAACTTGTTTTCTCTGCAAGGCTGGATGCGCTCTTAACCACTCAGCCATCTTTCCAGCCCTGTTTATGAATAGTTTTAAAAGATGTCCGTAGAGCAGACACAGTAGCGCTTTCCTATAACCCCTGCCTCAGGAGGCTGGAAACCCCGAGCTGCCCCCTCAGCCCCGTGCCGTGCCGTCTATTTAGCATCCATCCCTACACAGGGTTTGTGGGGGAGCTGAGAACAGTCCTGACCCACCTGCTGTCCACCTGAGGCTACCTTTGGGGATCCCTCTGTAGACCACTGAGCCGGATTCTTTATGAGGACCTCAGCTTGGCTTTCTATACTGCTCCATCCTTGTGACCCACATCACTCAAGGTGACTGGAGGAGGGTTAAGCTACATAGTAACTTCCGGGTCAGCCTGACTAATGTAGACTCTGACTAAAAAATCAAAACAAAAACGTGGGCATGGAATTCCAGTATTGGGGAAGGGCGGGGGGGGGGGGATGTCAGAAGGATCAAGCATTCGAGGTCAGCCTGGGCTACATGAAGTCCTGTTGTAAACAAAATCAAAAATACTTTTGTGGGTTTTCAATAGAAAAAAAGATTTTGAGACAGAGTTCCTTTGCATAGCTTTGCTGTCTTGGAACTAGCTCTGTAGACCAAGCTGGCTTCAAACGCAGAGATCTACCTGCCTCTGCCTCCTGTGTGCTGGGACTAAAGGCGTGTGCTACCACCGCCTGGCTTCAATAGAAATTTTCATTAATTTGTATTTTTCTATCTTTGTGTATTTTGTGAGTGCATATGCGTTCCTGTGTTCCTATGTGTGTGTGTGTGTGTGTGTTATACATGCACACGCACACATGTGCACCAGGGTCATTATTTGTTGTCTTTATCAATCACTCTCCATCTTAGATTTTGAGACAGGATCTCTCATTGAACCTGAAGCTCACTGGCAGACCAGCAAGCCCTAGCCATACTCCTGCCTCCACCTCTGAAGCACTGGTATTACAGGTGCCTGCTTCTACACTCAGCTTTTGTATGTGAGTTCTGGGGATCTAACCTAGGGGCCTCATGGTTGTACAACAAGAGAACCTTATTCACAGAACCATCTCTCCAGCCCCTTCTTTGTGTATCCTGTGGCTAGCATTTTTTTTTTCTTCCAGTCTCAAAAAAATGTATAGGCCAATAAGAAACTTACAAGCCCTGGGTTGTGAGCTCCAGTGTCAAGAATTAGAAGATGCCCAACACAAGCTGGAGAGTATGGCGCACACCTTTAGTCTCAGCACTGGGGAGGCAGAGGCAGGCAGATCTCTGAGTTCAATGCCAGCCTGGTCTACAGAGCGAGTTTCAGGGCAGCCAGGGCTACACAGAGAAACCCTGTCTCAAATAAACAAACAAAAAGTGGCCTAACACTGCTTCTGCCTCTGTGCCAGGCTGACCTCTGCTGTGCAGTCCTTAGCTATCCGTCTCTTCCTTGGATCTGGGTACTTTAGAGCAAAGCAGAGCCAGGCTTTTGGGTCAGTTGAATAAGTTAGTGATTTCTCAAGCTCCCAATACCTGCTTTTCCTTTCTCTGAATCTAGCAGATTGCAGCCCCTGCGAGTTTCTCTGTCAACCAGATCACTAGAGAGCACTTCTTTCTGAAGCTCTCCGAGCAGGACACGGAACACAGTGGCCAGAACACCCTATGCCCACAAGCCGCCCCTCTTGAGTCTTATGGTTAAATTCCATCACCCCTACTTTATAGATAAAGCTGGGGCTAAGAAGAGAGAGACTACAGTGTGAGTTTGAAGATCGCATGGAACTGTGTGATCCCAGCGTTTCTGATCTCGCTCAGCAAAACCTACCCGAGACAGCCATCAGGCTTCCCGCGCTCCTTCCCTGTTCTCGACTCCCACTGAGACCCAGACTTCACAGATTCCTCCATCTTGCCAGCATCTGGGCTGGCTCCACAGCACCAATAAATCCCACATTCTCAGAGTTCCCACTGGGAAAACAACCTATGCCAAGGCCAAATGCTTCAGAGCTACTCAAAAAGGGCCAGTGCCAAGGGACGGTGAGACCTTGTAAGCCTCCCTTAGATAGTTCTGTGGCCTGTGTTCCCTGAGGATCAAAAACACCCACCGCAGCTCCAAGCTGAGGAAACACCAAGCATACCCGGTCTCCAGCCCTGTGCAATCCGCATCTCCTGTCATCACCTTGTCCCTATACAGAGTTTGGGAGCGGAGGAGCTCAGCCAGGTCCACTTGCTGACCAGTCACCTTTGAAGCTGACACTGGGGATTCCTCTAGAGGCCACTGTGCCAGTTATTTAATGAAAAAAAAAAAAAAAAAAAAAAAAAAAAAAAAAAAAAAAAACTAAAACTAAAATGGCCCTTCTATACTCTTCCATCTTTGTAAACCATGACACACAATTTATGAAAGGAAAATCGATTCTTCACTGATCCTCTTCCCACCCTGGCTAGTAATAAGGAACGAGCCAGGTCCATCCAGCTCCTGGCAGCAGCTGGAAGTTTGGCTTCAGGCGTCAGCCTCCCCGCCTGGGATGGCTTATCTTTATCGTCAGGTTGGCAGGTGAGTCTCTGAGCATCGCTCTGAGGAATGATCTAGATTAGACTGAGGTGGGAAGACACACCCTCAACGTGGGTGGTGTCGTGCCATGGGCTGCACTGAATAAAAGGCAGAGAAGAAGACCTGGAGGGATAGCTCAGCATGATGCTCTTGAGGAGAACCCAAGCTCAGTTCCTAGCACCCACTTCAGGCAGCTCACAACTGCCTGTAACTGCTCCGGCATACTCCTCCTCCTCTGGCCTCTGTGGGCATCTATGTGCACATGTGTGTGCACGCACATACATAATAAAAATGAGAGAGAGAGACCAGCATTCATCTTCTTCCTGACGGTGGATGAAATATAGCCTACTGAGTCACACTTCCTGTGGCCATGAAGCCCCTCCATCATGGGTGGTACCCTCCAAGTATGAGCCCAAATAAACCCTTTCTCCTTACATTGCTTTTATCAAGTAGTTTGTTAAAGTTCCTAGACAGGTAACTAATACACAGCCCACTGCAGAAAGGTTGGTAAACTGCTTATCTCTTGGTGCTGCAGGGAGTCCTCGGCTTCTCCAGACTCTGGCTCCAGACTTGCACACTTTGAGGGTGCAGCCAGCCTTCCCATGCACCAGTCCCCATGATGACTAAGGCCGACCAGGGAGGACACCGAGGCCCGAAGCACTCCAGAGCTGCCATTGTGCCACACAGGGTCCTGTCCCCTGGCTCTCCGCCACACTATGGGCCATCAGAGAGGCATCAGGGTGGGTCATCAGATACTAACACTGAGCTCAGGGCACCAGGAACCTCGCCCCATCAAAACTGCAGCCGAGGAACCTATGGGACTCCAGGTGCTGGGGCTGCCAGAAGCAGTTGCAAGCAGCCAACTAAAGTTCACAGCAAGCCTTCTAGCTCAAGGGTACCAGGTACTGCCCAGACTTCCAAGAACTGCAATAGTCCTGAGCCAGTGTCTGAGCTAGCTAGTGCTCAGTGATAGAGAACTTGCCTCAAAGGCACAAGGCCCTGGCTTTGACCCCTAGCACCAAATGAACAACTAAATAAATCATTTCTATCTGAATAGCATGGGCTTGCTGGAACACAACAGCCAGTCAGGCATGGTGGCACAGGCCTTTAATCCCAGCACTATGGAAGCAAAGACAGCTGAACCTGGGGCTCTGTGAGTTCGAGGCCAACATGTCCTTCCCCTACCCACTGAGCCAAGAAAAGAAAAAAGAAAAGGAGAGAGAGAGAGAGAAAGAGAGAGAGAGAGAGAGAGAGAGAGAGAGAGAGAGAAGAGAGAAAGAGAGAGAGAGGGAGGCTGCCAGCTGAGGGTGACACAGCCACTCTGAGTCACAAAACCAGAGATGAGGTGTCTGACTCAGACAGCCAGGTGTTCTGCACCTCTGAGGCTTAGTTCTTTCTGCCCCAAGTCTGAGTACACTGTGTTTGGTGAGACTCCAGACAGGGGGTCAAGACACCAATCTGGAGACAGACGACCTAGGCCAACTCCAAGTTCAGCTCTAACCCAGGACAAGCTAGTGCTCTTCCAAGCCTCTGATGTGTGGCCACAAAACCAGAAGTGTGGCCTGGAGCATCGCCAAGGCCTGAATTGGGACTGTGACATTTCAGATGACTCTGGGGACTGCTGGTCCTCAACCACAAGCCAGGGTATGGGTGACATTGGAAGGCTTGTCTCAGCAGCTGATGAGCTTTGTCCCGTGTTGACTGAGTGCCCCGGTGCTCCCCTCCCATGCAGGCAACTAAAGGAGCCTGAAGTCACCTGGTGGGATGTGTCTGAGCTGACCATGGAGCTGGGACAGAGGAGCTCCTGGGTCCAGGACAAAAGGTACAGCCCAGGAGCACAGGCTGGCCTTCCATAGCAGCCTGGGGGTCCAGGTGAACCTAGGAAAAGATAGGGACAAGTGGAGGTCCCAGAGAGTGGGAGCAGCAGCCAATCCTATGGAAAGTCCAGCCATCTGGGAATAACAAAAGACAAAAGAGGGAGACCCTGTGAGGGATGGTAAGACCAGGTCTCCCTGCTGTGTGAGGACCTAGACATGGCTTTGGAGACAAGATCTATCCTAGGGCATTATAGCTACATGCCAGGGGTACCGTGACCTGCAGGCCCTCACACACTTCTCTTGCTATCTGTGCCTCAAGCCTCCATTTGTGTTCTTCTCTCTCTCTCTCTCTCTCTCTCTCTCTCTCTCTCTCTCTCTCTCTCTTCTCTCTCTCTCTCTCTTCCTCCTCCTCCTCCTCCTCCTCCTCCTCCTCCTCCTCCTCCTTCTTCTTCTTCTTCTTCTTCTCTTTCTCTCTCTCTCCCTCGCATTCCTCTGGGAGCTGATCAGAGCTTGAATGACACCCCAGTCGACTCCTTGCTATTAATTCCCACAGAGAGAATAGGGCCCTTGTTCCCTCCTGGAGGAATGGTCAGAGCCATCCCAAGAGTTCCTGACTTAACCCTTCTCCAGACTGAGCCTCTGCTTGCCTCTCATCAAAGACTAGCAGGGACCAGAGTAGACAGGGGGACTGGGAGGATGGGAGCTACTTCCAGCCCACAGCTTCTGCAATCAAGTCCCAGGGTGAGAAAGGAGATCCAGCCCAGCATTTAAGAGCTGGACCCCCCCCCCTGCTCTGCACCCAAAATTCCCTTAGACCCTGTGGCCAGAAGGTCTCTATAGTTACACCCAGGCACAAGGTCCTCAGCCTCCCCAGGGCCAGGGGATACTATCCCCCCGCCCAGGCCCCAAGTGGCCCATCACAAAAAGATAGCTCTGAGAGGATTAAGTTAAGAAACACATCAGAACTGGATGGGTGCTGGAGAGAGATACTGCCCTGCCATTTGGATCCTCTAAGCTTGGTGTGGGGAAGCCTAAGGGGGGAACAGGAATCACTCTGTGAATAAAGACTTCAAAGAGGGGCTGAAAGAGAGCGGGGCTTCAAATGCCATCTCAGTCAGCCATTGCTATCTGAGAAACTGAGGCCCAGAAAGGGAAGAACATGCCCCCCCTCCCCTTTGCAAGTGAACAGCCTGGCACAGTTCCCAGGGACAAGGCTTCTCCTTCCTCGTGCCTCACTCTCTGACCCTCTACCTCTCTGTGCTCTCCCAGATCTGTAGGCCTGGTTGTAGGACCTCTGAGCAAGTCAGCCTGTGCTCACTCAGGAAGAGTAGAAGAGACACCTGCCCCACTGCCTGTATCTCCGACTTTGCTTAACAAACAGGCCTGAACCTTCCAGTCCCATATCCGTCCAGGTCGGCCCTTCCTCCCTGCCTGTGTCCTGCCACTAGCAGACAGTAATGCTATGGGGGCCCAGGACAGCCAGCTTGGTGCTGGGCTCAGGCCAAGGGAGGGGCAGGTGACCCAGGGCACACAGGTAGCCTGGAGAGAAGTAAGGTGGAAACAGGGGCTGGAGCCAGGGAGGGAGGTTTTAGAGGTGAGGTCAGGCCAGGAGGACAGCCCCAACCCTGAGGCCTGCTCTCTCTGGTGTCCTTCACAGAAAGTTTGATTGTCCAGCCTGTCTTATTGTTGTTATTGTTATTGTTGTTGTTTTTCCCATGCTCTCTAACCCCCAGGAAGCTGCACCTCCACCCTAGAGAAACAGAGAAACAACGAGAAAGAGACATAGAGAAAAACAGATAAAGACAGATAGAAGTGAAGAGAAAAGAGAAGAGCCTGAGGGAGGGGGTAGAAATGCCCAGGAGGGGAGGGGAATGGGGGGGCGGGAGAGAAAACTTGAAGGCCATGAGACCAGATAAAGAGATAACCTTAGGCCCGAGATGGACTGTTCACTAAGAAAGGGAAGCAAAGACAGGTGGCACGCACCTTTGATCAGGAGGCAGAGGCAGGCAGAGCTCTGTGAGTTCAAACCCAGCCTAATCTACCTAGGTGGTCCAAGATAGCAACAGTTACATAATAGAAAGACTGTCTCAAAAAAAAAAAAAAAAAAAAAAAAAAAGACAGAGAGAGACAACAAATTATTGAGTCAAAATAAAATTGGGCAGAAAGAGAAAAGCAGTACAGAGAAAAATCAAAACAGAAAAAAATGGAGAAAGAGTCAAGAGGAAGAGAGACTAAGGAGGGGAAGTGAAACAGAGTTAGCTCCAGGCAGAGTTACCTCTCAGGAGCCCCTGCACCTCTGGCAGGCGACAGCACTCTGCTCTGTGCAGCCTGTGTGCTTACAGCCCAGGTGCTCAATTGCCGCAGCCTGTCCCTGTCCCAGATGCCCAGGGGAAGGACCTGGTCCCCTGGGGAAATTTTGAGGCTGGGGACCTCACAAAATATCCCTGCCAGGTACATCTTCAGAGCTGAGCTTTTAAAATGACAGAGTTCTACCCAAATCTGCAACTCCAAGTAGGGCCTGGGAATCTACATTTACAAGCTCCCTAGAGAGACTGTTGTGACACCAGGTTTTGGGCCACCTTGGCAGCAGTGGCCAGAGAAGACCTGTGCCCACCTCAGTTCACAGAGCAATTCCCAACAGCGTCCCCCCACCCCCCCAGGGAAGCTTGAGGGCTCCAGCTTTTTCTTCCTTCTGCAGGGTGGACTCCAGGGGGCGGTGCCCACTGTGCTTCCCGCCGGTCCTCTATTTTAAGGTCCCGACACAACACCACAGGTTGCTGGAGCAGTAGCCACCCAAAAACCCTGAGAGGAAAAATTCGGGTAGGAATAGGATTTCTGTCATGCACCACCCCCCCAATCCCCACCCACGTCCTCAGAGTGCCAAAGCCTGGGGCTGCAAGCTCTCACCAGAATGGGATTGGAGGGCGGGACAGGAGGGAGGAGGGGAAGACACAGGGGGCTTCCTGTTCCCCCCCTTGCCCTGACTCCTTGGGTTCAGGGCTGGGTCCCCTTGGGGGGTGGCATCTGAGGTTGACAGATCTGCCCCGTCCTTCCTGACTGCCTGGGGGAGGAGAAGGGAGCAACTCAGATCTCTGTCCCCTCCTCCCCAAGTTTAGATAGGAAAAGCCTGGTTCTCCAGTAAACTATGCTCCATTCTAGGGCCCCAGCTCCAGGAAAAGAAGAACTTAAGATCCCAATCAGCTACCACTCTACAAGGGATCCTGGAGAAGCCCAGGTCTCCTCCCAGCTCCCCATGCCTCTCCCCCTGAGGCTTTATTTAATGACTAATTTCATTCCCTAGACACCGCCAAACACCATCACCACACCACCACCACCACCACCCCCCAATAAAACCGCTCTCCTCCGGGAAAGATGGACTGTGGTAAGTCACGATATGGTACAAAGGAAAAGTCACATGTGCTGTCAGAGGAAAGTGTTGCTCCTGGGAGATCAGGGTTCCTGCCTGAAGACCTGACCGTTCATGCTGAGCCCTAAGCAGGAACCCACCAAGGAGGGCACATGTGGGTCCTACCCCACAGGGTTGGGAGGACTAGCGTGACCCTGACCAAGGAACAAGCCTGCAGGGGATGGAAGGAGGGAGAGGAAGATTTTTAGTGAGATACCTCCATGATCAATGCCTGCAGTCTGCTTACACACTGAGCCCTGAGACAGCAGCCTGGGAGAGATGACGCCAGATGCATGCCTTTCCCTGTGGAACTTGAGAATTCCTGATGCTGTATGCGACACAGCACCCCCCCCAGGGGCATCAGAAGGCATCTCGCTCCTTCCATAAATGAAGGATGTACCTACAAAGGCCAGCTGCCTTCTCCAAGGCTCACAGAGCAGGAGTTGGGACCTTAGCAGAGTCAGGCACTGTTCCTCCCACTGCACCTGCTAAGAAAAAGTCTCCAGGATGCAACTTTGGATCTAAGCCCCAAATGGACACTGACACTCTGACTCATGGGGGATGGGGGGGGTGAGACAAGAGACCAGAACACCAGCCTGGGATGGGTGGATGGGAGCTTCTGTTAGTCACTCCGAGTGAAGCACAGCTCCTTGTTGTGTGCACATACACCTCCTAGGCCTGTCCCACAGACCCTGCTCTGGACTTAGGGCCTCTTCACTCAGGAAGGGAAAAGATGGCCCGGGTCTATAGCCCATCGGCTGCCGTGCCTGGCGAATGCCATACACTAACCCACAGTCCACGTGACCCAGAGACTGCAAACCCCTGTCCAGGTTTGTCCCAACACTGCGAGTACTTGCTGTCCTTGTTCCCGTTCAACCTTCGCAACAGTCTCACAAGGCAGGTGTTGCCATCCTCGTTTCACGGATGAGAAGATCAAGGCGAGGGCAGGGAGATTAGGTGACCTGTCCCGGGAAGTGGGACAAAGGCTAGGCTTGAACTCTGGAGACTCTGGTTCTGGTGCCCACGATTCTACACCACTCAGTTCCCTTTCTCGTTACGGAGTGACATCATCAAAGTGACACAAGCCAAAACCTCTGTCTGATCACCCACTTTCACTTCTGGGGGACAGGGGTAAACCATGTCAGAACAAGAAAGAAAACAAGCAAGTGTCCTGGGCTTATTCACAGCCAGCCTTGTCTTGGGTAGGACCCTGGGTGACTGAGAAAAGTATCAAGGAAGCCCAGGTGGGAGCCATCAACTGTCCACCTCAACAAGCCCCTCACCCAGGCTGCTGACAGCTCACGCTAGAAAGACTGAAACCTTTGGTGGCCACATGAAGCCTACCCTGTATGGACAGCCCCGTGTCCACCGCCATGTCCTCTGTCCAGGGCTCTCCTCTCGCTCCCCTGTTCCTTTGCCATGACATCAGTATCGTGTTACCTAGAAAGTATCTGGGGATCTGCAAATGAATGAATGAATGAGTGAGTGAGTGAGTGATATGAATGAATGAATGAATGCCATTCTCAATAAATCTGTATGCTCTTCCTTTACCCTACAGACAGCAGAGCCCTTGGGTATGTCCTCACAAGACCTGGAGGCAAAAGTCTCACACTGATGTCCAGTCCCAAACCAGACAATCACATGACCTCTGTCATCTGCTGCCCTTTTTGTGTGGTTCAGTGGGTTGTGACCTACCCTCACTCTGTCCAGATTAATGGACGCAGGGACACCCGGAGGAAGCACTTTGACAGGACAAGCAGTAGTGACCACCGTGAAGCTCAAGATAATCAACAGCCACCTGTGACAGGATCGAGCAAGAGTGACTGCCGCTAACAATCCCTACCATGATCCAAGGGCCCTGCTAAATGTCTGCCAACATGACCTGCTTTGGTCCTAACCTCAGCCCAGAAGGTAGTTTAAAGAGACAGAGCCCTTAGGCCACTTGCTGAGAAAGCACAGGTAAACAGGGTCGCC
Source organism: Mastomys natalensis (assembly GCA_021653895.1). Lineage (NCBI taxonomy): Eukaryota > Metazoa > Chordata > Mammalia > Rodentia > Muridae > Mastomys > Mastomys natalensis. The sequence goes on along the minus strand of JAJTUV010001088.1, from coordinate 1,500,572 downwards.
AGAATTCACACCCCCAGCTGAGCACTCTGAGTACTAGCTCTGCTCTTCCCAGGCCCTCAAACGGCCGGCCAACACGCCTACATGCAGGTAATTCCCTCTTTCACTTCAGACCTCCATCAGGCAGCCCCACAGGGAAGGAGGACAGAACCACTGAGGTCACAACCAAAGAGATAAGGGCCCCGTGAGTGGGTGAGCAGGGCAGGAGCTAGGAGACAGGCTGGCCTGTGGGGTGGGAGGGTGGATTTGGCTGTAAGAGAGGCCAAGGGCAGGGGGAAATTGAAGTCCAGGGCCTGGGAGCTCCTGTGGGGATGGGAGAGCTGAGATCCCAGCCCTTCTCTCTCTCTCTCTTGAGTGGAGGATGGGCAGGGGGAGAACAGGAAACAGGAAGGGTTGAGTCGGAGGGAAGAAGCCTGAGGGGGAGCAGATGCCATAATTACAGAAGACTCTGAAGACAGGAGGAGTCAAGCCTTGTGGACAAGGCCTGCCACCCAGTAGCCACCCAGCCTATGTCACACCAGGCAGAGGTGCCTCCAGGACCACCCTCAGCAATCTGTCTCTCTGGAATGGTGAGATTATCACCCACTGAAACAGTGGTTAATGAAAAGAAAGTTGGTGGACACTAGCTATGTGCCTGTAACATCAGACTCAAGAGGCTGAAGCAGGAGACAGTGAGTTCAAGACCAGCCTAGGCTACATAGTAAGCAAATCCTGGGCCAGCCAGGGCTACGTCAGAGAGAACAACAAGAACTAATAAAAAAAATTGAGGGTTCCTCTGTGAGTTTGAGACCAGCCTAGTCTAAACATAGTAAGTTCCAGGACAGCCAGGGCTATATAATAGGAACCTGTCCCAAAACACAAACCAAAATAATGAAGGGTTTATGTTTTAAGCAAAGGCAATTTCTTAACTCTGGAACCTGAAACCTTTGACACATCATTAGAAACACATTATTACTGTGCCAGCTGGTAGTGGCGCACACCTTTAATCCCAGCACTTGGGAGGAAGAAGCAGGTGATTCCCTGAGTTCGAGGCCAGCCTGGTCTACAGAGTGAGTTCTAGGACAGCCAGGGCTACACAGAAAAACCCTGTCTTGAAAAATTACAAAAAGGAAGAGAAAGAAAGAAAGAGAAAGAAGAAAGAAAGAAAGAAGAAAGAAGAAAGAAAGAAAGAAAAGAAAGAAGAAAGAAAGAAAGAAGTCAGACAGACACTTCTTCCACAACTGTAGTAGAGTGTAAAGTCTGGCCAATGGCCCTGACTCTCAGGACAGACCCAGGGACTGGAGCACAAGGGTTAGACACTAGGCTGGGCACTGGCTTTCTGTTTTGAAGCAGGCCATGGGCTATCAAGGCTCTAAGATAAATCTCACCTACCCCTCATTTTACAAACAGGGAACTAAGGCCCAGAGAGGGAGGAAGGTAGCCAGAGCAACCCAGGCATCTGCAGCTGTTGGAACATGTGGGCTCCAGGGGCATGTTTCCAGTCTAGACCATCCATGGAGGGCTTGGCTATGCCCAGTTCTGAGGTTCTAAGCCGGTCTGGTTAAACAGACCTGGAACTCCAATGCCAGGCCTGGCCCATCACCTCCTGGCCCAGTTCCCGGCGCCATGCCTTGCCCTGCACAGAAGGCAGTCACAAAAGGCCAGAGCAACTGAGCTGCTCAGGGCAGAAAGCAGGAAGGACTCTTGGGCAGCTGAGTCTGATGACAGGAACGGGCAGTCTCCGTCTCTGAGAGCTTCTAAGAAGGGGGCAGAGGCCAGGCTGCCCCAGGCAGCACTGGGCACCAACCCCAACTTCCTTGTTCCCGGAGAGGGTGGGGTTGGAAGAAGGAAGATTTGGGGCTCTGGAAAGGCCTCCAGCTCAGAGCTGAAACAGGCAGTGCCAGAACCCCTGTTGGACTAGGTCTTGGAACATACTCCGCCTGCCTCAGAACACTGGCCCTCCACCACCAGGAAGCCCTGCCTGCCTGCTCCAGCCTCCCTTTCTTTCCCTCTCTGAGTAGCAATTAAACTCAAGGACCAGCACAGAAGGGTATGCTGGGCTGGCTGTAGGGCACCCAAGACCAACGAACCCTGCCCTCAGAGGGCTACAATAGCAGGCCTGACCACCAAGCTGGGCCAGAAGAGAAGACACAGTAATCACATATACACATATACACACATCTCCACTGGAGGAAGGAGGGAGAGAATTCCAGAAAAAAGTTTCCAGAAGATGGTCTCTCAGTCTCTTTGTTTCTTACAAGCAAAGACTAGACCTGGAGCAGGCAGAAGGCTGGAGAGGCCAGTGAGAGGGCTGGTTGGGCACAGTCAGTAGCCCAGGGCAGCAGGACGGAAGAAAGGATAGACCCTGTGGCTATGCCTAGAGTCTAAGAGCAGCCGACAGCCATGGGGGACTGAACTGGAGAAATTAAACCCCAGGTCTCAATTAGGAGTCTTTCAAAACTAATTGGTTGAGCACAGGCCCCTCCCTCAGACTCTCTGTGCCTCAGTTTCCCTAGAGAATAAGGATACCAGATTCGGGCAGAGGGGTTGTTAAGAGAGTGGAGTCAAACATCGGAAGCCCTCTGAGCGGGCAGGTTCACCCTCTCCTCTGTAGTTAGACTCTGGAAGCATCTGTTATAGAGGTGTGGAGTGGACGCCTCCTCACAGGTCTGAAGCTGGGATTTGAGAGGCATCTGAGAGGTTCTTGAGGGTGACGGCTGGATAGGGGTGCTTGCCTGGTGTGTGGGAGTCTCTCAGCCCTAGATTCCATTCCTCATTCCCTGACCCTACAAAAGCAAGCAGAGCCTCTAATTTCTGAAGGTGGGTCCACAGCCCAATGGATCAGTGCCTGTGCAGTGGGAACAGAGATGCCAGACGTCGCCATGTCTCTTAGCATCAGCCCAACACCTACATTATTTTCTCTAGTGAACACATACTCGATTACCAAGTAGATGTGAGTGTGCGTTACTCACTCCCTCTCTCATACACACATACTTTACAGATATAGATAGTAAATGTGTGAAGTTGCCAACACTGTACAGACAAAACCAAGTCCCAACACTCCTAGAATAATCTGCCCAGGGTCACACGGATGTGAACGGCAGAATCTCCCTGACACGGCATCACTGACTGCTATACCCAAATGGAGGAAGACACAGCTTCGCCAAGATAGGTGGCGAAACTACTCAAAGGTACACACACACTCACCCCCAGACACTCCCAAAAGCAAGCTGGGGCTCCAAGGAATGCTTGGATGCCAGGACTTCTAGCCTTCAGCCTCTACCTCCTACAACCCTTCCCCTGCCTTGCCCTCAAACTCCCTGGACATCTCAATGTAACCTACAAGTTTGGTTCTGGTCTCTGGCCAAGTGTTCAAGACCTATCCACTCTTCTTAGAGATTTTGGATCTGGCAGGGGTCCTTCCCAGCCTTGGAGCTCCAGGGACCCCTGAAGAAAACCAAAGCCCGCCAAGAGAACTATAAAGCTAAAAACAAAGTGTGCTTGCCTCTGCCTTCCAGAAATTCACTCTAAATGGACCCGTCTGGTGTAGACTCCAACTTTCAACATTTGTCTTAACTCCAGGGTACACCTGTCTGTAATCCTAGCTACTTGGGAGGCTAAGGCGGGTGTGTGTGTGTGTGTGTTGTGTGTGTGTGTGTGTGTGTGTAGAGTTCAAGGCCAGCTGAGGCTGCATAGTGAGTCCTCTGTAAGTGATTCTGAGCCTGAGACCAGCCCTGAGCAGGTGCCAGGAATCAAAGCTGGAGGAATGCAGAGACCCCCAGGCCCCTCCCGAGTGAGAATCATCAAGCTTGCCCCCCCTCCCAGGACTCAGAGCAGCGGGTGTACAGACCCGGGACCATGAATGAAAAGGATCAGGGATTCCAGATGTGGTCTACGCCTCTGTGATTAGAGTGGTAAATCCCTCCTCGTGTCCCCTCATCTGGTCCTATCCCTATCCTAAAGAGGGGATCTGGAAGACAGCCGACCACACAAGAAAACTAAGGCTCAAGCAAAGGCTCAAACTTTCCTGGAACCATCCTCTCTCAAGACCCCTGGCTCTGCCAAGCAGCAGGTTTCCTGCACTCTATATATCCTCCAAGGCTGGGAGGATTGACATTCCTCTGCCGTGTGACAGATGAGGGACCTGGGCTTCGGGTTGAGCACCATAGGTGGAGCCTGCTGCCAAACAGTATAGCACCCCAGGGTACTATCGATCTGAGGTGACTCTGCCTAGCTGTATCACCAGTGAGCTTTGAATCTGACTGGAAAATCTCAGGTCCCCTCTTCCTCCCAAGGGCCATCTTCTGAGGGACTTTGAGACTGTCTCTGAAGGACCCTGAGCTGGAACTCGGAAGCTCCTGATAGGCCTCTGCCTGTGGCAGGAAGCCTGGATTCCTCCATACTCAGGCCTTGGCCCTCTGCTGGGGAACAAACACCAGTACCACCCCTCACACATGGTGGGGAGGAGCCCTCCTCTCAGGGCAGCTTTGATAGGGTGTGGGGCATGGGGTCACAAGCATCCCTGGGACAGAGTCAGGAATGGAGGGTTAAACAGCCCCTCCCCTCTAGCTGCCAGTTGAGAAAGAAGCAGATGGTAGCTCTGGCCCTCCTGGTCACCCTGATGTCCCCAAGGCCTGATGTCTTCATACACATATACACCACACACACATCTCTACTCTGAAGGCAGGGAGGGTTTACCTTCCCTTTCTGGAGAAAACTGGTCCCTAAGGCTTAAAAGAAGGCAGAAGGCTCCGATTGCCAGCCTGCTGCTCACTGATGTCTTGTTCACAGGGGGAATCCCTCAGCCAACACAGTCTTTCCCCTGCCCTCCAGAGGCCTGCCTGCCTCAGCACCACCTCTCAGCAGGTAGGCAGGCAGGGTCCAACCAAGCACAGCACTCAGGAGAACCTGTGTGCTTGCAAAGTGGAGGAGAGACAAGGAGGAAGCACAAACCAGGTGTGGTCCTTTATGGACCCCCCCCACACACACACACACACTCCTTTCTGGCAGCTGGGCCCAAGTAGTGGCAGAGGACTAGAGAGGGGACCGGCTGTGAGACCACCACAGCTTCCTAATTCTAGGCCCACTCTCCCCCTCCCCCGCAGCACTCCTCCATGCCCCAGGGGTCTCAGGCTCAGCCACAGACACACAGAGAGCAGGGGGACCATCCCTCCAAGAGGAGGGACCAAAGGGTGGAGGGATGAACAGGGACCCACCGGGAGAGAGATGCCAGTCAGGCGGGCAGCGGGCAGACAACAGTTGGAGACCGCTGCAGGGGAGCTGGGACACGACTGGCCGGATGCTCGCTGCTCCGTCCCTCTGTCCATCCAAGGCGGCTTCTCTCCGGGCGGTTCTGAGGCCGGGCGGGCGCTGTTAAAAAGCTTTTTATGTGTGTGTGTGTGTTAATCACATGATTGCCGTTCACCTGTATTTCGAACAAAGACAGCTCACTGTTTCAAGGCCCCGAACAAGAGTCTGGGCACAGGGAAGAGAAGGGAGGCGGGGGGAGGAGGGTTGGCAGCGCCGGGGGTGGCGTCGAGGAAAACTGGGGGGAGATTGTCCAAGGCCAGCGAGCGAGAGAAAGAGAAAACCCTTATCAAACCTCCTAATTCACTGGGCTCAGCAGCCCCAGACACACTGGCCCGATTGTCTGGCTGGTTGTGTGCGCAAGCATGTGTGAGTGTGTGTTACCAATGTCTGCCACCCCCTCGACATGCCTTTGCCCTGTGTGACTATCTCTTTGTGTCCCACCATCCGCCCTGGGGCCTTCCCAATCATGAGGCCTTGATTCTCCAGACCCCGGTTCCAACCCCACTCCAGAAAGTACCTGTTTGGTGTGGGCCTAGGGATTTGCCTAGCTAAGAGGGACAGAGAAGCCACACATTGTCAGTGGTGTGGCCCATGCTCCTCTGTCCCTCCGTGGGCACCCCAGTTCCACCTAACCACTCAACCAGGAAAGGCTGCCTTCACTGAGAAGAGAAGGGGACACTAGGCTGTAGAGGCAAGACCAAGGAGAGGAGCCCTGGGGCAACAGGAGGAAGAACAAAGAATAAGTCTTGAGGGGCAGAGAAGGGGGGATGGGGGCTGTCAGAGCCAGGGCAGTTCCTGTCTTTTCTCCTTGAGGAAGAGTGAGGGACTTCACCACATCCAGGGCTGGGATTCCTTTCCCAGGAGAGGAAGGGCTCATCATGGAAGTAAGACACACACACACACCCAAAGTTCTCCTCACCCTTCTTGAAGAGTACCCACTCCCACCCTACCTCTCAGCCTCCTGTGTCTCTACCCTGGGCCAGTCCAGCCTTCTGGATGCTAGGCTCTTAGAGAGAAGGGATTGAATCTGGGCATATGTATGGCGCAAAGGTTATCCAGCTGCTGTCCTTCTCTTCCTCACAGGGGCTTGGGTCGGCTGTGTTGGAGAGGACAGGAGAGGGTGAGGGTCTGAGACCAACGGGCGAGGTGCCTAGCACACTGTGGGACTCAGTGGGATTTCTCAAATGAAGCAACACAGGCCGCGACCCTTTCAAGTTACCCACTCTCCTCACACCTCCGTCCAGTCCTTTGTCAACTGCCCATGCCACCATCTGAGGCAGTGGTCTAGGGTCCCAGGCAACGGGTTCTGACTGTGCCACCTGTACCTCTCCCTTCCCAGACCTAAAATACCCCTGCTCTCACACCAGACACCCAAACTCCAGCTTAGTTCAAGGAGACGGGCCTAGGCAGTAGTGCAGGCCGCAGGGCTGGGGTTGGGGGGGGGGGGGGGGCTGGGCAGAGTGGAGGCGTCCTGGGTGTTGGGGATGAAGGCAGCGCTGGAGGCTCCACCTTCTGCCCTTCCCTCCCTCCTTTTCCCCCTCCCCTCCCCCTCCTTCCTTCCCCAGCCGTCTGCAGCGGCTCAGTCGCTCAGTCAGTCTCGGGCTGTCCAGCCAGGGTGTTTGGTGGTGAGGATTCAGGCTCCGTCCAGACAAGGCAGTGGCCTGAGGCTCAGGGCCCCCCAGCCCCTCCCTCCCAAGTCCATCAGCGTCACTCCCCAGCCCCGAGCTGGACCGCACACCTTGGGACACGGTTTTCCACTTCCTCAGGACGAGCCCCAGACTGGGGAGAGGTCGGAGGAGGTGAGTGCGCACTGCTGCCCTGGGCCCGGATTGCCAACTGGAGGTCTGGGTCACCCCTGCTTTGCGATGGGAGAATCTGACACCCCGCAGGCAGGCGTGCGTCCCCCACTCTGCTCCCTAGACTGTCAGGACAGACGAGGGGAAGGAGAGGTGAGCGAAAAGGTGGGAAATTCCAGGGGCCCGGATTAGAGCCGAATAAAGGGTCCGTTTTTCTTTCTTTCCATCAACAAACCTCCACCCAAAAGGAGGTTTAAGGGGGGAAAAAAAACGGAAAAAAAAACCCACCCACACCTAGAGACGGTTGGGATCAGGGGGTGGGAAGACGTGGAGGCGGGACGCACCCACCTAGGGTCTGGCATGTGCACGGGCCCGGGCCCGAGTGGGTTTAGTGCAGGCAGAGGAGAGCCGCCACTTCGGGGCTGCACCCGCGTGCCCGGGGTGGCGCACAGCGCCTCTCCATCGCTCCCTCCTTCCCGTCCAGGTGGGCGTTGGGCTCTTCACGAGGACCCCGGCGGCGGGCCCGGGGGAGGTGGCCGAAGCGGCGGCAGCCGGGAGCGACATGGCCGAGGAACAAGACCTATCAGAGGTGGAGCTGAGCCCCGTGGGCTCCGAGGAACCCCGCTGCCTGTCCCCGGGCAGCGCGCCATCGCTGGGACCCGACGGCGGAGGTGGCTCAGGCCTGCGAGCCAGCCCGGGGCCCGGCGAACTGGGCAAGGTCAAGAAGGAACAGCAGGACGGCGAGACGGACGATGACAAGTTCCCCGTGTGCATCCGCGAGGCGGTCAGCCAGGTGCTCAGCGGCTACGACTGGACGCTGGTGCCCATGCCCGTGCGCGTCAACGGTGCCAGCAAGAGCAAGCCTCACGTCAAGCGGCCCATGAACGCCTTCATGGTGTGGGCACAGGCGGCACGCAGAAAGCTAGCCGACCAGTACCCACACCTCCACAATGCTGAGCTCAGCAAGACGCTGGGCAAGCTCTGGAGGTGAGCCTTGCCCCGCCCCAACCCCCCCCCTCAGGCCCTAGCTTCGGGGCATTAGGGCTAGCCTGGGACCCCAGAATAGGATCGCCCAGGCCTCTCTCCCAGGGAGGTCAAACTATGGAAGTTTAGTCTCTTTGGAAGACCAGATTTGGGGATCTCGCCCACTCCTCTACCCAAAGTGCCCTGTGGGGGTTTCTCTGGCTGCCCACTCTGGAACTCAGAACACCAGCGGCCTAGGCTGGGCTCCCCATCCTGGGACAGCGGGCGGGAAGGCGCCCCCTCGTGGTTGGAATTCTGTGGGTGGTGGGCAGGGAAGGCAACATGGAGGGAAGCTTCTCGCCAGACCTCCACTCAAGCCCACATTCACAGTGTGCCGCTGCCACCCGTTTGTGGGATCGAGAGTGTATGGGAAACTGAGAGAGAGGTGGTCTAGCTGTAGATGCTGGGAAATGGAAGCAACCAGATGGAGAGCTGGGTTGGGGTGAGGGGGCTCTGCAAGGAAAACAAGGAACCCAGAGAAAGCAGACTGTGAAGAACTTCGGTCCCCGCTACCACAGGGTCTCCTGTTCAGCTGCCCTGGGGAACCTTCCTGAACCCAGCGTCTGAGACTGAGGGCTTCTCTATCCCCAGGAGAGGGCACACACAAAAAGAGGCCTTCCCCTCCAGCTGTGTCCCTGAGCTACCAAGCTACTCTCTCCTCTCCTTTCTCCAGCGCCATCTTCCCCCCTGGGCTCCACCCAATGGTTGAGCAACCTCTTCCCCAAGCAGGAGAACTGGAGCTGAGCACCGTAGCCAGGAGGAAGCCTGCTTCCTGCCAGGGTCCCTCAGAGCCCCAGGCTGCCTAGGCTGACCTCAGGGCTCTATGGCAACATTTTCCCAGGGAGCAGTTTTGAGCCTCCTGCTCTCCTGGCGAGTCACAGATATGTGGGGCCCTACTCACCGCAGGCACCTGGGCCAGGCCCAAAAGGGACAAGGGCTCTAGCAGATGCTAGACTGCTGAGGTCACCTGATTCCCCACAAGACTGTCCAGGAGAAAGGCCCAAGAGAGAGACATGGCCTGGGTCAGTCAGCGACAGAACCAGGGCCAGAGTCCAGTCACCAGCCTTCTCAGACTTCCCCACATTGTCCCTAGTGGCCATGTTGGGTCACACTTCACTCTCTGGAGTGGTGGGGCTGAGTGAAGGACAGGAGAGTGGAGGGCTCCATGCTTGAGGAGACTTGGGGGTCTGTGAGAGGAGCTAGCCCGGTATGAAGGCCAAAGACTTGAAGCCATAGAAGGAGCAATTGGTTCCCTGAGAACAGAGGGATCGCCAGCAGCCTTCTGGTCTGCACTGGCCATGTGCTTGCTGAAGGTCCAGCACCCCTCCCCCAGCCCTCTCAGCCCTCAGCTCTGACAGGCGGGTAGCTGGACAGCCAGCCCCTATGAACTCAGTCCGACTCTGCTCAAGAACAGCAGTGGCAGTTAGCTCCTTTGCCCAAAGTCCATCAGGGTGTGTACCAGAGCCATGAGCGATGGACCCCGCTCTCCCTCCACTGTCTGTGGCTGTTTAAGGAGTCCCTCCACTGCCTCTGTCCCATTTCCACTTAGAGCCCTTACCTGAGTTCCTTCAGGGGGCAGAGAAGGCAGCCTAGCCCCATGGCTGAGGGCTCCAGCCCCAGGGATGGGAGACGGCAAAACAATACCAAGGAGTCAAGGCTCTGCCCACAGGTTGTGGCTGCCTGGGCCCTAGCTGGGGGTCCTTGGAGCCACTTGAATGTGGCCTGGGCGGCCAGTTGCTCCAGGGGTCTAAACACAGTTGTCTGGAGCTCATGATTCCAAGGACATCAGGACTATAAATGGCTGGGTCGACAGAACTGGATAACGACTGAGACTGTTTTGAGTGCTGCCTGAGCTGGGATCAGTGTACTTGAACAGGGGTCCTGGGTGGCTGCATGAGCTCTTGGCACACTAGCCTTGGATGCCATCTGGGGAGGAACCATTAGATGCTGAGCCACGGGATGTTCCTTCTATAAGGGGCTCATCCAGCCTGCCCTGCCCCGAGTCTCACAGGCTCTTGTTTGGTCATCTTACGCTGTTGGCCTGACAGGAGAACACTTATAACAGTGTCCCACCAGGAGCTGCCCACGGGGCTGGAAACCAGCCTCCCTTCTCCGTCCACCCATTCTAAACCAAGAGGTGGGAGCAAATGAGGACCGAGCTGGGGGTTGGGGGAGCAGCAGAGGAGGAGGACAGCTGGGAATGTGAGGACTCGCACAAGAGTGGAGGTTAGCTGTAGGGATGGGCTAGGGTATATGAGGAGACCTGCACAGAGTTGGCACGGAGGGGCAAAGATTGGGGCTAGCACCCCAGCATCCCCCGAAGGTTTCTGTTAGGGCTGATTGGGAACAGTGCAGCTTGGGAGGCGACTGTGGGGTTCGCTACTGGGATCCTCCTGCTCTGGTATGTGTAGTCCTCTCCTGCATTCCTTACTATTTTCTTGGTGATTTCTGGTCGTCAGCCGGGCAGGGCACACTGAGAACGATAGGGAGAGTGTCTGGGGTCACCAGCCACATCTGGAGCATCTGTTCATGTGAGGACCCATGCTGGCAGAACCACCATCCTGCTATGTAATTCTTTCTCAGGCCTAGCCTTGGGGTCTCCATTTGTCCTGAAAGCGCACTGACCCTAAGCAGTCTGGCTCAGCTAGAGGGTCCTCTGGGGAATGCTGGGTGAGTGCAGGGCAGACCAGGAGGCTAAGCTGCAAAGGAATGCTACAACTGGGTAGACAGTGCCTGGCATAACCAGCCCGGAGACGGGGCTTGGTCTTCCGTTGCCCAGGAGAAGAGGGCACCAATTGGGTGTTCTAGAGGGACTTCAGGAGAAAGAGAAACCCCTGAAGTGTCCTGTGTCTAAAATCTAGGGATCTGCTCTGTCCTCTCTTTATGGCACCCCACCTTGTCTTTCTCACCCTGGGGCAGGCCAGGCTTACCCCCATCCACCCTCCAACTTTGACCTGGAGCTGCTGTTGGATGGGTGGGGGCACTGCCGTGAGGGCCTCTTCATGCCACAGGCTATCTCAGAGTCTGGGAAGAGACTCAAGCATCCTCTGTTCTGTCACTCCTGGGCCCCAGGTACAGGATCATCTCTCTGCAGACACTGCCCCCCCCCCAATTCCTGAAGGGACTCACACCTAAAACCCTCAGTCCTACCATACTAAAATTTCACCAACTCATTAGTACGGAGTTGAAGAGCCACCCCTGGGCTTCCCTGGGCTTCCATTGTTGGGGTAGCAGCTATTAAGGCTTCTCCCTCCCTGGACCCAGGCACTTCACAGATACACTTCAGTGATCCCACACCCAGGGAAGTAGGCATTATCATCCTCATTTTGTAGGTGAGGAAACTTAGAAACTTAGCACGCACAGTCTGGCACACAGCTAGTAAGCAGTAGAGACTGGGTCCCTCCCCAGCCGTCTGCTTCTCTCCGCACACTTCTACTGCCAAGGAGCTCATCCTCCAAAGAGGCAGCCAGTCCTACTTACAGAAGGCTTCTGTGACAGGAACAGTTCCCTATCCTGGAACTGAAACCTGCCCCTTGTAACTCCTTTTTGACTTCGTGCTTAGGGGCTAGCCTCTGGTGCCCGCCAGCCTTTGAGAGGACAGAGATAGGGACCACACTCATCCCAGGCTGAGGCTCCTTGGTCTGGCATTTTCTGAGTGCTAAACATAGGGCACAGCCTTGCATTGGTCCTGCTCTCTGGGTATCCATCCCAGGAATATAACTCAGAGAGAAGCTTGCCTGGTCACTCCAACACTCATACTGGCTCTGGTGTCCTCCACCCCCAGGTTGCTGAATGAGAGCGACAAGCGCCCCTTCATTGAGGAGGCTGAGCGGCTCCGAATGCAGCACAAAAAGGACCATCCGGACTACAAGTACCAGCCTCGGCGGCGGAAGAATGGAAAGGCAGCCCAGGGAGAGGCAGAATGCCCAGGCGGGGAGGCCGAGCAAGGAGGGGCTGCTGCTATCCAGGCTCACTACAAGAGTGCCCACCTGGACCACCGGCACCCAGAAGAAGGCTCCCCCATGTCAGATGGGAACCCAGAACACCCCTCAGGTGAGTGCTGGGTTCCGTCCAGTGTGCTGCAGTGGGCCTAGAAAAAGTCAGGTAGTGCAGAGTAGTCTAGCCTGAGCTGGGACCTAGGAAAGGTTGGCCATAGGTATAGTTAACCTAGCTGGAATACAAAATCCAGAGGCAGCTCCATGGGGACTCTGATGGCTTACAGCAGTTGAGGAGACAGTGGTGCTGGGCAGAGAAAGCCAGTTCAGAGAGCCATGGCAGCCATGAGGTGAGAAGAGACCAAAGTAATTACAGGGAGAGTGCTCTTGAGAGATGGGGGACAATGAAGCAGAACAAAACCTAAATCCAACAGCCAAAGAAACAAAGCAAAGCAAAAGCAAAGGTCAGGAGGGTTTGGCAGGAGGTGTTTGTGCACACCTTTAATCCCAGCACCGGCACATAGGGGACAGAAGCAGAAGGTGGGCAGATCTCTGAGTCTGAGGCCAGCCTGGTCTACAGAGTGAGTTCCAGGACAGCCAGAGCTATGCAGAGAAACCCTGTCTTGAAGGGGGTGGAGGGGAACCAACAAACAAACAAAACAAAAAACAGAGACAGACAGAGAGACAGAGGGAGGGGGGGGGGTCAAACGTGGGAGAGGAACCTGCCTCTTCCCAGCTCCTGCTCTAAGATGATGCTGGCACATGCCATGGAGGGGCAAACATGGTCCATTCATGTTTTCTTCTCATTAAAGACATGAGCTAGTATTGAGCACTCGGTGTACCAGGCACAGGCTGATGTCCTTGTATGTGCCGGTTCCTTCTGCCAACCAGCCCAAACGGCAGCTTAGGTCTGATCACCATCATCCTATAGATGAGGAAACAGAAAGCGGAGCTTGCTCCAAGTAGAGGTCTGAGCCAGGTGGTTGGACCCCAGGACTTGTGGTTGGCTTGTCGGGTGCCTCACTTGTGTTCCTCAAGAGCAGAAAGCTCTGCCATCAGAAGACAAGCTAAGTCCTACTTTTCATCAGGCACTAACTGGAGAGGACACCAGGAGTCCACCAAGAGAAGACGGTCCCTAGCTCAGGAGCCTACTGTTTACAGGGAGGAACAGACAGAAAGAAACGTGTATGAGAAGCCTCTTTTAAGACTCAGCTTCTATCTGTCCAAAAGTGTCTCCAGGAAACATCCCACTCCAGATTGTAATCAAGGAGTGCTTCCCAGGATGCAGTGTGTGGGCTCCCCAGGGTACAGTGTGTGGAATCCCCAGAATGCGGCAGTGTGTGCCCCCCACGCCAGGATGCAGTGTGTGGGTTCTCTGGTTCCATCTCTGCTTTTTTACTGACAAACTGCTTTGGGGAAGGTTGAGGCTTTCCCTAAGGGTCACACAGTAAATGACAGAGCCAAAATCCAGGCCTAGGAAGGTTTCCTGAAGCTCAGAGTGCTTGGCTGGGGAAGGAGCGGACATGGCCTCGGTGTGATGGCGGAGAACTCCAGCAGCTGCTAGCCTCACAGTGCTGTGCATTTGTGTCTCTGATGGGATGCTCAGTCTAGCCACCTTTCTCACACATAATCCCTTCTTCACAGCTTCTGGGACATTCAGATGCACGTATTTAGACTCCCCCAAATCCCTGGGACACTGGGTGGCTTCCGTCTCTAGTTTCCAGTCCTTTGCATGTTACCCCACATAGCACTTTCTGCTCTAGAGCCTGGTGGGCCTCTTATCTCTCCATGGCTCTAAGCTTTTAGAGCCAGGATCCAAATTTATTTCCAGTTATCCCCAGCATCTGGAATACTGCCTGGCACTTAGCAGTGCCCTGAGCGTTTGCTGAACTGTGTGGCTGAGAAAGTTAACAGGCAAAGAAATGGGGACAGTAATCTAAGTGCCCCCTTGAGCAAGGGCTGGCAGGGCTTGGAGTAGGCAGGCTTGAGGCTGCATTGAAGAGGACACAGTGCTGTTTGGACATGGTAAGAGATTAACAATCTGAAGTGGACAGGCCAGGCGGGGCTAGGCAGGGAGAATCACCAACAGATGTCAAGGGTATTCTGAAGAGCAGGCATGGCCCAGGATGATGGTCCAGCATGTTAAGTAGCATATACAGGAAACTGGCCTCAGAGATCAGCATCCTGCAGCCTGGAAATGGACCAGAAGACCTTCTAGGGCCCATTTGCCTTTAACCTGCTCATTCTTGCCCCCCCCCCTTTCTTCTACCCAGGCCAGAGCCATGGCCCTCCTACCCCTCCAACCACCCCAAAGACAGAGCTTCAGTCCGGCAAGGCAGACCCCAAAAGGGATGGGCGCTCCTTGGGGGAGGGCGGGAAGCCCCACATCGACTTCGGCAACGTGGACATCGGGGAGATCAGCCACGAGGTAATGTCCAACATGGAGACCTTTGATGTGACTGAGCTGGACCAATATCTGCCACCCAATGGGCACCCAGGCCACGTGGGTAGCTACTCAGCAGCTGGCTACGGGCTGGGCAGTGCCCTGGCTGTGGCCAGTGGACACTCTGCCTGGATCTCCAAGCCACCAGGTGTGGCTCTGCCCACAGTCTCACCCCCTGGTGTGGATGCCAAAGCCCAGGTGAAGACAGAGACCACAGGCCCCCAGGGACCCCCACACTACACCGACCAGCCGTCCACTTCCCAGATCGCCTACACCTCCCTCAGTCTGCCCCACTACGGCTCCGCCTTTCCCTCCATCTCACGCCCCCAGTTTGACTACTCTGACCACCAGCCCTCAGGACCCTATTATGGCCATGCAGGCCAGGCCTCTGGCCTCTACTCAGCCTTTTCCTACATGGGGCCCTCTCAGCGGCCCCTCTACACGGCCATCTCTGACCCCAGCCCCTCGGGGCCCCAATCCCACAGTCCCACACACTGGGAGCAGCCAGTATATACGACTCTATCCCGACCTTAGAGGGGCCCTGTTACCACCAGTCCCCACGTGGCCCCTGGGCCCTTCCCCCAGCCTGTGTGCCCTGCTCCTCATCAGCCTCAGGCCTGGTAGTGGCAGTGGAGGAGGCTGCAGAGGCTGACAGCAGCAGGAAGGCTTCTGCCAGCTCCTGTCCTGATGACCTCCACCCACCCCGGCTCTGGAGGCCAAGCCCTGACTGAGCTGGCAAAGGAGGAGTTTGGTGGCTATCCCAGACTGAGGGAGAGGGGCCACCCATCCCCTGAAATGACCCTCTATCCCAGGACCTGAGAAGTCCTGCTCAGTCCTTCAGGGAGGTAGGAAGGGCTAGGGTAGGAGGCCTTACTGCTCCTGTTATCTCCTTGGAGAGCAAGGGGCTCAAAGGCCTATGTGCTACTGTCTCACTGTGCCTAAGAGCTAGGCTGCCCGGGAACCTGCCTCAAAGCCTGGAGCTGGCTCTGTCCTGTCACTAAGGACTCACTGAGGACAGCTTTGAACAGCTTTGTGAAGAGCAGGGTGGGACACTCATGGAAGCTCTGATCCTTTCTCTACCCCATCCTCACCTGAACATGGGAACTGGCCACGGTCCCCAGATCCAGTTCTGCGTCAATAACCTCATCCCTTGCGTCACTGAGGAGAGTCCCATGTTCTTCCCCACCATCTCCACACCTCAAGGCCCACCCCAGGTGAGGAGGCAGGGGCTCCAGGAAAGAGTCAGAGGCAATTCATCCAGCCTTCTCGCCTCTGTCATCAAGTCCCTAGGCTCAGAGTTAGCACTGCACGGGGCCCCAGCCCCAGAGCCTAGTACCTGGGTTTGCTGGCAGCAGGCTGGACACTAAACCCCTGCCATGTACAGTCTACCTTTGCCTTGCACCCTTTGCTCCGGCGATACCTTAATAAAGTACGTAGCTCTGTCTCCCCATCTCCTGTCTGCAGCCCAGTCCACATGTAACACATCGCTGCCCCTTTATTTATCTCCATAGTCGCCATGTTCCCTCCCCTCTAGCTACTCCAGCCCGATTAACTTGCATTAAGCACTCCAAGTAATAAAATCAAAGCTTCTGGTTGCCTGCTTGGTAGCCTGACCTGGCCTGTCTCTTGGTCTCTTACCCCTTACCTGTGCTTCCTCAAAGGTTTCCCACAACCAGCCACAGAGTGCAAAAGTGAGAGATTTCTTAGGATCTTTTTCCCCTCAGGACATGTGGATGGTGAAGGAAGTCAGGGCAGCCAGCTCCTGATGGGTGTACCTATGTCCAGGGTCTAAGTCTCAGAAGAAAGCCACCCACAGGGGCTACCCACCCCTCCCAGACCCAGCTCTAACTCCAACTTTCTGCTCAGCTCACTGTTGCCATTGTCATGTGACAGGGGAGTCGGCCAGGAACTCAGGGGACAGCTTTTCAAAAAAGAGCAGTGGACTAGTCTCCCTTGTTCCTGAGGTGAGCAGTTAGGCCTGGTTCCATAGACTGTATGGATGGACCTTCTGTAAGCATGTCACACACACACACACACACACACACACACACACACACACACACACGCATGCATGCACACACGTACGCACACACGCACACACGCACATGCCAGCATCTAGCTGAGCCACCAGAGCAGCAGACTGTTCAGTCTAAGCTACACTCCATCCACTGTGCTCCCCAAGAGTTGGTCCTCAGTAGGGGCCATGACCTATGGCTCTGCCAAGCTCACATCATCACGGTCAGGGGAAATCTCTACCAAGTTGTTCTGACAGGACGTGCCAACAGCTGGCACTTCCTATAGTAGTGAAGCTCCTAGTGTGCTCCTGGTTGTTCCCTTTGCCAGGGGTATCTCTCCATTTGGCCTCTGAGGGAACAGCTCTCATTGCCTGATGCTTCAGGACGCTGGTGCCCTGACAGTGTGTCCCCTGAGCTGCTCTCCAGGCTCCACTGCTCTGATCCATTCCTGCATCCCCATCAGCCCACTGGAGGATGGGTAGCGGGAACCACGCCCAGCTTTACAATGGAAACTCTGCAACCAGAAAGCTCTTCTGACCACCTGCCCCAACTGCTGGCTGCCTCAAAGCTCAGTATCTGAAACCCTTGCTCTTCTCAACAGTATCTGATACAGCATCGGACCACCTGAACCATACAGAAGCTGTTTTTGTGTTTTTATTGACCTTTTAATAGAGTGTCTGTTGAATCTGACCCACTGCTCCACCTCTGCTAAACTTGGGGCCTAGCCTTCCCTGAGCTAGGTCCAGGTAGATCCACACATGTATGAGTATCTTCACTGAAGTCACTAATACATGAGAGGGGAGCCACTACCCCGAGTGCCCCTACATCATCTCTCTTCGTCACACATGGACTGTGTCCTTCACCCATCACAGGTGTCAGGAGATTGCCATTCCCTGGGAAAACCAAGGGCAGAGGCAGTCCCTCCACTCACTAGACCAGACACCATAAAACCTTTTTTTTTTTTTTTTAAATTTGACAATAGCCACTCCTAAGACCTGCTCCTGGTTGCAGGTTTCCATCTATGACACCAGCACTGTCAGATATGAAGCGACCTCATATCAGCCTTTCATGCTGATGTATTTATCCCCTCTACTGAGAAGCAGGGCATCTGTCCACTTCCAGTCTATGCACAGCTCCTGCTCCAAGGGGAACTGTAGACAGAGTGGCAAGATGGAGGGGCCCCGAAAAGAGAGAGAGGGGCCTGCTATGTCATCCAGTTGCCTGTGTCATCACCACTGGTGTAGGCTGCAGGGAAATGGCCAAGGGGGACGACAAAAACAGAAGCCAGCGTTAGTAGGTCATCCCCATCCCTTGAATACAGGCTTGATGTGCTCCGGCACAGCAGAGGCTCTGCTGTCAGGTGTCTTTAAATGACTGACAAGACAACCATAAACCTAAGGAGATGGGAGACTTTACAATGTTGGCGGGCGACAGCATATTCCACAGGAGACAACCCCAGGCCTGCTAGATCAACGAGGGTCTGCCCAAGAAGAGAATTCAAAGAGAATGTCAGAGGAGAAGCACCCGCTTCTCCCATCTCCTTACACTCTATCCCCTAAGGGTTAACCCCCCTCCTACCCAAGCTTCATCTCCCTTTAATCACATCTGATACTGAGCGGCCCAGCAGGGAACAAAGACACCATTGAGAGAAATGGGGCCGAGAGAGTGAGACCCCCGCACTCTGGGGCGGCTGCCTGGATGCCAGCACAAAGGCGGCATTTCAGGGCTGAAATTTCAGCACCCAACTTGATTAAAGGATTCCAAAGGCTTGGAGGAGGGCGGCAGGGGTGCGAAGTCTCCAACTTCCAGAATTAACCCTTATCCAGAGCAGCAAGCACCCTCCTACTATTGTGGCCACTCCTCCTTCCCACCCTGACCAGGGTGCCAGTCCCATGTGGCACGCCATGTCTCCTGAGAGTTCCAGTGGGCCAGAGGTCAGGTTGGGCCACTCAAATGCTGTTCTTCCTTCCAACTATGCCAGTGTCCATGGCTGCCTTCTTTCTAAAAAGAAAAAAAAAAAAAACCTAGACAAGGTCTCAGGTAGTCCAGGCTGACCTTGAATTCCGTGTGCAAACCTCCTGCCTCCACCTCCACAGTACTGGGATTATAGTTGTGAAGCAGGAGAGGAACTCAAGCTCAGGTCTGAGGAGCAGAGGGCACACGGTGGCAGACCAGAGAGGTGGGCCATGTGGGGGGAACTGGGACAGAGTTCGGACAGGGCTGGAAAGGTACTTGGTCCAGTTGCTGACTTGCCCAACAGGGCTCTGCCTGGGGACAGTGGGAGATCACTGCACCCCCACACTTCCTGCTAAAGCACCTCCTGAAAGGGGATCTGAGTCCTCGATAAGAGCTCGAGGCAGGTCCCTAGGAACAATGGCTGGCTTGATGAGACCTGCTCTGTGATACTCCTGAGAAGGGAGAAGCCCCTGCAGCCAGTCCCCACTGGAAAGGAAATTGGGGGTTTCCGTGGCAACCAGCTCCCTGGGCACAAAGACTCATCTGTCTGCTGAGAAGGCAGCTGAGGTGTCTCCCCTGCAGCAGCTTTTGCTCTGGTGCGTGGGGAGATAGATGAGGGATGGGGGGACCCACAGGGCTAAGGGTCCTGGTGCTTTAGAAAGAGCTAACAGTCACAGGCCACCTCGATGTATGCCCACTCCTGCAGCAGGGCAGGTGGTGGCACGCAGGTAACAGGCAGAGGGGGTGGGAAGAGTAAGTTTATTATTTACATGTATAAAATGGGCATAGAAATGGCGCCCGCCCACCCGCCCGGCCGGCTCAGTCGCTGATGATGAGTTCATCCACGCCCCAGTCCTCATAGCTTCCGTCCGGCAGGTACCGCCGGATGATGATGGGGATCTTCCGGGCCCTGTGGGAGAAGCCACATCATGTGAGGCTGGGCTCTGGCTCCCAGCAGAGAACAGGGGGTAGCAGCATGTCACATAAACACCTCCCTCAGCTCCCAGGGAGCTGACTATGAATGAGCCAAAGCAAGACCTGGGAGAGGCCTGCTGGGCTCTGGAGGAGGAACCACTATCTTGAGGAGCTTACTTGAGTTCCTTCATGGCGATGAGCAAAGGGTCTGTCTCCCCTCCAGCTCCACCATCACCGGGGCACACATCCTGCAGAGCAGAGAGAGGTTGGAGAGACAGCAGACAAGGCTTAGAGAAGGTGGATCTGGTGTCCTGATCTTCATACAGCAAGGTCACCTGGACAGGCAGGCATGGTGACAGTAGTGTTAGGGAGCCACCACCGAGAAGAGGAAAGGCTGGCAGACTGGGTTTAAATTGTGCCTCTAAGCACAAGTCACTGAATTTCTCTCCACATCCTCCAGCCTCTTCTAAAAATGAAGAGATCCCTGCCTCATTGGGGAAACTGACAAAAACTAGAAACTAGAAGGGCCTCCTGCTCGCCAGTCACAGCTCCCTGCCGTGATCCTCTATTTCAGTGAGGGAGGTCAACTTTGACTTCCATTTTACTCTCGAGGAAACTGAGGTACAGATAAGTCAGTGTTCTGCCCAAGGTCACGCAGGCCGAGTGGCAGAGCCAAGATCTGTTCCTAACCACTGTGCTAAGTGTCCCACATTACATACTGAAGTCATCTACATGGAATGCTCCACCAGAAAAGGCCCTTCACAGCAGCACGCCCAGGAGGGCTACACTCTTTCAGCCTGGCCCCTTCATTCAAGCCAAAGCAAGCTTCCATGCCTGCCCTGTGTTATGGTTCTTAAGTGTCCCCCAAATTTAGATGACGAACATACTGGAGGAGGAGCCCTTGGAAAGCCACGAGGGTGTGACCACCGTGATGGCCTAAGTGGCTTTATTAGAGGAAGAAAAATCCAAGACAGCAGGATTGCTCAGTTCCACCAAATGACACCTGCCATGTTGTGATGCATCGTGAGGCCCCACAGGAGGGAGAGGCGCCATGTCCTTGAGATTCCTAAGCTCCAGGACTGTGAGCCAAACTACCAAGCCAGAAGCCCGGCCTCAGGACTTGTGTCACATCCCAGACAACAGGCTCAACACAGATTTCATATCTACTTTCTGTCTTCACATAGCTCTCCTGTCTCTATAAGCATGAGACTCAGATGTCGCCACTTTGGGAATCTCTGACTTCTGTGCCCCCAGTTGAGTTAAATACACCTTTCCTGACATCAAAGCCACCACACTGCTGTCCACAGCAGACCACATGGCCCAGGACCACACATGATCCACTGTGAAGGCCCAGACCCCAGCCAATGCTTGGTCCAAGCAAATGCTCCAACAGCAAACAAGAGCACATCAACTCCAGGCCCGTCTCCTGCAGATAGACATCTCTAATAACCCTGGACGGGCTGACACCAATAGATTCAAACTTACTAACATGCATCCAAAATCCAGGGCCGATGCCTTCTCCAGACCAACAGGACAGAATTTTAAAAAGGGTTTTAATTACTTTATCTTATGTGTTTGGTGTTCTGCTTACATGGAGGTCCTGCCTTTGAAGGCCATGATACACTGGTACTGGAGGGGAGGGGCTGTGGGCCACCATGTGCAGGGCAGGAACCAAACCTGGCAGGAGCACCAAACGCTCTTAGTTGCTGATCCAGAGCCATGAGACAGAATCCCTCATCTCATGAAGGGGTCCGAGAATTATAACTTCAAAGGTGCCCAAGTGACTTCGGGGCCCAACCACCCTGAGACGGATACTTATTAGTTTATGACTAAATAGTCTGGTCTTTGCTAATCCTAAAAGCCTGAAATTTTCCCCATAGCAGAAACCAAATGTCCTTCCTGAATAATGAAATATCCCCAAAACTTGAGGTGTAGCTCGGCAGGAGAACATGTAAGATCCTGGGTTTAGTCTGCCATACACAGGGCTTTACACGAGTAACAACTGCCTGATCCACCTGTCCGCTCTCTCCACACATAACAGGAGTAACTGAAAGGCATCATTCATCAGTGCCCCATGGACATGCAAGTGCAGGCTCTGAAGTGACTGTCTTGTGCAGCAGCCACTACACATAACATGTCACCCACCCAGTTAAGAAGAGGTGAGCGACATCGGCCAGCAGGTGGTGCTATCGAGCCAGACTGATTCAACCAAAAGATAGTATTTCATTCAGCACCTAAGCAAAGGCATGGCCCGGTCCTCACTGTAGGATCCAGCCCTGCTCTGGCTGTGCTTGAGCAGAGGGCATGGGGTTTCTCAGGGGAAGGAACACTAAAGCCTGGACTAAGCCGGATCCTCTTCCTTCCACAGAGTATGACCATTCGATCGGCTTAGACTGGGGTTGTTAGGATGCCTCACTTCCTGTGAGTATTCCACACTGGCTTATCAGACATATGTCAACTTGAATCTGTCCCTGTAGGTTTTCTGACATCTTTTACTAATTTTATTTATCAAATTTAAAAAAATGTTTGTATTTGTGTTTCTGTGTTGGAGTGTGTGGCGGAGTGGAGGTGCCTATGGAAGCTGGAAGTGTTAGACCCTCTGGAGCTGGAGTTACAGGTGGCCGTGACTCAGCTGTCCTACGAGAACAGGACACACTTTTAACTTTTCTCAGCCCTTTAAAACAAAAAATGTATTTATTTTTTGTGTGAAGAGGTTAAACTGTTTCTATTTTCACGCATATGCGTTTGTGTTTATGCAGCTTTTCCACAGAGACCACAAGAGGGTGCTGGGTCCCTAGAAGAGAATCAAGCACTCTATTCTGTGTTCAGGTCTGTACAAGCGTGATCACATGCATGCTACAGCATGAAGAAATCAGTTCTCTGCTTCCATCATGTGGGTTCCTGTAAATTAGGCATCTGGACCAGCTCAGCCATCTTGCTGGTCCCCTGCAGTAACATTTTTATCTTCTTTGTGCTACAAGCTGGCTGTTAGGCTGCACCCACCCACAGCTTTTAACACCAGGGACACATGGAAAACCACTGCCCTGCATCTGTCTCCCTAGATCTGCCCCTCCACGAGGCTGCCCTGCTTTTCTGTACCCTTTGTAAAGCACTGTCCACAGCTGCCTCTACATCAGAAGATACCCAGGGAGCTGTGTTTTCATCACCTCTGCTGATCTGCACAATGAAGGCTCCCTGCCACGCTCGGCAAACTAGAAATGTCTTGTACCTGAGATATCCCGCTCGGCAAACTAGAAATGTCTTGTACCTGAGATATCCTGTGCTAACTGGGAGCCATAGTCAGGCCCCTGACACATCTGAGACATGTCTAGTATTGTGTGTGTGCGTGTGTGTGTGTGTGTGTGTGTGTGTGTGTGTGTGTGTGTGATGTGTGGTGTGCGTGCACTCTGTTTTAGTTTGTTTGGAGAGGTGTTTTCTTGTTGTACTGGTGGTTGTTTGAGGTTTACTGTTGTTTTTGAGATGGTGTCTCACTGTGTAGTCAAGGCTGTCCTAGAACTCCTTATGTAGACCAGGTTGGCCACAAAGTCAGGATTCACATACCTCTGCTTCTTGAGTGCTGGAGTTAAGGTGTGCACCGGACTCACAGGGCCAATTTTTTAATTAATTAATTTAATTGGCCACATGGAGCTGATGAGTGCCCTAACGAAGAGTACCCCTAGGCCACTAGGACCGTATCCCCTGAAGGTGGCTTTACTCAAAGGAACCAAGAGTGCAGCCATGCTGGAGAAAAGTCTATAACTGAGGAATGGCTGAGGTTAACCCCGTCTACACGTAACACCCTTCACCAAGGCAGACACTGCAGTTATCTTTACTCAGAGCTGTGTGAACCTGTGGGAGGGATGCACACAGCACTAGGCCTCCCCATGCTCTGGGGCAATGCTCCATCTGCTGTGCTTTTCCTTCTCCTAGTCCATCCTGAAGCATCCGCATTCCCCATACCAACATGGATGCCAGTAGTTTCGCTCCGGCTTGCATCCTCCACCAGAGTTCCACTGACACCCTGCCTCCTTTGAGGTTATAGCAATCATTGGACGGGCTGAGTCCACCTGCCTGCCATCCAAATTTAGGAAAACAAAACGCTACTCAATTTCCTAGAACACAGAAGCTGCCGCTGCTCCCAGGCTTTCCAAAGGGAGGGCCTGCGGACTTCACAGGACTGGCCAGTCTCCCTCATATCAGCATATGCCTGAAGGAGCTGTCATAGCCTTGCCTGAAACCTCTCTCTCTCTTCTCTCTCTCTCTCTCTCTCTCTCTCTCTCTCTCTCTTTTTAGGTTTTTCGAGACAGGGTTTCTCTGTGTAGCCTGGCTGTCCTGGAACTCACTCTGTAGACCAGGCTGGCCTCAAACTCAGAAATCCGCCTGCCTCTGCCTCCCAAGTGCTGAAATTAAAGGCGTGCACCACCACTGCCTGGCTCTGAAACCACTCTTATTTTGACCAACTGATAGGAATTATCTGAACTCAGGTAAACACACACACTGGGCAGACCCCTACCGGAGCTCCACCCCAGACCTCTTTTCATTCTTTACCTTGGGGCAGTGTCTGGCTAGTTGCCCAGACTAGGCCTGAATTAGCTTCAGATGGGCCTGTGAACCCACGGTTCTCCTGTTTCTGTCTCCTGAGTGTCTTCAGTCATAGGTTTGTGACACCAGGCCTGACCGGGGATTTTACTGTCACTTTTCTTTTTTTTTTTTTTGTTTTTTCGAGACAGGGTGGGTTTTTCGAGACAGGGTTTCTCTGTGTAGCCTGGGCTGTCCTGGAACTCACTCTGTAGACCAGCCTGGCCTCAAACTCAGAAATCCACCTGCCTCTGCCTCCCAAGTGCCGGGATTAAAGGCGTGCGCCACCACCGCCCGGCTTTACTGTCACTTTTCATGTCCACTTCTTACATTACACCACAAGCCCATTACACCAGGGCTGGGCAGGACCTGGGGCTCACTGTGGCTGAGTTGACAGAGAAGGAGGCCAATGGGCAGGCAACACTTACGCAATCTGGAGAGCCCGGGTGCCCAGCACTCGGGCTCGCTCATACTTGGTCATGTAAGGAGTGGTGATCCGCTTCTGGTTGGCCTGCGGTCGCTCACCAGACGGGAGAATCTCGACATTTTCCTGACCTTCCTGGATACCACACAAACAAAGAGAAGAAATCTCAGGGCAAGTTTTAGATCAGGTAGGAAGATGATCACACACTCCCCATCACCATTAACCCTTTCTGAGTGTCATGGACCAAGCGACCACTCACTGACATGCCACGCTATTCTTAACCCCACACAAACTTGTAAGGCAAGGACTGTGGTCTCTATTCCAGGGGCTTCAAGAGTCAGCAAACCTGACCAAAATCGCCAAGCTAGCAGTAAAGACGACTGTGTTCAGAACTCTAGAACCAGCTGCCTTGCCCAAACTGCTAGCCCTGTACCTGATGAGCACACCCTGAACCAGCAGCTCAGGACAAACACCTGACCGTTCATATGGTAAACGACTCAACGGGTCGGTGACTAGAACAGTCATGGTAAGAGAGAGAGAGTCCAACCATACAAAGCAACAACCTGCTGTGCTCCGCTCTATTCAGGCTAGAGACAGAGAACACATAAGGCCATGGGCTCCAAACCCTGCACACACACACACACACACACACATGCTTGCTCTCTCTCTCTCTCTCTCTCTCTCTCTCTCTCTCTCTAACAATCTGGCTAGACTGGCACAGATGCCAAGGCTTCTGATAGCAGAGCCAGGACCTAGAGAGAAAACAGAAGCATACAGCAATGGCTGCTGGAGGTGCACAGCCCATGACGAATTTACATGATTCTAAAACCAAGAATTAAGGGTTAGGTTTGTCTCAGAGAGTAAAGTGCTTGCTGCCCAAGCTGGAGGACCTAAATTTGGATCTTAGCCTCCATGTAAAAGTCTGGGTCTGTAACAGTGTGTGTCTGTAGCCACAGAACTAGTGGTAGAGACAGAAGATTTCTGGGGCTTGAAGGCTGACAGCCTAGCCGAAACACTGAGCCCCAAGTTTAGAGAGACCCTGTCTCAAAAAATAAGATAGAGAACGAGGGAGGATGGCCTCTGACATACTGCACACATGCACACACAAACACAAAAAAATACATTAAAAAAAGTAATTGTTTGCTGAGTGCTTACTATATGCCAAACTGCACTATAAGTGTTAGGATACAGTAGTGAATAAAACAGACCAGTTATTTCTGCCCATGCCTTTAATCCTAGCACTCAAGAGGCAGAGGAAGGCTGGTGACTCATGAACTACAAGCCAGCCGGGCTCAAATAGTAAATTCCAGGCTATATACTGAGAGCAAGTCTCAAAAACTACCACCAAAAACAAACTGTACATAATAAGACACAATAATCTCAAGACCTAGTTAACCTGAGAAGTCGACAGTGAAAGCTCTTGGTGAGCACTGCCTGTCTCACGGTGTCTGGGCTGCAGTGCAGAGGCTGAGGCTGGCTACTGCCTTCCCAGACTACTGCCTTCCCAGACCACTGTCCTCCTCAGACTACTGCCTTCCTCCGGCCACTGTCCTCCTCAGACTACTGCCTTCCCAGACCACTGTCCTCCTCAGACTACTGACCTCCTCAAACTACTGTCCTCCTCAGACCACTGTCCTCCTCAGACCACTGACCTCCTCAGACCACTGACCTCCTCAGACCACTGTCCTCCTCAGACCACTGTCCTCCTCAGACTACTGCCTTCCTCCGGCCACTGTCCTCCTCAGACTACTGCCTTCCTCCGGCCACTGTCCTCCTCAGACCACTGTCCTCCTCAGACTACTGCCTTCCTCCGGCCACTGTCCTCCTCAGACTACTGACCTCCTCAGACTACTGCCTTCCCAGACCACTTGTCCTCCTCAGACCACTGTCCTCCTCAGACCACTGTCCTCCTCAGACCACTGTCCTCCTCAGGCCACTGTCCTCCTCTGGCCACTGTCCTCCTCAGACTACTGCCCCCCTCTATCCACTGTCCTCCTCAGACCACTGTCCTCCTCAGACCACTGACCTCCTCCGGCCACTGTCCTCCTCAGACTACTGCCCTCCTCCGGCCACTGTCCTCCTCAGACTACTGCCCCCCTCTGGCCACTGCCCTCCTCAGACCACTGTCCTCCTCAGGCTACTGACTTCCTCCGGCCACTGTCTTCCTCAGACCACTGTCCTCCTCAGACCACTGTCCTCCTCAGACCACTGTCCTCCTCAGGCTACTGACCTCCTCAGCATTTTCCAAGTCGTCAAGTCCTTCGTCCTCCTCCACGTCATCAAAGTCATCACCATCAAAACTGCCAGAAGAAACTGGTGGTTAGAGCATCATTGGCCAGAACCAGAGACACAGCCCACTGTCTCAGCCGTGACGGACAACGAACAAGGGAACCAAACTTTTGGGGGTCACTTTATGCCTCCAATATTGTCTTGTGTGTTCCCACATTTTGCTAGGACTTGTTCATGTGGGGTTTCCCTCTTTGTGAACTTCTCCAGTCAGCATGTAAACATGTACTTTTCTGGTCTGGGGATTGGTTTTTTTTAAGGTTTATTTTATCTATGTAAATGTAGTGTACCCACATGCAAGTGCCTGTGGAAGGCAGAGGAGGGTCTAAGAGCCCCTGAAGCTGGACTTGTCTACCTGGTGCTGGGAACTAAGGGTTTCCCTGGAAAATCAGCAAGTGTTGATAACCTCTAAGGCAGCCCTCTCATCATGAACACAGTTTCAGTCTATCATAAGAAGAGAAATATAACCTTGGCAGTGTGGTGGCACACTCCTCTACTCCTAGCTTTTGGAGAAGGAAAGTAAGAGAACTAGGAGTATGAGCCCAGGCTGGGCTACAATAGTGAGATCCTATCTCAAGAACAAAAACAAATGAAGTTTACTTCAGGACTGGAGCTGTAACTCAAAGCAGAGTGTATACATAGCACTCTGGTATTCTCAGCACCAACATACTATCAGCACCACCCCTCTTAAAAACAAACAAACAATCAAACAAACACACCATTATTCTTTTCCCTCCTGCTACAGCCTAATTCCATATTCCCTTAACAGTGGAGAAAACAAACAAAAAAATGTAAGGCCAAGGTGACACTGCCATTTTCACACCCTCCAGTTACCAGGCTTCTGAAAACATTTTTATTTACTGCTAATGTGCACATGATGTGTGCTTTCGTGCAGGCCCACATATAAACCGCCAGGACAACCTTTTCCGTTCTCTCCATCTACCACAGGTTCTGGGGGGTCAAACCTGAGTTGTCAGGCTTGTGTAGCAAAAACCTTTAGCTAAAGATCCATCTCATCAGCCTCTTGTGATGCCCAAACTCACTGTCTCCCATTACTCTCTTCCCCTGTCAGACTCTCACCTCAGTTCGACTTTCACCACAGGCTCAAGCCCCAAAGCTACCCTTTCTGTGTTTACTGATATCATTCCCCCACCCCGTCCCCAAAAGTGACTCTAAGTGCTGCCTGGCTGTCCTGGAACTCACTCTGCAGACAAGGATGGCCTCAAGCTCAGAGATCCCCCTGCCTCTGCCCTGAGTGCTGGGATCAGAGGCGTGTGCCACCCCCAGCTTCACTAAGGATTTTCACAATGCTGAATCCTTCCTACCCATTCATCTGACAGCACACCCGGCCCCTCCCTCCCGCCCACCTCCAGCTCTGGGAGGAGGGGCCCCTTTTCCGGGTTCTCTTTTCCTCCCAGTCACTCAGCAGCCATCTCTTCTCTGGTGGCACTCACTGCCCTGGTCAACACTGCCATCTCTGTTTTCATTGTACTTTTGCCTGTGTTTTGTTTGCTTGTTCTGAAGTCAGTCTTACTGAATACTATGTAACTCAGGCTGGCTGGAGACTCACTATGTGGCACAGCTTGACCTCTAGTTCACCGTAATTCTCCTGCCTTAGCCTCCAAGTGCTAGGATTACAGGTGTGAGCCACCACACCCAGCCTCTGCGTTCTGACTGATATATCTATACTACTGATATATCTGGACTACCATGGTTTACCCTTTCTATGGCCTAACACATACAGCCCATCAGGAAATCCTTTAGGTTCTATCTTTTAAAATATATCAGGAGCCGGGCATGGTGGCACACGCCTGTAATTCAATGCTCAGGAGGTAAAGGCAGGCAGATTTCTGTAAAATTTGGGGACAGCGTAATCTACACAGTGACTTCCAGGACAGCTAGGACTATGTAGAGAGACTCTGTCTCAAAAAAGAACAAAAATACCCATCACTTGGAAGGCGGAGATAGATGGAGCTCCAAGTTCGAACCACCTGACATACCGTTATATTTGGTCTCCAAATAAATAAAATAAAAACATGTCCATAATCCTGCCGGGTCTGGTGGCTCATGCCAAATATACCAACACTTGGGTAGCTAAGGCAGAGGACTGTGGGGAATTCAAAGCTAGCCTTAGCTACATAGTGAATTCCCGGGCAGCCTGGGTTTCAGAGTGAGATCTCGCCTCAAACAGTACTAAACTTCATGCTCTCCAGAACCTATCCCCACTTCCGGCCACCTCTGCCTCTATCACCTAGTCCAAGTCCGCGTCTGCTCCCAGCCTTCCAGGCTTCTTCCTTCCTATTTCCACGAGTACACAAGCTACACCACGGGCATTCCTTTCCAGAAAGAGAGCGCTCGGAGGACAGGGGCTACACGGACTGAAATCTCTGCCCACGGTCCCACTGCTCCGCGAGGTACAAAGTTCTGTAGACTTCAACCCACCAACCCAGAAGCTGAGCTAGCCTGTGCTTCAAGAGCTCGGCTCGCACCACGACCTCCTTCCCTCTGTGCCCATTGCTCACTTGTCCTCGTTGTCTGACATGATGCCTTCTCCGCACTGGCGGGTCCCGGGCACAGAGCGGAGAAACGCGCGCCTCTGCCCCTCGCCGCACCACGCGTAGTTTGCGCTTGCGCCGTGACCCAGGTGCAATTACTTCCGGGAGTCAGCTGGTGGGGCTAATGCGCATGCGTGGGAGGCGTGTCGCTAGATACCATGGTAACAGGGGGCGCTTGGTGAGGACGCTGACACTCTGGCTCCCCGGAGGATCTCGGTGAAGAGGGCTCTGCCACACCCGGGTCATCGCTTAAGGTGAGCGCTCCTCCCCGGACCGTCATGATAGGGACGGTGGTCACTGCGCTGTCCGGAACCGAGGGATTGGGCACCAGCTTCTCAGACTCCCAAGTTGCTCGCGATGAGAGGTCCGAACTGCGACGCGGGACGAGGGCGGGTCATTGCTTCTCTCCCTCCTAGGGCCCTCCCATGGCTTCCCAGGAGAGGGTGGACTCAGTGACTAAAGGAACCGGGTTCCGCCGCTGCCGTAAGCAAGTTTACACGCCGGAGACCTGTGAGCTGCTCAGAGGTCAGTGCATTAGGGAACCAACGACCTGAGCGGTGCGGATTTTCTCTTCAGAGCTTGGGAGTCAGAAAGATTCCTGGGAGAGTCAAAGGCCAGAGATGGAGAATTTTGGAATGGTTAGCTCATCTCATCTTTTACATGCACTTTCAATGAAGTCTATCTCCTCCCCACCACAGTAGGGCCTTCACAGTACCAAATTCAATTCTCTTCACCGGGTTTAACACAATATATAGTCTTACAGGTCTTTAGTGTCCCAGCTATCACCTCCTAAATAGTGAACGCCACCAGGCAAAGAACGTGCCTGTTTCGGCTCACAAGTGTAGCTCCAGACTCTGCTAAGTGAACGAACCTGTATGCATTAATTATTCAACGACTAAAAATCTAATATGTGATTTGGATATTGTCCTAGGTACTAGGAATAGAGTATTGAAGGGATTGCAAAAGACCAATTCTTGCTCTCATAGAACTAATAGTGCAAGAGGTTAACAAGAAAAATTAACAGGAGAAAAATTATCGAGCTGGGGTGTAGCCTCAGTGACAGAGTATATTCTAGGCAAATGTGAAGTCTGGGTTTCAGTCCCACCACACCACACACACAAAAAAAGTGTGTGTGTTACGGTTGAGATGACTCAGTGGTTAAGGGCATGGACTGAGCCTGCCAGCGGTGGCGGACCGCTGTGGCCACGCTTGGGAGTCCAGGGCGGCCATCTCTCCTGAGTTCGAGTCCAGCCTGTGCCATGGAAAAACAAAACAAAACAAAACAACTTTAGCCGGGCAGTGGTAGTGCACACCTTTAATTCCAGCACTTGGGAGGCAGAGGCAGGCGGATTTCTGAGTTCAAGGCCAGGCTGGTCTACAGAGTGACTTCCAGGACAGCCAGGGCTACACAGAGAAACCCTGTCTCAAAAAAAAAAGAGCATGGATTGCTCTTCAAAAGTTCATTCCCCAGCACTCATATTAGCCAGTCACCAAAAAAATGTGTATGTAAAAAGTGTGTATGTGTGTGTGGTGTGTGTGTGTGTGTGTGTTAGGTAGATATAATGCTATGTATGCAAGCTTACTCCTTGGGAGGATTACCTGAGCCCAGGAAAAGCTAACCTGGATAATGTAGTAAGATCCTATCCTTAAAATAAAACAAGGGCCAGAGAGATAGCTCAGAGATTAAGAGCACTTACTGCTATTCTCAAGGACCCAAGTTCAATTTCCACCTGACATGGTGGGTCAAAACAATCTGTAACTCTAGCTTCCTATGATTCAATGCCTTTTTCTGGCCTCCATAGGCACCCATACACACAAAGATACATTCATGCACAGACACACACACACACACATAAAATCTTAAGGGGAAACAAAAGCAGCATATAGTGGCTCACGTCTTTGGTTCTAGCACTCTGGAGAAAGAGGTGGGTGGGTCTTTGTGAGCTTGAGACATGCCCAATGTACATACCAAATTTCAGGATAGCCAGGCTACACAGTGAGACGATATCTATAAATAAACCAGTAAGTAAAAAGATAGATAAGTGAATGAATGAATAAATAGAAAAAAAGGAAAAAAACCTTAAGTGACAGCCACTAAATGAAGTAGGCACAGAGGAGTAGGGGGGGTTCAATGCAGACAGGAGGAGACGGTGCTACAGCAGGGGTGGGGCAGGGGTGGGGCAGGGGTGGGCAGGGGTGGGGCGGAGGTGAGGTGAGGGTGTCTGCTGAAGCTCCAGAACTCAGACACAGCTTTATTTTACAGTGATGATGAAGGAGTCCAAACTGACAAACTTCCAGCAACGCCACATCATGGACACCATGAAAAGTAAGGGCAGTCACTCTCACTTGAGAGACTTTCTGGAACCAGGGATACTTTGGGGGGGGGGGGGGGAGAGGACAGAATTTCTCTATGTAACCCTGGCTGTCCTGGAACTTTGTAAACCAGGCTGGCCTCGAGATCCACCTGCCTCTGCCTCCCAAGTGCTGGGATTGACAGTGTGTGCCACCATGCTCAGCTCAGGGGTACGTTTTCAATGCTCCTCTATAAAGGGGAAAGGGAGTTTATATAGTAAGTTCTAGGCCAGCCATGGCTACATAGTGAGATCTTGTCACATAAAAAAGGCTTGGGCAGCTGATGGTGCACGCCTTTAATCCCAGCAGTCAGGAGGCAGAGACATGTAGATCACTCTTTCAAAAAAAAAAAAAAAAAGGTTGTCTCAAAAAAACAAAAACAAGGGGTTGGAGAGATGTGGTTTAGAGCACTAACTGCTCTTCCAGAGGTCCTGAGTTCAATTCCCAGCAACCACATGGTGGCTCACAATCATCTGTAATGGGATCTGATGTCTTCTGGGCTGTCTGAAGACAGCTACCATGTACTCATATAAATAAAATGAATAAATTAAAAAAAACAAAAACAAAAAAAATCAACCAAACAAAAAAGGGTCAGGGAGAGTGAGGCCAGCTGGAGAGACGGCTCAGTGGTTAGGAACAGGCACTGCTCTTGTAGAGGACCCAAGTTCAGTTCTAAGTTCCCATGTGGGGTGACTCAGTCACCTACAACTCCAGAGCCATCCCACATGGCCTCACTGGGCACTGTAGTTCACAGGGACACAGGCACATATGTGTGTGTGTGTGTGTGTGTGTGTGTGTGTGTGTGTGTGTGTATGATGTATATACACATAACTAAAAACAGTTTTTGTTTGGAGACAGGATTTCTCTGTGTAGCTCTGGCTGTCCTGGGACTTGTTCTGTAGACCAAGCTGGTCTCAGAATCAGAGACCCACCTATGGGCACCAGGCACACACACAGTATACATCCATATATGCAAGCACTCATACACATAAAATGAAAACAAATCATAAAAAACAAACCTTCCTCGAAATTTCACGGCTTTGGCTGCTTCCCTGGGAATTTACTCTAGCTGTCTTTAACTAAAATCTACTGCTGTTAAAGAAACCCAGTCTCAAAAACAAACAAAACCAACTAAACCAAAACAAACAAACAAAAAAAACCCTAAGTTGTTTTGGATCTTGATTCAAACAAACAAAAACCCCTCTCCCCTCTCCTTCACTGAACATCCAGCATCACTGCAGCCGTAACTAGGTGCCGAGTGCACCCAGGGAAGAGGTATCACCCAGGGAAGAGCCAGGCATGGGATCACCCTGAGAACAATGTCATCTTCTCAGGTCTGTGAAGGGGAAGAAGGCAGGTAGGAAGCAATAGTTGTTGATCCCATAACCTATATCCTGACCCTGATCACTCATCTCATCTGTTACTACACCGGCCAGCTCCCTACCGAAGTCTGTTTCCCTTGGCCACGAATGAGACTTTCAGCAGCAAGCAAAAGAGGCAACCCTTCCCCAGACCTTCCAATGGCTTCCTACATTGCAGAATAAAACTCACCTTTCTGGAAGCTTCCATATGTTCTGATCTCCACCCTCTACCCCATTAGCCTCTTGGCTGCTGCCTAGCTACTTGGACCCACCCCTCAGCACCTCTTCACTGTTTTCTCCATTGTTCTCCTCTTACAGGAGCCTTTCCTGACAAACACTGCCATCTAGGCTGACGGTCCGGCTCAGTTGGTAGAGCCCTCGCCTCACACGCACCAGGCAGGAGACTGCATCCCCAGCAGCACTAAAGGCGTGGCAGCACAGGGCTGAGATCCATGTACCTGGAAGGCAGAGGCAGGAAGAGCAGAAGTTTAAGGTCATCTCCAGCTCCATAAGAAGTTGGGAGGCCAGCCGGGCAGTGGTGGCGCACGCCTTTAATCTCAGCACTTGGGAGGCAGAGGCAGGTGGATTTCTGAGTTCGAGGCCAGGCTGGTCTACAGAGTGACTTCCAGGACAGCCAGGGCTACACAGAGAAACCCTGTCTCGAAAAACCAAACCAAAACAAACAAACAAAAAAAGAAGTTGGGAGGCCAGTCTGGATGGAGACCCTGCCTTAAACAAAAGGAAACCCTGAAACCCCAAAACCCTGGGCTAGTGAGACGGTTAAACAGGGAAAGGTGCTTGCTACCAAGTTTAACAACCCAGGTCTAACTGCTGGACAAACACGGTTGGAGAGAGCTGATTCCCGGCAGTTGTCCTCTGATCTCCACAGTAATGCTGTGTCAAATGTGTTCAAATCTATATTTATTACACACACACTCACACACACACACAAAATGTTTAAAAAAAAAAAAAGAAATAAAGGCCCACGCTGAAGCTTCAGTGTATAAGAATGTTTATTGCAGCATTGTTGGAAGTAGTAAAAATCCAGGCAACGAAAAAAGAAACAAAATACCCAGAGACAACCAGAATGTCCAGAAGTAGACTAGTTGAATAAATAATGTAACCCTTCTAACAACTAGTACACAGCTATAAAAAAAAAATAAGTTATGTATGAATGTGCTTATAGGAACTTGGCCGTGATAAATTGGTAAGTGGAAAGGCTGTTACTGACCATATGGTATGATCCAGTGTAAGAACCCTATGTGTACAAACCAAACCAAACATCCTTGGCTGTGTCTTAGAAGCTTCAAGAACAAGGAACAGCCACCTAAGTCTTACTGTAGTTTGTAGGGGAGGGAGCTCCGAGGGACTTGGAGACTGTCCACACTGTCTGACTTCTGGCAGCTACCTTATTTTCTTTGAAGAGTCAGCAAAACAGGTGCCTCCACTTGCTCCTTGTGTTCCCAGGAGGAGCCCCTCTGCCCCTACAGTGCCACCCGACATCCAGCCAGAGGGGCTCTCCCCCCAAGAAGTCAGCCGCAGCTGTCTACCTGCCTCCCATCCTGGCCACCCACTCTCACCTCAGGCCTGCCAGCTTGTGTCAAGCCAATGGGGCATACGATCGTGAGCAATTCAAGCCTCAGGCCACCAGTAAGTGGTGGGCTCAGGGCTCTCTTCTGGGGTTACATCAGCCTGGGACAGACAGCACCATTCAAGTAAGATGGTAACAAACCCAGGCAGGAAGCCAGTCAGGTGGCCCTCTTTATCTTCCTAGAACTTTTTCCCAATTAATCCAGTGACATGTGGCTGTCAGCTGCACATCCTCTTGTTCCCTCGAGTCCATCTCCTCTTCATTTGAGCCTACATCTGGGAGCCCCTCCTCCTCTAACACTGCCTTTGGCCCAGACCCACTAACACAGTTCCTTACACACAGGCCACTTCGGAGGCCTGCGTTTCTGGGTTCCCATTAGCTCTGCACTGGTGCTTGTTCTTGGTTGTTTCCACTGCTAGCCTGACATGTTCTGCTCGGGCACAGCCAGGGAAGTGTGGGATCTGCAGAGGCCCACTCCTCACAAGCCTGCAGTGCACACAGCCAGGGGACACGGGAACAGGCCCTGCTCTGCACCCTATCAAGATCGTTTCTGGGCCCCACAGGAGATCTGGAGAAAGAGAAACGAAGACTCCAAAATATCTTTGCCAACGGGAAGGACATGGCGGAACGGAAAAAGGTTCCCCATGTGCGACAAGAAGACCCAGCTCCTGAGCTGGACCGCTTTGACGAATGTGAGCCACTCTGTGTGTGTGTGTGTGTGTGTGTGTGTGTGTGTGTGTGTGTGTGTGTGTATACGCACGTGGCGTGTGTAGAACTGTAACAAGAGAGCAACACGGTTTGATAGACACCCAGTGTCCCTCAGAGACCATGCATGGCCTGGGACCCTGTGTACTCCCACTGCCTGGTGCATTGATGACCCCTCCCCTCTGTGCAGTGGTGAAGGAAATCCAGGATAGGAAAGAATTCTTGGCTGCTATGGAGACTCTGGGACAGGGCAAGCAATACCGAGGAATCATCCTGGCTGAAATCTCCCAGGTAGGAGAGCCCACCAAAGGGGAAAGGTAGAGTCAAATGGAAGGAGCCCCAGCCAGCACTAGGACAGTTAGCATCTCAGGTGTCCTGGCATGACAGCAGCTCTTCCTGGTGGCTCTTTGCAGAAACTACGGGAAATGGAGGACATTGACCGCAGGAGGAGCAAGGAGCTTAGGAAGGCCCTCGCCACCACTTAACCCAGGACAAGGGCGGACTTGCCCAGTCAGACTGCTAACCCAGCACAACAGCCAGAACCAGAGCCCTTCACTCAGCCAAGCAGTGTCACCCCCAGGCTTGCCCACCCCAGGAGCCATGCCAGATCATGACATGGCACTGTCCTGGGGCATGACACAGTGTCCTAGACACTGCCTCGGGATGTAGAGGCCTCAGTGGGACTTCCGAGTACTGTCACAGCTACTGTGTTGGAGCCTTCTCTAGAGGAAGCCCCAGGCATACCACCTTGGACATATGCCTAAGGGTACCCTCTCTCTGGCTCTCCTGATGTCACAACTGGCCTCAGATGCTCTCTGTTTTGCCTTTCTGAACCTAAAAGTGAACATGATTCTTTCCTTCCTTAGATCTTTCCCTTAGGATCTAAGTCTTTGCCTTCTTGTAGCCTTCAGCAAATGTTTAACCACAATGATTAACTGGCCAATAAAACACATTTCACTTGCCCGTGATGTGTGCCACCTTGTTTCCCCAGGGATAATGCTTATTTGTTCAGAATCAGAACCTGTCCAGCACAGATGCGATCTAACTGCTGTTTGCAAATTTCCAGAAGAAAGGGGAAACAAGGTTCACAAGCAGCCTGCAGCCAGTGCTAACCTTTAGGCCTGCGGTGTGCAAACTCAGGTTCACCAAGACACTCCATCCAGGTGGTTACCTGCAGAGTACCCAACAGGGCTAAGGTCAGAGACTGGAAAAAAATGTAAATGAAGGATCTGTACTGAAAGGCCCCTGGGAGATGCCACAGTTCCTTTTAAGTGCCCCTGAGGCCTCAGCTTGAAGGTCAAGCAGCACCTGACAAAGAAAGCAGCCCTGCTGAATACCTGATACCCACCTGCTCCCTAGCTGGTACACCCACTCCCCACCTGGCGCAGCACGTGCTCCCCAGCTGGTACACTGCACATCAGTGTCCTTTCTTCATAGGCTGGTGACACCAAGCAGCCTTGACCTTCACCAGTATTGTCATTTCCTGTCCCCATAAATGTGAATGTTTCCTGCACATGCTGAAGTTCCCCAGAATTCCAATGGAACATATGACCTGTGTTCTTGTCATAGAATAAACCTAATATGCAGCAGCCAGCAGATAAAGGTTCAGTCAATAGGGGCAAGCCCTCTAAGTTGCAGGCCTAGCACAATGGAACACCCAGAACAAGTGTAGCCTACTGTGACAAACTCAACTTTGATGTCGGTATGTACAACTTATGCCTGTAGGAGAACTGGATTCTGAATTTCTTCTGAAAAATGGGCAAGATCTGACAACCCTGGGTCCATGTTCAAAGGACACAGGTGACTATAAAAGAAAGAGGCTGTTCTGTTCCACTGACACATGAACTTCCCTTGACGCTGAGACAGCCTGGTAGAGCCCTCTCTTGGGTTACGGCAACTGGGTCATAGGGCTCCTCGGAAAGACCTCTGAGGTGGTGGCCCTGGCTCCAGACAGCAAGTGTATCTGGAGAGACTACCGAAGGCTACATGGGTCAGGTTCTCAACCGAGTGGACAGCCCAGACAGGCAAGAGGGCACAGATGTGGCTGTGCCCAAGGCTGCAGGGCGCAGGCAACTAAGATACAGTGAGTTCCTTCCCAGGATGCACAGAGGGAGGGACTCTGAAGTCCCCGAGTGTAAGAACAATGCTTGGACCATAAGCTGCCTGGCACAGTCCCCAATGAGAAGAAGTATCCCACCACTTCTCCCAGAGCCACTCAGCAGTGAGTGGCCAGCAGACCTTGGAGGGAACAGACAACAGAAAAGACAGGTTGCACCAACCACAAAAAGGAATGGGTCCATCCCCTGGGCATGGGGTGGGCAGAAAGCCTGAATTCGAGGACACCTACCCAAAGCATACCTTCCTAGGCTGACCTGAGTGACTGCCCAACACAGCTAGCAGGTCCCTGTGTGGTACACGAGGATTCCCACAGAGCGAGGGAGATGAGGGAGAAGAAACAACTCGTCATCAGCCCATTCCCTTCTGACACAACACAGAGCACTCACTGAGAGGCTGGACTTGAGACTTCATAAATACAGCTCTCGAATGAGGTGACATGATTTTCAAGGGCATCTGCGCTAGACAGGAAGGTGGGGACTAAGGGTCGGGGCTGGGAAGGAAGAAGCTAGCCAGCCAACCTTGCT
The DNA here is from genome assembly GCA_021653895.1 of Mastomys natalensis. Taxonomy (NCBI): domain Eukaryota; kingdom Metazoa; phylum Chordata; class Mammalia; order Rodentia; family Muridae; genus Mastomys; species Mastomys natalensis. The sequence goes on along the minus strand of JAJTUV010001088.1, from coordinate 1,462,709 downwards.
GCTGGCCTGCTACAAAGTACACAAGCCCTTAGCCAGGGCCTGCTGTGAGCAGGACTGATGAAGACCCCATGTGGCCTGGCTGACAGAGCAGCATCCCTGCTGGCCCCAGGCACCTCACAGCATCTGGTCAGATGCCAAGTGGGCAGGGCTAAGTCACAGCTGTCTGGGACACAGGGAAGAGGGAAAAATCTTTAGCCCAGACCAGCTGGAGACCACCGAGGAGGGCAAAGGTCACCCAGAGACTCCCTCCCAAGGTCATTATCCCCTTGGCAGGTCCACAGGCAGCAGAGTGCTGCTCTGGCCTCAAAGCTCCAGGAGAGGAAAGGAAGGTGGCTTCCTCTGCTGTCAGCTCTTGTCCCCAGGGGCCTTGCTCTTGGCTTCTCGCTTGTTCCCAGAAGCTTCAGCACCTTCATGGTCTTGAACTTGCCCTTCTTCTTACTGTCAGACTCAGCCTCTCTTTGGAAATCTGCAGCAAAGAACAAAGACACTCAGCCAGGGAGGGAGGGAGCACCTGGGTAGGATGGGTCAGTAGCCAGTGTCACTGAGCAGGTATGCAACTATCCAGGGCTCCAGTCCATCCATGCATCAAGTCAGGTCACTATACCCAGGCTCCCTTTTCTCCTGAGATCCACATCTGTGAGAACAATCTGGAACCTCTGAGGGTAGCCCACTTTTTTTTTTTTTTTTTTTTAGTTTTTTCGAGACAGGGTTTCTCTGTGTAGCCTTGGCTGTCCTGGCACTCACTCTGTAGACCAGGCTGGCCTCGAACTCAGAAATCCGCCTGCCTCTGCCTCCCAAGTGCTGGGATTAAAGGCGTGCGCCACCACCGCCCGGCCCACTTTTTATTTAATAGTTCAGATCACCTGTACTGCGGTACACTCCTCTATTGGCTACAACAACTGTCAGGACTAGAGGACACCTCAGAAACCATATGCTTCAACTTCAAACTTTCACAAGTAAAACATGTGCTGTTGAAAAGAACCAACACTGACTGTGCTGCTTGCAGGTGCCTAATCTCAGGCTGGGGCTTTATACACTCAATTCTGTAACTCTCAGCCACACTGGAAAGAGGCACCATCACAAACAGGAGTGAGGTGAAGGCTGAAGGAACTGGCCCAGGCACTCAGCTCATGTGCCCAAGCTAGGACTAGAAACTGGTCTGGCTCCAGCCTCAGCCACAAGGCCACAGTGAGCCACAGGTAGAACTGAGGTTAAACTCCATGCCCCAGCTCCCAGGGCTGCATCCTTTAGTCACGACAGGTACTCTGATCCTGAGCAGGCTCTAGGTTCCCAGACCCCCAAGCCACTTTGCAGAGCAGAGGGCAAAACCATCCTGGGCCTAGACCCCCTGGTAGACCACAGTCCTCCTGTGGACACAAAGGAATTCCCTGGCTACCCTTGTAGCCTGGCTAGGACTAGCCTCCCTCCCTTCAGAGGCTGGGAGTTTGCATTACAGCCAAGCATCCCATGGGGCTGCTCAACCTTCCATCTGAGGCTGCAAACACGGGCTGGAGCTCACAGGTAGGTGCTGGCCCCTCCTCAGGATGAGCCTCACCTTTCTTCTTTTTTTTTTTTTTTTTTTTTTTTGTAGACAGGGTTTCTCTGTGTAGCCCTGGCTGTCCTGGAACTCTGTAGACCAGGCTAGCCTCGAACTCAGAAATCCGCCTGCCTCTGCCTCCCAAGTGCTGGGATTAAAGGCGTGCGCCACCACCGCCCGGCCTCACCTTTCTTCTTGATCATTGTTTCCAACATCTTGTCTTCCTCTTCTTCCCTGGGTAAAAAGAGAAGCTGAGTGCCCACAGTAGGAAGGAACCAGGTCATCTGTGAGTCCCAAGCTCCAGGCCCCACAGGACATTGGGCACATATGAGGGCAAGCTCTGTCCCAGGCTGTGCAGGAATTTGCTCCCCCCACGGAGTCCCAGGCATGGCACCTCTGCCGGTCCTCATCCAGGCAGTTGACAATAGCATCTCGCTGCTCAATGAGGGTCATGAGTTCCTGCATCAGCACCTTCTCTCTGGCCCGATCCTCGTCTGTCCAGTCCTTTTCTGCCAAAGGAGAAAGCCAGAGTGAGATGGTGAGAACCTCCTTTTCACAATGGCAGGACAGACCGCCTGAGTCCTGGGAAGACAGCAGGCCAGCCATGCCACGAGATTAAGAGAAGGGCCCAGAGTGCCACTCACAAGGTGGTAGGGAAATGAAGGTAGCTCTAGAAAAAAACAAAGCACTTGGCTGCCCACCAAATACCCTTCAAGAGATGCCCTGCAGGGCCTGCGAGCCTCAAGGCTTCCTGCAGCAGACATGTGTTGGTGGCTTCCTCTGGGAAGCAACATGGGACTGGCTTGAGTGCACAAGCACAGGGGGGACAGGAACTGGCAGGGGTCCACCTGCAGAAGCAGTACGGCCCAAGTCACAGAACGGAACATGCTCCCAAGGCCATGGAGGAGGGTAACTGGAGGGACACTGGGGTTAGGAGCCCAGCTAGGGGGCTCCCTGATGTCACTGACACTTGCCACCCCTCCAGCTTCTTCCCTCTTCCAGGCCCCTCACCGTCTCACAGGACCACCCTCAGGGGCCGCCTATGTCTGGGTTTTTCTCACCCTCTGAGGGCTTCAGGGCTGGGTGCCCACATCTGGTGCCCCTCATGTGCTACACATCTAGAAATAAACTTCTTGAAGCTACCAGAAACTGCCCCATGCCCCTAGGACCTCACCTTGCCAAAGCTGAGGGGCAGGAAACCCAGCCCAGTCCTAGGCACAACATATGGCTTCACAGCCACTACCCAAATTCAAATCCTCCTGCGTCCTCACGTCTAGAGCCTGGATAGGTTGTGCTCCTAGTCTATGTGCAGGGACATCAAAGCTTTGGAAAACTAAGCCTCTTGCCAGCATTGCCCAGAGAAAGTAAGGCCAGTAACTGAGTCCAGGCAGCCAGACCTCCTACATACATGATGGCCTTTTGTGGCATCTGTGGGCCCATCTCCCTCAGGGTCCCATAAACTAGCTTCATCTTCAAAAGCAGTGTCAGAGGCAAGCTGACTAGGACAGGGTGTATAGCCACAGCCTTGGGGCTGCCAGTCAAACCCACTCTAGTCACACTGGGCTCCTCAGAGGTGGCCACACCCCCCAGCCTCCTGCTGAGGTGAAAGTGACTCACAGTTGGCAAAAGGAGCCAAGGACATTCTGTGACTTGGGGCCATTCCAGCTTTCTACGTTCCCAAGTCAATGAAGAGGCAAGACTTCATTCACAGAGATGGTAAAAACCGGTGTGAGGACAGGCATGGGCAGAGACAGAGCTAGCAGCTTCTATACAAATGAAGAAACCCCAGGCTCAGCCGGGCGGTGGTGGCGCACGCCTTTAATCCCAGCACTTGGGAGGCAGAGGCAGGTGGATTTCTGAGTTCGAGGCCAGCCTGGTCTACAGAGTGAGTTCCAGGACAGCCCGAGCTACACAGAGAAACCCTGTCTCGAAAAACCAAAAAAAAAAAAAAAAAAAAAAGAAACCCAGGCTCTGGGCCTGTTTCTCTATAGCCTCAACTGTAAAATGGCAGTGATGGATGATGACACCACCACACAGGAAAGAGGTCAGAGCCCTGAATCCCTCCATGGTTCTGTGACCTCTCTACCAGCAGCTGCGGATCAATCCATGTCATAATCAGGGACAAGACAAGGCGAGTGCTCTTCTAATTCCATTTTCCAACTCAGCCCTCAGCCCACAGGTTCCCGCCATGCCTACAGTCAACAAATATATAGGTTCTAAGAATCAGACTTGGAGGCTGGGCAGTGGTGGTGCACACCTTTAGTCCCAGCACTCGGGAGACAAAGGCAGATGGATGTCTGTGAGTTTGACGGCAGCCTGGTCTACAGAGTGAGTTCCTGAGCACTTACTAAACAACTTCCCTATCCCCATTTTTCAGTTTTTAAGACAGGCTCATGTGGCCTGGGCTGGCCAGGGTCGCCCAGGGTCGCCTAGGTCTCTGGGTCTCAGGCTCACCTGGCTTGTTGAGAAGGCACCGGAGTTCAAACTCCACATCAGCCTGCCGCTGCTCCAGGTTCTGCTGCTTGAAGCTGAAGGGTGGGGTGAAGAGGCAGTGAACACTTCGGCTAAGTGCTCATCTGCAGACAGTGCTGTCATGGTGGATGGACAGCACAGATTCCCCATTCTCCTCAGACCCCAGTGGGAAGCGGGCAGGGCAGTCAGGACTCACACATAAATGAGCTCCGACTCTCTCCGCACCAGCAGATGCTTCTCGTGGATGAGCTTGAACCAGTCCACCAGCATGTCATCCTCGCTGCCCTCTGGAAGCCAGAGCCCCACTAAGGCCGGAGCCAGCACCTCTCCCAGCTCCGCAATCCCAGGCTGAGGGGCTCCCGTCAACCCACACCCCTCAGCCAGCTCCTCTCTGCAGCTCCCTCACCGTTTGCTCCACCACGCAGCTTCTCCTCCAACAGAACCCCACTGTGCTCCAGGGCATCCAGTTGGCGCTCAATATTGTCCATCTCACTGTAGATGTCCTCCTCAGGAATATACTGGTCAGCTTGAACCTGCCCAGCAATAGTCTGGTCACCTAAAGAGTGGTGGCCCTCCCCTCCACCAGTTCTCCTCCAACTCTCAGGGTCCCCTAGCCACTGCAGACTCTAGAAACCCAGGTCCTGTCCCCAAGGAGCATGACAAGAAAGCACCATGGGTGTAGAGAAGGGGCCAGAGTGGGGATGGCCATGACCCTCCATGTCAAGGTCTGACAGACTTCCCCACAAGATGTCCAATGCCCTGCTCCACAGGGAAGCCTCGTCACTGGGGGGTGGGGGGTGTCTTTGTTGGGCAGTGTGCTAATGGAGCAGAGGTTATGGAGAACCCTGGGAGCTCCCTTCTGAAAAGCACAAGTTTGTCCCACGCTCACCCTCTGCACTTGAACTGTTAGACACAAACACCCATCCACTGCTCCTGGACACCCAGGATCCCAGGCTAAGTCCAGCCTTCCAGTAGGGCCATACACAGGTCCTAGAAGCCTAAGGCTGCTGAGGGGAGGGTGCTGGGCCCAGGCCAGCTGGGTTTCAGGGTCTTTCTGCTGGCACCTTGCGTTTGATGAGTGGAAAGCCGTGTCCTGGGGCAGGTGGCCTCACAGGCTTGGCTCCTTTGGTAGCCTTCCTTACGGTTGGAGACGCGGAGGGGGATGGTTTCCGGTTGAAAGGATTCTCCTTGCAGGAAGACTGAAGGTAGACATGACAGATAGTTAAGTTGGAGAAGTGTGACCACATAGGAATATGGACCCAGTGGCAGGTGGGGAGGGTCAGGCAAGAACAAATCCCCCACGCCAGCTCTCTACACTCATTCAGCAAACCAGTTCCACTTCCGGACTGCTTCCCCAGAGTCAGCTCTCACACCATACTCGCCTTTCAGCTCAGGGGCACGGCTGAAACCGGTTTCAGCCGGCTCAGCTCGGTGTGAGCCAGGTGTGGTGACAGAGAGAGGCAGTGGGGGAGGGGAGGGGGGGCAGGCAGATCACTGTGAATTCCAGGCCAGCCTGGTCTACAGGTGAGGGAAAAAAACCTTCATCTGAATGTAGGAGCCGGGCTGAAAGGTTGATCGGGAAGTTAGAGGGTGGGTAATTAAACAGAATGCACTTCATATGTGTGTGGTACTGTCCAAAACACCAAGCTAAATAAAGGGTTTTTTGTTGTTGTTGTTGTTTGGGGGGGGGCGTTCGAGACAGGGTTTCTCTGTGTAGCCCAGGCTGTCCTGGAACTCACTCTGTAGACCAGGCTGGCCTCAAACTCAGAGATCCACCTGCCTCTGCCTCCTTAGTGCTGAGATTAAAGGTGTGCATCACCACTACCTGGTTAAATAGTTAAAAAAAAAAAAAAAAAAAACAGGAAAAAAAGTGGGCTGGAGAGATGGCTCAGAGGTTAAGAGCACTGACTGTTCTTCCAGAGGTCCTGAGTTCAATTCCCAGAAACCACATGGTGGCTCACAACCATCTGCAATGGGATCTAATACTCTCTTCTGGTGTGTCTGAAGACAGCTACAGTGTACTCATATACAGAAAATCTTTCTTTAAAAAGGAGTACTAGCCAGGCGGTGGTGGGCTACACAGGGCTACACAGAGAAACCCTGCCTCAAAAAAACCAATAAATAAATAAATAAATAAATAATAAAAAATAAAAAGGAGTGCTACTGTAACAAACACAGAGCCTTGGGTTCTAGACCTGTTACCTGGTACCACGCGCACACAAATCCTCACTCCACTGTGCACCCTTTTACAGCCGAGCTGTTTTAGAGGGTTATGTTCCCCAGGGCCCAGGAGTATCATGGAGGAGCAGCTCTCCACCCAGGGACAGAGACAGTGTGGTCACCTATAACCCCTGTTTCCTGCTCCAACTGCTTCTGACATTCTCTCCTACCCCCAGCAGTGGCCTGGGTTTCTTAGGAGGAGCCCTGGGGCTCTGGCCTTCTCTCTCTGTAATATCAACACACAAAGGCAGTACAGCCAAGCCCAAGGCTTCTGAGCCCTTCCAGGCTTTTTAGCCCAGCCTCAAGACAGCCTCTCATACAACCCATGCTTGCATTACAGATGGGGCTGGGCAGGCTGCACAGATGGCTTAGCGGTTAAGAACACATACTGCTACATCAGATGGCTAGTAAACACCTGTCACTCTAGCTCTTGGAGATCAGATACGCCCTCTGCTGGCGACCATAGGCACTGCATTCTCATGCACAAACCCACACATGGATACACAGAATTTAAAAATAAACAAGGAAATATATGAATAATGGTTCTGAGAGGGTGCATTAAGCTCCCCCTTGCTACCACCAAGACACCCAAGAGGCTCTTCAGAACAGTCTGGAAACTCAGCAGTCCCCAGTGGCTTACTATCAGAGGCAGAGCATCTCAACATCACATAGCAGGTGGCAGAGCCTACATGAGTGGATGTGGCCCAGAGGGCCAGGCATACAGGTAGGCTGGCCCAACAATGTCAGCTACAAAGACAACTGCCTTACATGGACTGTCCTGCCACACTATGTGTAAGACTAGACAAGCCTAGGGGCTGAGAAACAAGTGACCTAGAACCATAGAACCTGTCACAAGCCACATGGCCAGAGAGGAGCCCACTTCACCTCTGAGAGGAGACAGACAGCAGCCTAGTCTGTCCTCCTCCATAAGCAAGCAGCTCCCCACAGCCCATAAAAGAGGGATGTTGGGGGGAGGGAGTCCTGAGTCCTTGAGCCTGACAGGTGCTAACCTTGGCTCCTACAGAGCCGTGTGGCTACAAATGGGAGCCATTTCAGAACCTGCAACCAGACAGTGGGCCTCAGAACAGAGACCCATCACACAGGAGGTGGCTAGCAAGAGGTGCAGTCTCTACTGAACAAGCTATCTTTCCTATTTGTGCTTCATTCAAGATTACATTCCAGAGCAATCATATGCCTGTCTCTTTGTATACACTGGGCGTCCCGAGAGGGCAAAGACAGCATCTTAATGCAACATGCCCAAGGCATGGCATCAATGAAGCCAGTGAGTGCAGGGGTAAATGAGGTGTGGGTGACAGGCAGAGGTGACCATCCCACTGTTAGTAAGCAGGCTGGAGCTCAGTCACACTGAGGGGTGAAGGAGAGACACATGGATCTGTGTCTCACACACATAGTGATGGCATTCTTGCCCTGTGACGAGACATACGCCCACTAGCTGAGAGGAAGGCTGCTTTGGGCACCCCTGGAGCACTCACCTTGATCTGCAGCTGTGGTGATGAGCTCCCCACGGAAGGTACAGGGTTCCGGTCTCCAGCCAACAAGAATGGGGTAGGGGTGGCACCACTGAAGGGCTTGGTAGAATGGGTACCTGGGCTGCCCTTTGTCCTAGTCTGTGGTGTTTGTTCACCACTAGGCTGCCCTAGCTCCCCAGAAGACGATAGGGAAGAGTTGGCTGAAGGGGTGACAGAGTTCCCAGATGTGCCAGGGGTACCAGGCACGTGCACAGCAGGATCCGAGGAGCTCTTGGGTACAGCAGGCGGTTCCAAAGGCTCTGCATTGGCAGTGTGACTAGAGCTCTCAGATGACAGACTCTCCACACTAAGGGCTGGTGACGGCGTAGCTGAAGGAGGCTCTGAGTGTGACAGGCGGGAGGCGTGGAGAGCTGTTCAAACAAGTAAACTAGCAATGTCAAGCGGTGGACAGGACTTCTGTCCTGACCCAACACACCCTGCTCCCAGAGCTGAGGGGATCCCTGGACACCAAGCTCTTCCCCATCTAGATGAGCAAGAGGCCAGAGGACACCAAACTCACGCCAGGACCCATGTTACAACGGCACTCCATCTTCAGACCCACTTTGTACCACGATGCTCTATTGTGCCACTCTGTGGCACATATATGTGTAGCCCTGGCTGTCCTGGAACTTCCTCTGTAGACCAGGCTGGCCTTGAACTCACAGATCCACCTGCCTCTGCCTCCTGAGTGCTGGGATTAAAGGCATGCGCCACCGCCGCCCTGCTTGGCCCTAACCTAACCTCTTATCCAACTAGATAGCTGCCTCTACTCCCAGCTTGTTCCACAAGACACTAGTATGAGGAAGGCAGGGAGAGTGAAGGTGGCCTCGGTCTCCAGAACAGAGACTAGAAGGAAGGCCCAGCAGAGGGAGGGGTAACACCTGCTGTAGCCCGTGCACTGGCCAGGGACTGCCACGTGTGACTTTACATTTCTGCAGATGGCACAGACCAGGCCTCCACAGTCATCATCACACTCCTGGATGAAGCCATGGACTCAGGAAAGGATTTTTTTTCTAGCTGGGGTCATCTTTGAACCTGTCTTTGTCCAACTTCAGAGTTCACGCCCTCATGACCCCAAACACACTCTGCAAGGGGACTGAGACCACGAGAGCATTTGCCTGTAATTGCTCCTAACAGATGCTTGGTCCCACTGAGCTTTAAAAGGCAGCCACAGCCTAGGGGTAGGAAGGGGACCAAGAGCTTAAGACAAATCCGAGGTAAAGCCCAAATATATGGTGTGCTGTACCAAAGGGACTACTGGCCAAGGAGAGCACCACACCTGGAGCTGAGCCCCACATGCGAGGAGACTGAATAGCCATGTAGGAGCCATGTTGTTCAGTGGCTGGAGAGACAGAGACCCAGGGAGGCAGGGTTCATGTTAACCCCGGCCTCGGCCTTGTACGTTTCAGAAGCCCAGTTCAGGGCCATGCCATGCACCTCCCTGACTCCCCCATGGAATCTGCCTAACAGGAAGTGTTAAAGCTGGGGTTTAAATTCTGCCTCCAGTGCTTCAGCACTGAGCCTTCCCTGTGATATGGCAGAGACACACACCACACACACACACACACACACACCCTGCCGTGTACACACTGGTAAGGAAGCTCCCTGCACTTACCAAGTGGGGAAGCACTAGGTGCTCTCGGGGCAGGGCGCTTCTTTGTCTTGGGGCTGCTGGTGGGGGTGATGCCGTACCAGGGGTGCAGGGACTTGGGGGTGGCCTCTGCTGGGGCTGGGGCAGGGCTGGGTCCTGCTGGGGCTGGGGCAGGGCTGGGTACTGCTGGGGCTGGGGCAGGGCTGGGTCCTGCTGGGGCCAACTCTTCTTCCTCTTCCTCCTCAAAGGGGTTGTATGGCTTGGGCTCTGGCTCAGCTACTGGGCTTTTCTGGGTCCTTTCCTCCAGGCCTCCGTTCTCCGCCTGACTCAGTGGCCCAGGACCGCTGCTGGGGGGCATTGGGGCTGGCTTCTTCTTTGGCTCTGTCTGCACCAATGTGATCCATGGGGGGTCCTTCCTTGGTGCTGGCATTCTAGGAGGAGGCCAAGGTAAGGGGTCAGCATTCTCTCTGGGAAGTTTCGGTCTGTGCCAATGGGGAAAGGAGAAGCTGAGCTGGTTCTCCCAAGCCCAGCCCCAGGATCAGGCCAAGCACAAAGCTGAAATAGGTTATGACACCCACATCCCAATAGGGCACCCTGAGGTCCAGAGAGGACAAACCTTCAACCACACAGCCACTGTTAACCAAACCCTGAAAAGGAGGCTGTGTGGCATTTAGTGACGTCACCCTACACCTCAGGTTCATCTGTTCCATGGGGATGTTACTAACATTCCCTAACTCACAGGGCCGTGGTTAGGGTCCTACGTCCTGCCCCTGAGTATGGTCACACCAGGAGTGTCACAAATGTTCACCAGTAGGATGCTGTAGGCCCTCACAGGGCAGCCACCCTGATGAGGACAGCTCGCAGCCAGAAGCATGTCCTGCCCAGAGTGGGGGAGCAAAGAGCCAGGCACAACAGCTAAGCTTTTCCAGGTCTTTCTGTGCTCTACAAATGCGGCCTGGACTCTCCCCTGTCATTCAGGATGTCATTCAGGAAGCACAGGCCTGCGTAGGTGAAGTGACTAGAGGGGCTGTCTCCATCTGGAGCACAGATCAGGGATGAGACTTTCCTTCCTCATCCACACAGGAACCTCCTTGTGGGCCCAGGAAATCCTTTTGGGACCTGGGCCCTAGAAATGCCCCCTCCCCCACTGAGGCTTTTAGGGACAGCATACCTCTCTGACAGCTTGGGTGTCCCTCTTGGCTTGGGAACAGGTGGTTCCTGTAGTCTTCCTAGATATGAGGGGACAGTGAGTCAGGCCTTCATGGCAGCTAGGGTGCTGTGACCTACCTGGCAGGTCACAGACCAGGGTGAGCACAGCCCCTCCCTGCCCAGCCCAGGGAGATTAGGTAAGATGGAAGGTGAGTGGGAGAATGATCCATCAGAGGCTGTGGCTAGGCCTCTGGCAGGCTCAATTGCATGTTAGCTAAGTCCTAACCCAAACTCCCTCAGTCACTTCCTCTATACTAGGGTATCTACCCAGGTGCCACCTTCTCCTGGGAGCCTCTCTCGACTCCTACTTCCGTCCACCCCAGTAGTATGTCTGCCCATGCCTGTCACCCTCGGACACTGGTTCCTCCAAGAAAACACGAGAAGGTCCAAACAGTATCTGTGTCCTCAGTGCCCAAACCTAAGCCAGCCTCCAGAAGTGCTGAGCAGATTCAAACACACAGAATGTTCTGGCACAAGTCCCCAGCTGCTCTCTCTCCCTTGGGCCTGCACTGCCTTCCCTGACTGATAAGGATACTCAGCCCATCTCAGGTCCCAGAGTGTGATCCCATGAGCTCACAGCACACATGGAGGTCAGCTAAGAATACCCTGCAGACAGCAGACCATGAGTCTCCACTGCAGTCCAGATAAGCTCAGGAGACCACCTGCCCCCACTCCCCTCCCAGGCCCTTAGCTGCTTAGACTAGTGCATCTCAACCTTCCTAATGCTGTGACCCTTTAATACAGCTCCCCATGCTGTGTGACCCCCAACCATAAAATTATTTTTGTTGCTACTTTATAACTGTAATTTTGCTACTATTATAAATAATAATGTAATTATCTGTTTTCTGATAGTCTTAGGCGACCCTCCCGTTCGAGGGTCGGTTTGACACCCACAGGTTGAAAACCACTGCCCTGGGCTGACACCAGACATATCTGATGGGGTAGGAGGTTACCTGGAGCGTGCCTGGGGACAAGCCAGGAAACATGTGACTGACATCAATACACAGTCTCGGAGACACTCAGGACACACGGGTGTACACTTTCGCATTCCAAACCACAAGACAGAAACAACATGCACACGGACAGCATGGGTGGGCCTGTGGTTTAAGCTGTACCAGTTTGGAGAAAGTGGCATGAAAAGGCACAAGGTGGCCGACAGGTGACAGCATCACACAGCACATACAGGTACTGGCTCAAAAAGCAGTTCACAGAGCTGGACAGATGCCTCAGCAGCTAAGAGCACTTGCTGCTTTTCCAGACTACCTGAGTTCGGTTCCCAACACCCACATCAAGTGGCTTACAACAACCCATAACCCCAGCTCCAGGGTGCAAGCCATGCTTCTGGACTTGGTAGGCATCTACGCTCACAAGCACACACACACAGAGAGTTTAAGATAACAAAAGAAGGAGGGCTGATAATGTTCCTGTCTATTTACATGCCCCTAAGAGAGGACACACCCAGCCAGCACGCCCCGGCCAGCTGTGCTCTCACTCACCGTTCACGAGGCCGCTGCTGACACTCTGCTCCACCATGCCATCTTGCTGCAGGCTAGACCGAGGCCGCGGTGTTGGGGGTGTTAAGGCTGAACTCTCGGAAGCTTTCCTGGGGGCAGGTGTGGGCCGGCCAACAGGGGGACTGGCCAGCTCCTGGGGCTTGCTGGGAAGAGGTGGCTTGGTCAGGGTGTGGGGCTGTACCTCGGAGCTGGCCTGGAGCCTGTCTGCCTCGGCCACCACAGCCACGCTTGGGCTCAGGTCTCTATCCTCTCCATCCTTGGCTTCTGCTGCCAGCTGCTGCTTTTGCAGTGAAGGGGGCCTAGTTCCTGATCGGCCTCCCGGACCCAGCCTGGTGCAGCGTTCTGCACACACAAAGGTGCCTTCCTCGGGCCCACTACTGTAAGAGCCTGGGACCAGCGTGCTGGAACATTGCCGACATCTGCAGAGGACAGGGCAGGCATTTCCTTAGCAGGTCAGGCTGGCTAGGCCCTGGGTGAGCCCTCCTTCAGAGACCAGAGTTATCCCCTCATTCCCTCCTTCACATACCAGGCCCAGCCCGGCTCCATACCCTGCACTTCCCGGAAAAAAAGAACAAGGCAACTGTCAGAGTCAGAGAGGAACAATGAACCATGTCAAATTAGCAACAGGAATTGTGAAAGGAGCCTGTGCAGCAAGGAGAAGAGGTGACGGGTGGCCCAGGGGAGAGTGCCACCAGCCAGTGATGCAGGAAGTCAGCGTGGCTTCCCACCTGCCAGGTTTGTTTTTCAGGGCTGGGAACTGTGGCCAGGGCCTCAAACATTACTAAAGCCTTGTGCTACCCCTTGGCCACAGCCCAGGTTTATTGGGGTTTGGGGATGGAACCCATGTCTGGTAAATACTAGAAAAGCATTCTACCACAGAGTTACTCCCCAGTCTGGGGTTGGATTGTTTTTAATGAATACACACATAATAGAATAAGATACAATGTATCAGTGTGACTGCCAGAAGGAAGAGTCACAGGCGGCAGGAAGCTCTTGTACAGGCCGTGCATCTAACTGACACAAGTTTCCTGCCATGTACTTACAACTAGTTAACATCCTGCAAATTTAAGATTTATTTTACGTGTAGGACTGACAGTTTTACCTACATGTATGTCTATGCACCACATGTATGTCTGGTGCCAGAGGAGGCCAGAAGAAGGCATCAGATCCCCTGGAACTAGATAACAGAAGACTGCAAGGATGCTGGGATGGAATCTGGGTCCACCTTCTTAACTCCCGACCCTTCTCTTCAGCCCCTCAAATGCTTTTTTTAAAAGTTAGGTATGGTGACACACACTTTTGGTGTTCTGTTTTTTTGTTTTGTTTTGGGGAGACAAAGTCTCACTATGTAGCTCTGGCTGTTCTGTAACTCACTCTGTAGACCAGGCTGGCCTCAGACTCACAGAGGTCTACTTGCTCTGCCGCCTGAGTGCTGGGATTAAAGGCATGTATCACCCTACAAGGTTAAGGTGGTGCACACCTTATCACAGCACTTAGAAGACTGAGGCAGAGAATACCAGTTCCAGGTTAGCTGGCTACATAATGAGGCGAGCTCTGACAAAAAAAAGGAAAAGGCAATCCTTATGCTGGGAGTGTAGCTCAGTGGTGAGCGCTTGCCTACCAGGCACAAGAGACTGGTTCAAGTCCTGGCACTACAAAACCAAACAACTGGCATCCCAGGAAGTCACACTTAAATTAAGAAAAGTCTTTTGTTTCAACAGCGTAGGGTGCATATCCTTGTGAGTACCAGGTAGTACATTCAGGAGCTCGAGGATGTAGAAGTCCTGAACCCTGAGCCACAATATCCAGTGGGGACTGGGCACAAAGCTCAGGGGTGGGATGCTCATTTAGCTCACACCTGGGCCTGGGTTCAAGCCTCAGCACTTCGGAGAAGAAAGGGCAGTGGCAGGAGAGCCGACTCAGCCTTTGAGGGTACCTGTTGCTGTTGCCGAGAACCAGTTTGGTTCTGAGCACCCACTTCAGGCAGCTCATAATGAACTGTAACTCCAGCTGGCCTCCAAGGCATCCCCACACATGGCACCGGCTCCCATAGTCATATACGCACGCATAAAAATAAATCAGTCTTCAAAAATGAGAACTGGAGGGAGGTCCTGTGACTGGGCAGCTTTTTTCTTCTAAGACACAGTTTGTTCCTCTATAAAGTGAGGACATGCTGGGTACTCAGCCAGAAGCCAGGCACAGCGGGTGCTGAGCCCGAGGGAGCTCCCTCAGGTGTTGGGGAGACATGCCCTGCCCATAGCACTCACCGGAAGCAATGCCGGTGGTAGAGCCTGCCCTCTGCCAAGTACCGCTGAACCAGGTGCACCCGCTGCCCACAGGCTGCGCACGCACTGCTGGGGGGCTGCTGCTTCCCCTGCTCGGACAGGCTGTCTGGGGAGAGGTCATCACCCTGCAGGGAATGGGGTACAGTTACCAGTCGTGTTGTTCCTGGCTGTCCCCTCCCATCCCCATCCCAGCCATGTCCCTCAAATGTACATCAAGCTCCATGATGCTAACACAGGAAGGTCAGTCCTAGGAGAAGCAGAGGACAGGACACTGTCACCTTCTCCCACATCTGGAAGCCAAAGCCCAGAGAAGGGTGACTTGTTTAACATCCCAAGCCAGGACGGAAACAGTGAAGGCCAGGCTTCCGGCCTCCAAGGAAGGGCCCCTGCCCTAGGGAAGGCAACTCTCAGTGTACAGTCCTTTCTGGTAGCTGCTCTAGCCAACCCTCCTTTCCTCTGGGTGGCCTCACGCACCCTCTCTGGGAATTCTCTCTAAAGCTTGTGAAAAGTTGATGTCCTTTGGAGGTGGGACTAGTAAGGTGACCCCCAATATTTTACTAAGTGACCTTGGACAAAGAACCAAACCTCAGTGAACCAATGTTAACTGTCTGGACAACAGGGCCTGAGAGATCCTGCTGAGGCGGGACCTCAGGGAAACCACGGAGTAAAGGGACTAGTCACATCACTATGTGTCATTATGCATGAATCCCCTGACAGTCCCATGATGGCAAGGATGGCATGAGGTTTGTCCATTCAGTCACAGTAATGAACCTGACTCACTCAAACTCTGGAAAACAATCAGGTTCCCTGCTACAAAATGGGGCTGGTGGGCTGGAACCCTGGTCTGTGGGCTGGCACCCTGGTTTTCAGGCTGGCACCCTGGCCCTGGGAACCAACAGGACAAGAAAAGAGAACACCCTCTGAATATCATCAGAGCCAACCAACTTCCTCCCACAAGGGTCACTGTCACAACCCTGTGCCCCTCACCTACTCTTCCACCCAGGAAGTCTGCCTACCTGAGCCTCCTCGCCTGGCTGCACAACAGGTGATGTGGACGTGGGGGAGGGGGGTGCTGGGTCCTTTCCTGGTTTGAGTGGTGAGGCAGCAGCTACAAGACAGGGAAGACCCTGAGGCAGGCACAGAAGCAGAGCCCAGGGAGGAGCCAACCCACCCAGAGCTCTACAGCCACCACCTCAGGGCAGAGCTGTGAGGGACTCCACGTAACACAAAGCAGGGAATACTTTCATTCTGAAGCCTCCCTAAAACGGAGCCAGAGATGCTCACTGTACAGGGCATCGATGCAGCAGGCCAGGTCCCAGCTTCCTTCCCACTGAGGCACAGGGATGAAGTCTGACCTGAAGGAGGTGGCCCTACTCCCAGTGGTCACCTGCCTGTCTCCAAGTGAGAGACATGGATGGCCTGGAGTTAGCGGAAACCCCACATACACTCCAGGGCTTCCCCAAACCATCCCCCTCCTCCATCAGCACCCAAGGAGTAAAGCAAAACCCAACCTCTAATTTCTTGACACTGTGTATCACAGAATGGTCCCTGTGTGGTAATTTTAAGAGTCAATTATCGGTGGTGGCGCATGCTTTTAATCCCAGCACTTGGGAGGCAGAGGCAGGCAGATGTCCGAGTTCAAACCCAGTCTGGTCTACAAGGTGAGCTCCAGGACAGCCAGGGCTACACAGAGAAACCCTGTCTCAAAAAACCCAAGATGATGATGATGACGGTGATGATGATAATAAGCTCAAGAGGTGACTCTGGTTAAAAGATGCTCTCACAGAAGACCTGGCGTGAGTTTTCTGCACACACACGGCAGCTCCCAACTACCTGTAACTCCAGTTCCAAGGGATCCAATGCCCTTCTGGTCTCCTGCAGGCTACTAAACACACATGATGCACAGACGTACACTCAGAAACACGTACATACAAACAAATACAATAATGATAACACAGTTTAATTGAATACAAGCTCCTTACAGAGGTCTGCGGTAACACGTTCAGCAAACCTCTAGTTCCAGGCCGGCCTTACCAGCACCCTGCGAGGACAGAGCTGACATTCATCTGAGCAAGGGAACAGGAGAGAAACATCTGCTCGATGCAAAGGCCATCGTGTCAGATTGTGTCACTTACACACGTGTGACCTTGGGAGTAAGAAAACAAATCTACTATTTGTTCTGTTTTATTTTATTGACATTGGGTCTCACTATACAACTCTGGCTGTCCTGGACTTCACTCTGTAGACCAGCCTGGCCTGCCTCTGCCCCTTTCCTGTTGGGATTAGAGGGCTTGGGCCACCATGCTTGGCTGAGTTTGGAAACTCAGCAGCCTAGGCAACTCGCTGCCAAGGTTCTCCTGGAGAGGTCTCTCCCTCCTGGCTCCCCAGCAGCACAAGACCCATTCTGCCTCGGCCTGCCATGCACCTGCCCAAATCTCTGCTGCCCAGGCTGTCTGCGGCTCCTCCCAGAGGCCCTCCCAGAGCAGAGGAGAGCAGCTACTCCCCGATGGCTACTCCCCGCTCTCCTCTGTATACCCTGCCCTTCATCTGACTCCTGAGAAATGTACTGTTAAATGCTTTTATTACTGTCCTCCAGCATGATACAACAATCTCTGAAACTTCCTCTCTTCCCAAAAGCCAACACAGCGCCTGGCACACAGCAAGGATTCTAAAAGTACTTGCTAAAGCATGAGAAAGTACCAGGTGCTAGGGCAACAGTTGTACAGAGATGGTCTACAGGGGAAGGTGGAAGATGGCGGCTGGGACAAGGGCTTAGTATTAGGGTGCATGCTTACATTGTGTACGTCCCTGGGTTGTACATACATAGTATATCCTGTGTGTTCCCCAGAAGAAAGAGGCTACTGGAGCGCATGACAGCAGCTACTGTACAAACAGGAAAGAACTGGCCATACACATGTGCGCATGCACAGAAACACAAAGTATAATACAGGACCATCTAGGGGAGGGAACAGCCTCCAGGGATGGAAAACAGCATGGCAATGGTGAATGGAATAAAAATGGTTATTGTCTAGGGGTTGACTGACATAAAAGATACAAACTTTACCTTTATCAATGAGACCCCACTGCACACCCCCAACTCGCAGGCAGGTCTAGGAAGGGCCCTCTAGGAAGGAAGGGCTTACAAGAGATCCATAATTGTCCACAAAGACCACTGGGAAATCAAGTGAGCAACATGACCACACACATTGGCAGCCAAAGTGTCAGGCCAGCCTGGGCTACAAGAAGAGGCCATCTGAAAGGGAGAGGCAAGGGTGAGGGAGCAGAGCAGAGCAGCCTGGGAAATAGAATTGTGATCAGGATCACAGTCCTTACGTGTAGTTCCTGACTATTACGCAAGCCATGTGTACAGACACAATGCTCCTCTATTCCAGCGGGCTTCCACCCAATACAACCATCAGAACTGGAACATTCCCTCCGGCTGAAGCGCACCGGTAATACACCAACACGCAGTACACTGCAGACGTTTCCTAGACTGTGAAAGTCACAGTCACGAAACTGTGCCACCCAAGCTGGGGACAGGTGAATCACAAGTATCCTGAGTCCTAAACCAACAAAGGCAAACACGATCTGCACAAACCGCTTTTACTCCTCAGAGCAGCAAGGCGGGCTCTGTGCACAACCCCACTGCAAAGAAGAAACCGAGGCAGGAGGTTAAGGAATGGGCTCACGCTACTTGCAGTAAAAGGTGAAGGGAGAATTCTGAGCCCCAAACTCTATTTCCACCGAAGCTAGACTCCTTCCTTCCCACCAGTGACTGTGGGCTCTTCCAATGCAGTTGTCCTTGGCGTGTGCAGGTTTATGCTTAAGTCAGCTACATGCATCCTCTGTTTCCCGATTATTTAAGACTTCAAGGTTTTCTTTTATGTTTTGATTATGTGTATGTGTGCGTGCCTACATGTTGGTTTGTGCACATGAGAGCAATGCCCGTGGACACCACATCCTCTGGAGCTAGAGTTACAGACACCGGGAGCTGCCAGGCGCTGGTGCTGCCAACTGAGCCCACAGCTGGTATGCAAGCATGTGCTACCATCCTCAGCCTTTTAAAAATACATGTTTGTTATTATTCTATTATGTACGCCTGTGTGTCTGTTTATGCTGAGCTTGCAGAGGTCAAAAGAGAGCCTCCACACAGTTGTGACCCTCCATGTGCATGTGGGTGCTGGGTCCTCAGAAAGCAGACAGTGCCACTAACCACTGAGCCATCTCTCCAGCCCCATCCCACCCCCATTTAAAGAGACAGACTGGATTCTCCCCGTTAAGGAGCAGCTGCAGGGAACACGACCTTGTGAGGCTGCTAAGAGCCCAGTGCAGGACTCAGGACTCCCAGATCCTCAGCCCCGCCCCTCAGCTTTGTGCTGGGTTCTTGACCTCCTCAATTCCCCTTCTTTGGACTCACTTCCCCTATGCAGAGGGGAGCCCCAAGCTGTCCTGGATACTCGCAACCTGACTGGAACAGAAAGGAAGCTTCCCCTCTAGTACACACTGTTCTCCAGTGTATTCTCAAGCTGAGGAGGCAGCCTCTGCAACAATGCTGTGCAACAGCCCAGAAGAGAGCAGCGCTGAAGGAAGAAAAAGCCCTGGGAAGTGTGAGGACAGGAAACAGCACACAGGAAGTGCGGTGGGTGAGGGGAGGTGACCTCAGAGATGAGCTCACCTGGGCTTACTGCCTGTCTTCCCTACCAAGGCAAAGCAGATAGGGTGACCTATCTGATTCTGTGGCCCTGGCTGGCCTCAAACTTGAGGTAATCCTTCTGCCTCAGCCTCCCAAGCGTGGAGATTACAGGTGTGAGCACCTTACCTAAGCCAGTGCTTTTAATGCAATAAATATGTTAGCTAGCAAACCCACAGTCGGTGACTGAATGTCAGGCTGTTTGCTGGCTATTTCTTTACTGCTCAGAAAAGAAATGAACAGCCAAGGCAGGCTCCGTGAAGGCCTGGGTCCCCTCTCACCTTGGCCAGAACTGGTGAAGTGGTTGTAGTACTGGGACACATAGGTCATGATGCTCAGACAGTCAGGGACACTCATAGAGACCATGTCATTGGGGTCCAGGAGAGCAGGGATGCCCAGTTCCTTTTCAGCCACTTCAAAAGCCTAGGATGGAGGCAGGTGCAAAAGGCAGGAACAGGAGCAGCCACAGGACGAGAGGACAGAGAGATGGCAGTGTTAGTGAATACTTCACAGACCGGTCCAGGCTCATTATAATGGGGACAGGGTGACAAAGGTACCATCCCCACGTGGTGGCCCGAAGGAATAGCTCTGTTGCTTTAGCGAAGGGCACCCATGGGAAGAGCTGAGGAGGAGGAGAACCAGTGCCTCCTCTAGGACCTGCACCAGCCCCTCACCAAATGCAGTGCCCTCCGCTCCCCTGCCCTCCCCCACCACCCCACAGTTGCTTCCATCTTTTCTGAGGACTCACCAATCGGTTATTCTCAAAGACATTTTCCTTGGAGAGAGACTGGAAGTCGCTGCAAGAGACGGGAGGACTGGTCAAGAGATGCAAAGGACATGAAAGCGAAGTCAGGAGGGAGGGGGAGATTGACCTCAGCTCTGCAAGTCCTACAGGATCCTACAAGTGTCTAAAGAGCTATGGCTGTCAACCTGAAGCAGAGAGAGCGAGCCTAGAGCCCTGGAGGCACCCAAGCAAGGCTTCTAAGTCATGGATGGCTTCCCTGCCTGGATTCCTAACTCTCCCCCAGGAGCCTCTCTCAGTCAGAGGCAAAAAGACCAACCAAGCATGCAGTGTGGGCATCCCCATGGAAGAGAGCCTGAAGGTCACAGCGACTCATCTGACGGACGCTCACCCCACTTTACAGGTTAAGGTGCTGACACTCAAGAGGGGAACCAACCAGCTCTGCCAGCCTGTACTTTTCGAACTTGACTGAATGTCACACACACGCCACACTTAGCACAGAATCCGAAACCCCACTTAACTCCAAGAGGAGTGTTTCCTTTTCCAGTTTTCTTCATTCGTTTGTTTCATTAGGTTTGTAGTATTTATTTTGTGTGTATGTGTGCTGATGTATCTTCTTTATTTATCAGTGTATAGCATGCATGTCTGTGCTCCTGTCCATGCCTGGTGCTCAAGGCCAGAAGATGGAGGGCACTGGGTTCCTTGGAACTAGAGTTACAGACACACGGGTGCTGAGAACTGAGTAGTCTCTATAGCCCCTATATATGGGCTTTCTTGTTTGTTTGATTGGTTTCGGTTTGTTTGTTCTGAGGCAGGGTTTCCTCTGTGTGGCCTGGGCTATCCTAGAACTTGCTCTGCAGACCAGGCTGGCCTCAAACTGCCTTCAGAGTGCTGGGATTAAAGGCATGTGCTGCTACTGGCCCTTGGCCTACATGTTTCTTAATGGGGCCCAAATAGAAGAAGTTAGAAACAGAGTAGAAAGGAAGATAAACCAGAGCTGGCAGTGCCCTGAGGTGCCTGTTCTTGGGGACAGCTTCCCTAGAGTGACCATCTATCTTCCCTAGTGAGGGGCATCTCAGCTTCTGAAGTGGGGCAGGCTGAGTGATGGCAAGACAGATCCACAGACTGGTGTGGGAAACACCACACCAACAGGAGCCTGCTGGCTTCATCCATCTGTGGAAAGCAGTGGGCTGGAGCATGCACAGGTAGGGCACCTGTGGGTCTGCTCTTTACAGTAGGCTGTGTGACTGGCTGTGGGCAGGTCAGGAACCCTACCAGCCTCTGATGGCCTGGAAACTCAGGGAAGCCTCAGCCCTTGCTCCCAGGCTGGACTGAGGGCCAGCAGGATCTGAGAGTGACAAAGGCCTCCTAGATATAGCAGAATGTACAAGCTTTGCCACTGCCTAACGATGACCTTTTGCCTCAGTTTCCTGGTGCCCAACATGGAGGAGGGAGAGGGGAATACTCCAAAAGCAACAAGATCTAGGTTACTTGTCTGGATGGTTCAATTTGGTTTCCTCAGCAGTATCTCTAGAGAATGGGGTCATGGCTTATCTCCACTACTTCTGGGTACTTAGGAAGTCCTCTTGTACATGCTTGTTGAGAAAAAAACTGTAAAACTGTGGTAACTGGGACTGGGGAGGCAGCTCACTGGTGAGGTGTGGGAAGCGCTTGCCACACAAACCTGAGGCCCTGAGCTCAAGCCGAAACACCGTGATGGTGATGGTGTATGCTAGTAATCCAGATTGCTGAGGCTGGGTTGACAGTCAGCATAGCCCAATTAGCCAGTCTCTGGTCTCAATATTTAAAAGAAAAAAAAAAAAGGTAGAATATCATCCTACACACACACACAAACACACACACACAAATACTACACTTTCTTTTCCCTCAATTCCTTCCACTCCATCCTTGTCCCTAAATAACATCTGGGTTTGGATAACACAGATCCTTCTTTTCGGAGCACTCTCAGAGGGTTGAGAAACTTCCATCTGTCTCTGGAGGAAAAGAAAGCAAGGAATGAATGCCACGTGGGATCTGATCGCACAGGGATTTAGAAAAGCCTGGAGGAGAGAGAAGGGCATACATGGTCCGGCCTCTCGCCAACACAGCAGATGCACACACACACACTCACACACGCGCACACACGGGCACGGGCAGCCTCAGAGACTTGAACCATTTTATCAGATCGCTTTGGCCGTCACTCAACCTCTGCTCTTACACAGATCTGCCCCTAAGTGCTGAGGCTATAACTCAGTGGTTGAGAGCTTGCCTAGCAAGCAAATGGACTCGGGTTCAATCTCTAACAAATAAATACATAAACAGGACGTATAACGCTCCGTCCTTCTCGGTACTTTATGAAGGACCTGGCCTCTCTTGCAATTAGCATGGTCCGGGCCCCAGCCTCCCTAAGCAAATGGACAACTGGATTTAGTCTAGCCATCCCCTCCAGAGGGAACATCCTTCACACCTGCCTCTTTGGACACCTGCAGGCTTTGAAAGTCCTCAGGTGGGGCCTTGGGGCCTTCTCTTTGTCTTTTGCCTTTTCTCCAGGAAGTGTCCCCTGGAAGCCTCCAATTAGGGCCAGATGTGTTACAGTAAGCTGGTGTTTTATTGTTGTTGTTTTTCAAAACAAGATATCTCTATGTAGCCCTGGCTGTCCTGGAACTCTCTGTAGACCAGGCTAGCCTGGAACTCAGAGATCCGCCTGCCTCTGCCTCTCAAGGTCCAGGATTAAAGGCCAACTCTAGTGTGTGTGAGCAGTGACTGTAAACTTGTTTACCAGCTAAAGGGGTTAAACAGTCATTCCCACCCCTCACTGCCTAATAGCACCTGTTCTAGTGGTTACAGGGATCTGCATGCTTATTATCTCAGTCAAAATCCTCACCACAGGGCTGCGAGGTAGGTCTTACCAACCTCACCTTCCAGACGCCCAGAGAACCAATGATTTTCTGCAGGGCTTACACATTAGCACCAGGCATCTAGCACTTAGAGCCTGGGCTTCAGCACCTAGCAGCCTGACACCAAGTCTCCTCCCTTGAGGTTCATCCTGACTTTCCCCGTCAGGGTTAGCCCCCAGCAAAAATAGAAGACCTCAGAGCCTCAGCTCCAAGGCAGGGCCAAGCTCAGCACCCTCCTCCATTACTGTAAATCCAAGGTCCAAGCCCCACTACCCTAGTCTGTTAGCACTGGGTCCCATGGCTCCCTTTTGCATCCACAGGCCCAAAACACTATCTTCCAGAGCCCCCGAGACACTGTACCACTGAACACAGCAAAGCAAGTTAGAGTTGGGCAATCCTTTCAGGGCCCTCCCACACACCCTGTCCTATGGAAACAAGTCTGAGAGAGGAGGGTGGAGGGAGAGAGAGAAGGCTCTGAGTGTTGGAGGAGCCCTCCCAAGGGTCTGTCAATCAAACAGGTCCAACCGTTCTATTTGATTTATGAGATTTGCTCCTGAAACCTGGAGCAAAAGGAAGACAGGCGCCAGATGAACTGCCACTTTCAAGTTTGATGAATACATAAATGAACGATGAAAGAAAGAGGTTTCAGGGCTTAGGGAAGAAAGCTGAGTAGAAGCCCACCTCGGTTGTTCTGTGGGTCTGAATACATTTTCTGAGGAGGCCCTTGAGAGCAGCTCGGGTAGGAGAGACCCACCTCCCAGTCAGAAGCTACAGATTGGCAGTTGGTTGTCAGCAGTACTAGTCTTCCCCTGCCTGGCCCCTAATCTCTGCCCACCTTTGTGCTCCACTGTTAAGAGCAGAGCCGTGGGGGCGGGGGCATACACCTAGACAGATTGCTAGTCGAGGTGGTTTGGGGGAAGTAGTGTAGACGCAGTCACCTCACAGCCATTTATCTAGGAGCCTTGTGCCAGAAATGGGGTTGGTGCCCTACAGAGTTATCTGCCCAAAGTGCCTTTCGAAAGCTTCCCTCCTCCATCCCTCCAGGTTCTTTGCGCTTTAGATGTAAATGGCAAACCAGCTAAAGAGAGAATAAAAACTAATGACCTACATTCCCATGGGAGTCCCACAAAATATGGGATTTGCAGTGTCGGATGACAGGCGCTTATATATAGAAGGTAATGGGGTTAGGCTTCTAGGGGAGGGAAGGATGGGGAAGTGAATAAAGCCCAAGCCCCTCAGCTTCTCTCAGGTAGGAAATGATCAGGTTCCTATTGGAAAGAAGACAGCGTCCCAGTGCACCCGGGGGTCTGCTCACACCAGCTCGAACTTAAAGGAAGTCTAATTGGGGAGTGGCATATTTCTCATCCCCTACAGTTAAGTTTGGGGGTACTATGCTCTGACGCCAATGGAAGAAGAGAGGCTCAGTATGTCTGCTGGAGCCTAGAGTAGGGACGTCCCTAAGGAGGGGTCAGAGTTCCCTCTTAGAGGTCAGAGCCTGACACCAGTGGCCCGAGGTGGGGAGGGTGCACGATCTTAGGGTCTCGGTGGCCCTGCTCCTCATTCAGAGGCGGCAGGTGTGAGGTCCCGGACCTCTCAGGGTGGTGCGTGCCACCGCGTCACTGAGGGGGCGGCGGTCCCCAGCCCCGCGTGCTCGCTCCCGCGCCCTGTGCACTCACAGCAGGTCGGGCCGGTGCCGGTGCAGGATGGCGCAGAAAGCCAGGCCGTCCCGGAAGGAACTGCTCAGGTCGCGGATGTCCACGCCGCGGTAGCCCTCGCACTGGCGACGACACCAGGCCAGGAGCGCGCCCCGCGGTCCCGCCATGGCAGGCCGGGCTTGGACGGCCCGGACTGGGGCTCGGACTCGGGCTCCGGTTCGTGTGGCTCCGACTCGGGGTCAGGTGGCACTAGGTTGGCGCTCCGGCTCCGGCTCCGGCGGGGCCAGTTTCCGGCTGTATCTGCGGCGCGGCTCGGAGGTCGGGGCGCCACCGGCGGCCGGGGCGGGGCCTCGGTGTCCTCGCTCCGCTCCGGCGCGGCTAGGGCTGCGGACTCGGCTCCCGACCCCGCCCGGCCAGCCTGCCCCGACCTGCCCGCGCAGCCTCCGCCCCGCGTGGCCCGGCCCGGCCGGCGGCCGCTTACTCACCGCGGCCCGCTGTCCTCATTGTGGGCCGGCCGCCGGCGCCCACCGCCTCCGTCCCCGCCCCTGCCCGCCCGCGTCGCGGGGGAGCGCGAGGAGGACGGGGCCCCACCCTGCGGCCCCGCCCCCGCCGTCGAGCCCCTTCCCCGGAAGGGCGGACGCCCCACATAGCCCCTCTCCTCCAGACCGAGTCAAGCCTTCCCATGGGGAGCCCCTCCTGGAAGATGGGACAACTCCTATCTGGCTAGCCCCTCCCCAACGCCACCCCGCAGGCTCCCAGGCCCTCCTACCCCAAGAGGCGGGACACTCTCGCTTTGCTGCTAGCCTGCCTCAAGCTCACCCTTAGGAACCTTCAGATTTTCCTGACTTCTCTGAACCACACCCACGCCCGGTCTGAGAGTCGAGGCACTTTCCCTACAGATCCCAAACCTCCAGATGGCCACCAGCTTTCTTCCGTGCCCCACCGCGCTACAACACTTCGATCGTCCGCCCCTCCCCCACGGCCTGCCTAGGGGACCCAAACACCTTTATTACCATCAGCCTAGGGGACCCAAAACCCTTTACTACCACCAGTCCAGAGAGCCATGTAGTGACAGGCTGGAGACCCCACAACCAAATTGGTCCTTTCTGGTTCCCTACTCTGTAAACTAGGGGATCATATACCCTTCTGGGCTCTGTTCCTTCAACTTTCAGAATGGCGGTGGGCTGGGCTCTTGCTGAAAGGACCTAGAAACAAACACAGACGACTCTGTCTAATGGTGTGTTCTGGCCACAGCCGGTTTTTGAAATCTCCCCTGCTTCATCGCTTGGTTTGCCACCAGGAGACCCTCCCCCAGAGGCCTCTCCTAACTAAACCCAGGCTGATGAATCAGCTGCAGAGTTGGTGACATCACTCTGACCTGTGTGTAGCTTGCAGGAATGAGTCTACTGCTCCCTCCTGAGGGAATGAGCAGGGTCTTACTCATCTGGAACAGGATTTTGGAGTTCTATCAACCCAGGCTCAAATCCTGGTTTCCTCACTCCGAGCCATGTGATCTTGTATCACCTTGAATTAAAGTTTCATATCTTGAAGATAGAGCCTTCTAGTTTATGCTCGAGAAGTGCTTGCCAACCTGGGCTAAGACAGACTTGTTTCAAAAATAAAAATAAAGCTGGGCAGAATGGCTCAAGTGTTCACACAGAGGGAATCCTGAGGCAGGAAGAACCCTTTGCCCAAGTTTGAAGATAGCCTCTGTTACATAGTACCAGGCCAGCCTGAGCTACAATGTAAAACTGTTCAAAAATAAACTGGAGCTGGTATGGTGGCTACCTTTAATCTCAACAGTCAGAAGAGGCAGGTGGATCTCTGGACATTGGAGGCCAGCCTGGATATATATCGAGTTCCATGACAACCAGGGTTGTAGAGACCCTGTCTGAATAAATAGGGCCAGTAAGATGGCTCAACCGGTAAAGGCCAAACTTGCTGATCTGAATTCAATTGTCTAGACCCACATGATAGAGAGAGCCAACTCCCATAAATTGACCTCTGACCTCCACACAGGTGTCATGGCACAGGATGCCTCCCACAACCATAAACACACAAAGGGACACAAGAATAAATGTACTGAGCTGTTAAGAGCACTTGCTGCTCTTGTGTCTGCTGGGTTGGATTTTCAGTCTGGAACTAGCCACCACAGTAACTCCAGTTCTGGGGATCTGACACACTCTGACTCCAGTGCACTGACAAGCACATGGTCTGCATATAGTACACATACATGCAGGCAAAACACTCACACATACAAAATTAATCTTCAAAAAAGTAATGTAAGCCTGCCTGAGCCCATGAGTTAATTGATACTAGTACTCTGATATGAGACGGATTGAAACTTTTATACCTAACTTGTCACTTGGGCCCCTGGGGTCAATTACCAAAGAAAGAGGTTGAATTCTGCTTCCTCAAAGCCCACAGAATCACATTTCACAATACAGGGCCTGAGGGCCATGGGCCAGCTTCACAACTCTGAGTATGTAAGTAAAGGCCAGCAATTTGCCTTCACTGACACTTCCTGCCAAGTCCCCTGTGGAATCAGGGTCCCAGGCACTTCTGTTCAATCAACGACTTTGGATTGGATCTTGAAACTAGTTTCTTCAGCCTCAGACATAAAACCTAGAAGGATCTGATTCTGGGGGTCGGCCTGAGCTATGTAGCAAAACTCTGTCCAAAATATATAAAATCCTAGAAATGGTTGTACTGCTGTCCTTAAGGGCTGCCTTTAGGTCACCCACTGCTGTTCATCTGACCTTGGTCTCTCCCATTGCTTTAATAATAGCTTACACGGCTCAGCCCTTGGCCCCCAATAGCCATCTGTAGGCTTCAGAAACCTCTGCCTGAGTCAGCTTGCTGTGTCATGAAGGATGGACCAGTGCAACCAGAGCTGTATGACTGCAGGCCAGACACCTCACCCCAGTGAGCCCCAATTCCCGACCTGTAAGGTGGGGACAGTAATCTTTGCTCTGCCTGCATCCTGAGTTTGTGGGTAACCACATGTGATAACGGTGGTAACAATGCAGTGTAGACGGTCAATCCGTGTGGGTAGAGGCTGAGTCTTTGTCTGTAGGTGAGGTTCAGAAGCCACAGATGGGCAGGGCTGGTCTCCCTGCCAAAGTCAAGGTGAAGCCACAATTTTAGGATTTCAGGATTAGGACTCAAGGGGGTTTTTTGTTTTGTTTTTGGTTTTGTTCTTTTTTGGACAGGGTCTCTCTGTATGGTCCTGGCTGTCCTTAAGTTGCTCTGTAGACCAGGCTGGCCTCAGAGCTCTGACTACAGAGCTCCGGACTTAAAGACATGAGTCATCACACCTAGCTAGTCTTCTGATATGTATGTACGGATGTGTTTTATTCTATTTCTGTTGTATTGGAGACTGAACCCAGGGCCCTGTGTGTTGGCTGTACAAGCACTCCACCAGATGAGTTATGTCATCTTATTCTACATGTCAATCACTGAGCCTGAGAACGCAGCTCAGTGCTATCATGTTTGCCCAGCATTGCAAACACTGAGTTACATTCCCAGACTCAGAAAGGGGGGTGGGGCTTTAAGAGAAAGAGGAGCAGTGCTGACCTGGGCAGGGAACTGGGGGCTGCACCTTCCACTTGCCATTCTGCCAGCCAACCTGCTTGGCAGAGGGCTGTGAATGGTGATGAGAAAGAGGTTTTAAAAGCTACAACGGTGTTATCAGTTACTTTCTCCTTCAGCAGCTTAAGGAAGGAAGGGCGGATGTTGATTAGTTGGTCCGCAGCAGAGCGATGGTACAGCCCAGCACTGCAGGGAGGCATGGCTACAGAACATGAGGAGTCACTACCATTGCATCCTGAACAGGAGGCTGACATGATGTGGGTGCTTTGCTGGTTTTCTGCCTTCTCTCTTTTGTCTGCGTGTGGTGTAATGTACGAGTGTGTGCACACATGCACACAGAGGACCAGGGGAGGCGGTCTGTGTCTGCCCTATCCCTTCCCACCCTATTCTTTAGAGACAGGGTCTTTTCCTTATTCTGGAGCTAAGCTGGCAGCCAGGAAACTCCAGTCATCTTCCTGTCTCCATCCATGTCCCCACAGCACTGAGGTTACAGGCACCTGTGGCAACACTTGGAGTTTCCCATGCTGCTGGTGATTGAGACTCAGGCCCTCATGCTTGTACAGTAAATGCTCTTACCCACTGAGCCACCTCCCCAGCCTCGTCTCTTCCTTGTCATACAGTCCTGGACTGTATGGGATGGCATGGTAATTTTAATGAGAATGGTTCCCATAGGCTCAGATATTGGGGTGTTTGGTTCCTAGTTAGTGGAACTATTTAGGAAAGATTTGGAGGTGTGGCCTTGTTGGGGGAAGTGTGTCCCTGAGGGTTGGCTTTGAGGTTTCAAAAGCCCACACCAGGGCCAAACTCTTGTTTTCTCTGTCTCCTGCTTGCGGATCAGGTGTAAGCTCTTAGCTACTGTTTCAGTGCCGTGATAATCATGGAAAATCCTCTGAAATTGCAAACCCCCAACTAAATGCTTTCTTCTGTCAGTTGCCTAGGTCATGGTGTCTCTTCAGCAGCAGATGGTATCACTTGCATTAAGGTATGTTTTCCTCCTCAACACTCGCAGATGGGTCCAGACGTATGTCTACCAGGTGTTTGTGTGTTGGCAATGAAAACCAACATCACGAACAACAGCCAAAAACCCACTGAGCATGGGAGAGGAGAACATTTAATAAACGCTGGCGAGAAGGAATGAACAATAACCTAGTTCCCAGGACCCACATTTTCACGCATAAGTGTCAAGGTACATTTCAGAGAGATAAACGGAGAGGAATGGACTGCAGATGGTCAGTCCAAGGTGGAGGGTTTGTCTAGCAATCAGAAGGCCTTAGGCTCAACTCCGTTCCCTCATCCTCCCCCTCCCCCCAAGAAGAAACCACATGTTAGACCTTAGAGAGGGCTTAGGGACAAAGAATATTATTGTGGCCTTTACTCTCAGCACCTGGGAGAAGAGGCAGGCAGATCTCTGTGAGTTCCAGGCCACCTAGGGCTACACGATGAGACCTTGTCTAATAAATAAATACCCTAACAAACCAAAAAAGCCATTATTGCCACCCAGGAGCCTCTGGTCTCTGAACTTAGTCACATGACAATTGCAGCTGCTCAGAGGCCCATGGTTCTTCCATCTCAGAGCCGAAGGCAGATTTGTGTGTTGTGTCCCTAGGTGTGGGAACAGGTAACTTGTCTGGCACAGTCACATACCAACTGCTCTCTTGGCTGTGACTTCCTGGAAGACCTTGGATAAAATGTCACCTGTGTAAGGCTCAATGTCAGCCTGAGTAAAAGGGAGAGGGCGTTCCACCTGTGAGATGGCAGGCCGATTTCTAGGATTAACTTCCAGCTGTGATACAGTACAGGTGCTCCGGTACGAACACACGATGATCTTCATTGCTTACTAAAGCAAAGCTCTGCAGACGAGCTGATCGCTGTTCAGAATAAGTTTCAGACAGCTGGATGATACAAAGACACACAGTGGCTTCAAAAGATGCCATGGGAAACCGGGTACAGTTCTAGCTATGTGAGAGGTTAAGGTCGGAGGATTGCAAATTCACAGTCAGACTGAGCTACATCCGGAGACTCAGACTAGGTAAAGTGTTGGATCCTAAAGCATGAGGGCCTGTGTTCAAGTCTCCTAAATTAAGAACAAAAAGCCAGGTGTCCATAACACCAACACTGATGTGGGCAGAGACAGGGAGATCCCTAGAGCTCATAGGTCAGCCAGTTTAGCCAAAGTCAGGGAGAGACCCTGTCTAAAATAAGATGGAGGTGTGTGTGTGTAGCACACACCTTTAATCCCAGCACTCAGGAGACAGAGGTAGGAGGATCTCTATGAGTTCCAGAACAGCTAGGGCTATGTAGAGACCCCATCTCAGATAGATAGATAGATAGATAGATAGATAGATAGATAGATAGATAGATAGATAGATAGATAGAGTAGAGCCAGGGAGATGGCTGTGGATAAAAGCCCTTGCTACCAAGCCTGGTGACCCAAGTTCAATCCCTGAGCCCCAGGAGAGAACTGACTGTCTTGAGTTGTCCTGATTTCCACACCTGTGTTGTAGCATGCACACCTACTCCACACACAAAATAAATATTACTACAACAACCACAACAACGTAGAGTGGCCAAGGAAGATATTAAATATCGACCTCTGGCCTTGCACCCATGTGAGCACCCTCCAGTACACACAAACCCACACGGACACAGCACACACACACACACACACACACACACACACACACAAATGTCATTTTTAACTTTTTCCTATCAATATAGCACCACTTTAGGCTAAAGGTCACTGGGAGGAAAGCGGGCGTGTCTATACAGTTGCTATTACTATTACTGCAGTGCTGAGGATGCACTCTGGACCTCGCTCTACTCAGGCACAATACTACTAAGACACACTCCCAATGCCTCAGCTCTGATTGGAAAATAAAGCCGGCCCCAAACAAGGAAGCACATATCTGCCCCCTCAGCAACCCAGGGCCTCAGGCAAATCACTGGAAGATAGGTAACTCAGGAGCAAACACAGCTTTATAAGAAAAAGAGATGGGGGAGGGAAGAGAGAGAGAGAGAGAGAGAAAGAGAGAGAGAGAGAGAGAGAGAGAGAGAGATTCTGAGAAACAGAAATACACAGAGATAGAGATTCAAAGAGAGAGAGAACCACACACACAGAGAGAGAAAGACTGATAGATTCAGAGACAGACAGAGAAAGAGAGACAGAAAGGGGTAAAGGGAGAGGAGGGAGCGGGCTGTGTGCACACAGCCATCCCTCTGGGCTGGACAGACTGGAGCCAGACCACCCGTGGCCTAATCTGTACTGCATTTTCTGAGGGGCCCTGACCCTCAGACGCTCAGATTCCAGGTTCTTAGCCTAAGATTCTCCAAGTTCCATAGCTTCTTCTGGTGTTATCCTCAGTTTTTCCACCCAAGTTGTCCCCAGGCTCTGAGATGCATCCTGGGAGTCAGCCTGGCAAAGCAATAGACAATGGGAGCCTTGTAGAGCCTGGGGCAGGGCAGAGTGGGGCCAGCAGCGGGCATGGGGGATGCCCAGGAGCAGGATGGCAGCTTCCTCCCTCTTCTCCATCCTCCTGGGCTACAGCCCAGGATTTGCTAGGACACTTGCTAGCCTGCCCTGAGGAAGCCTGAGGCCTGGAAATGCCAGATAGGCCTGGCCTCCCAGACCATCCTGCCCCTATGACATTCTAGAAAATCTTCCTGGGACTGGGCAAATGGAGCTACCCTTGAACTAAGCTCTGGGGAGAAGAGAGGACTCTGTGCTGTCTGTCACTGAGCAGGCTTTGTTATCTGGGACTGCCCCAGTCAAAGGATCTACTAAAAGACCCAACAGGCCAACACTAATTTAGCAAACTCCCCCAACATACTGAACAGAGCAAAGGGGGAAGAGATTTATTCAGGGGCACAGGGTGCTCATAATGGGAGCCCAACCCCCTCTCCTATGCAGCAGACTATTGAGGTTGCAGGTTGTTCTGAGACGCCTATTGCTGCTCTCCCTAACTGTATCTGGTCTCTGAGATCTGGCCCAGATGTCACCTCTCCCTGAAGCTATCCCTGACAGGCCCAGACTAAAGCCAAGCCTTCAGGTCTTCTCACAGAACTTACCCTCAGCATGAGAAGGGCCCAAAGGGGATGTCCATGCTGAGTTCAGACAGGAATTTCCACATGCCTACCCTGGAGGAACTGATAGCTGGTGTGGAAGACAGGTCTGTAAGCAGTCACAGACAACTGTCACACAAAGATAATAAGGGATATGGTGAGAAAATGGGCAAAGAACTTGAGAGTCCTCTCACTTCTGCAGGAGACTAAGGGTCAACCCTAAAGGTGCATTTCAGTGGTTACCCACACTGGGTTGTTTTTTGTACGCAGGAGTTTGCCCATTGGACAGAGATGCTAAATAACGAAGGCAGCTAAACTTGACAAGGCATCAAGTGTAGTCCAGACACTGCTTATTTCTGTCACTAACATGCACTACCGCACTTTATAATGACTCTGGGTCAGAGACCTGTCGGCAGACGCAGTCGGGACTCAGCTGGACCTTATAAGAATTTTCTTAGCCGGGCGGTGGTGGCGCACGCCTTTAATCCCAGCACTTGGAAGGCAGAGGCAGGTGGATTTCTGAGTTCGAGGCCAGCCTGGTCTACAGAGTGAGTTCCAGGACAGCCCGAGCTACACAGAGAAACCCTGTTTCGAAAAACCAAAAAAAAAAAAAAGAATTTTCTTTACCACCCAGATGTATTCCTGTGCTATGCGTGGTGTGCCTGCTGATCCATTAGCGACATGACTGTTACCAGGGTAAACAACTGCTTTCTGACTGGATTCAAGGCCTGCTTCATGCCTGGGGCTGTAATCCTGTTCAAAGCCTATGGCTGGGAAGGTCACAGGAGAAGCCACTATTACTGTCCCTTTAAATTGATATGATGTAGCTGTCAAACTGCCTAAGTAGTTATGTTTTAGTCCATAGATCAGTTTCCAGCTTTAGTCAGAACAGCTCCCCCAACACACACACACAGTGGGCAGCAGTTACTGAAGCTGGTCAAAGTGCTGAGACGCTCAAGGCTAAATAGACATCTAAATCAGTTACCCTTTCCGATGCTCCAGTAACATCACAGGAGAGAGGGCAGAGAGGATGTGAGAGCTGGAGAACCGGATGGCATATTGCACAATGCTGCCTTCCCTGTGTGTCATGGCCGTTATACTCATGGACTTACAGGTTTGGGACTGTCACCATTTCATCACAGATGGGGCCCTACCCATCCCTGGGGAGTTAGTGGAGGTTTTCAGAGGTGTAGCTACTGGTGAGGGGCTCATGTATATAACCCTACTCAAGTTCACAGGGTTACAGACACATATAAGAAAGAGAAGGGGACAAGGTAGGGGCTGGGAAGGTGACCAGGAGTTGGATGGGGACAAGAGAGGGTGACGAGGGTGAATATGTTCAGAATACTTTACATACAACCACGAAAATGTCATCATGAAATTCATCGTAGCTGGGCTGTGGTGGCACACATGCCTTTAACCCCAGCACTTGGGAGGCAGAGACAAAAGACCTGTGAGCTTGAGGCTAGCCTCGTCTACAGAGAGTTTTAAGATAGCCAGAACTACCCAGAGAAACTCCTTCTTTTTTTTTTTTTTTTTTTTTTTTTTTTTTTTTGGTTTTTTGAGACAGGGTTTCTCTGTGTAGCCCTGGCTGTCCTGGAACTCACTCTGTAGACCAGTCTGGCCTCGAACTCAGAAATCCACCTGCCTCTGCCTCCCAAGTGCTGGGATTAAAGGCGTGCGCCACCACCGCCCGGCTTTTTCTTCAATTTTTTTTTTTTTTTGAGAAACTCCTTCTTAAAAAAAAATGTATTCCTGGTAAAGCACAGCCGACATTGTGTCCAAGTGCCTACTGCATAGCTGCATACTGCATAACTGGTTGTCACCATTCAGATTTAGCCTCCAGAATTCTGCTGAACAAGAGCCACCCTGGGATGCTCCATTTACACAGATGTCAAAGGCCAAGCCTGGACAGACATCCCCTAGATCTCCAACTGAGGCCTTCTGGTAGCTTCTCTTCCCCTTTTCAGCAGTAATATGTGCTAATGGCACTATTTGCCCTTTGGGCCAGTATGGCCCTAGGCAACAGACTTGTGTGTTCAGTAGATTAGGACATTTACCTGGAGGAGAATGAGTCAAAGGACTTGACTTAGCATTGTCTGCAAGGCAAGTTCCCTCATTATGTTCGCACTGTACAGGGGAGCCATCTCCCTCTCAGTACAGCCTGCCCCTCTGTAATTCAAAGGCAAGCAGAGCGGAAATGGTTCCCAAGCCTTCCTGACACAGGAAGATGGCCTCTCTGAGGACTAGGTGACAAGGAAAGGGCTGTCACACACAGGAAAGGGTTTGTTTGCTTCCCAATTGCCTGTCTCTGTGCAGCACGGAGCCAGTAGCTCTTCCTGTCACAAATAAAAAGTGACACTTTTCTGTCCAAGAGCCAGGAGTTAGGGTAGGTTTCAGCCCCTGGTTACCCAGGACACCAGTTAGCTGGAGGGCTATGAAGGATACACACAGCTACATTACCTTCCCTGGAGCCAGTAGCTAATAGAAAAGCCTAGGGAGCAACAGGCTCGACTGACTGGGTAGAGATAGCAGGGGCTCTGCAGAGTGAGTATACAAGTCTAGTTTGAAGGGGCTGTATCAGGATGGCAACCCTGGAGGTTCTCTGAGTCCCCAGCTCTCATCAGAGGAGGAAGCCACCTCTCAGGATTCACCAACTCCAGTTGTGGAGGTTTCGTAGTGGATTCAGGAGGGAAGAACCTGGCCAGGGGTAGGGTGGAGCCAGAAAGGAGCAGAAAGCCTGGCCTCACCAGGCTGACAGGAAATGTAGAGCCTGCTGGGAGACACTACTGGTTCCTATCCCCACCTCCTTCTCTACAAAACCTCAGGAAACTGCTGGTCAGTCTTTGGGCCTCGACATTGGCAGGTCCCCTGCCTCCATCTCAGCTGCTTCCTGGAACCTCTCATCCTCCCGGAAGCCAGCGTTGACCTGTCTGCAGTGCAGGCTGGGTGGGAACGAGCAGCCACTGACACTGAGCAGGCAGGCAGGCTTGGTTTCTGAGTACATCCCTCTATCCACAGCTTTCTGGCTCCCGTTCTATGGCTCTGCATTCTCTGCAGGCCTTAGGCATACACCATCACATAGACTGATCACGGTGTGCTAACTCTTATTTTAGGTTCACAGTACAATGTGTAATAGGCAGAGAGTGAGGAAAGAAAAAGGGAGGAGAAACACTGAGGCCTGAAGGCTCCCAAGGTCTTCAGAGGCTGCTGAGGAGTCTCTAGTGGGCCAGGGAGCTAGCTCTAGTTGCCAGGGCGGGGTGGGAGGGGGGGTAAGGGGATTGTGTCTAGAGCTCGGGAAGCTATTGGCTCCCGTCTCCATTCTGTTGTTGCACCTTGCTAGGCTCACACAGGTTCTTTCTCCACCACTGTGCTAGCCTCACCTGATCCATTATCATCTCAGTGAGCCAGGAAACTGGGCTTCCCCGACCTAGAAGCCCCTATAGTCAAATCCTGTCCCCTGTAACACTGGAATTCCCTGAATTTTTCTGTGTCTTCTGCTGGGCTGCTCCAGCGAGCGCGTCAGCCTCTTGGTGAACTGGCCTCTGCACTGGCTGGCCGTTCCTTTACTGCAGAAGTAGAACCCGGAGTCTCCCAAAGGCTCCTCACGTGCTACACTCATGTCCTGGTTCTCCATTTGGTCCTTGGAGAAAGACTGGGAAAAGTCCTTAGGTGTTTGGAGGGCTCGGGCCCCTGCTCTACCATGCCACTGCCAGGCTGCTGCACACATGACCTTTCTGCTCAGTCTATGACCGTCAAGTTCACAAGACGCTAATAATGGCTTTCATTCCCTAATTACACAGTGAGGGCTGTTCTAAGAACTTTATGTAATTTGCTCATCAGCACAATGGTGGGGCAGGTGCCTTTCCCATTTTATAGATGAGAAACTATCAACAGTAACTTGGGCTGTAATCACACAGCTAGTGACAGGCAGGGCTTAAGACTGGCCACCACCACACTCTGCTATGCTGCCTTCTCTTACAGATTCAGAGCCTTCTGGTAACCAGCTCCGCCCAGAACTCTCATTCCCTGATAACAAAGCACTTGCTCTGGCCATGTATGGTAGGATTCTGAGCCAGCTTGCTCTGCTCCGGGCAAGGCAGAACCAAGCCCCTGCATGTCGGGTGCAGCTGCCCAGCTCGCTGCATTCCTCACTGTGCCAGGCAGAGTTCAGCTGTGCCTGCCCCACACCAGAGCTGCTGACTGCCAAGCACGGATGGCCACTGGGCTGACGGATGACCTGGAGCCAGACACACACGCACACTGTGTATGTGACCCTGGGGAAGGCAAGCTGAGGGCCAGGAAGCCATGTCAGTCAGCCTACTGCTGATTTGGAAAAACTCCTCAACTGTATCATTTTTTGTTTTTTGTTTGTTTGGTTTTGTTTTTTCAAGACAGGGTTTCTCTGTGTAGCCCTGGCTGTCCTGGAACTCACTCTGTAGACCAGGCTGGCCTCGAACTCAGAAATCCACCTGCCTCTGCCTCCCAAGTGCTGGGATTAAAGGTG
This sequence comes from Mastomys natalensis, assembly GCA_021653895.1. Lineage (NCBI taxonomy): Eukaryota > Metazoa > Chordata > Mammalia > Rodentia > Muridae > Mastomys > Mastomys natalensis. Next base: position 1,426,211 of record JAJTUV010001088.1, on the reverse strand, counting down.
TGCGCCACCGCCTAGCTAACTGTATCATTTTTATTTATGTATGTGTATAAGGCTTTCAGTTTCTATGTAACAAGTGACTGCAGGTAGCCAGGGATCCCCTGGTATTCGACTTACAGGGAGTTTTGAGCCACTAGATGTGGGTGTTGGGAAATGAACCTAGATTCTCTGTAAGACAGTATTTTCTCTTAATCACTGAGCCATCTCTCCAGGTCCCTGATCCAGTGTGAGAAAGAAAAGAGAAAACTTGCAACTCCAGTGTTAGCCCAGGGATTATGATTAGTTCTGTTGCTTGCAAGACAGGGTTTCTCTGTGTAGTCCTGTCAGGCTGACCCAAGGGACTGTGTGAAAAGTACTTGCCTGAAAACTTCAATTCCAGCACCCATATGGCAGGACTCCCAGAAACCATCCTACACAGGTGCTTCCCTAACAAATATAATTGAAAAAAGTTATTTGAGACAAGTTTTCCCTATATAGCCCTGGCTGTCCTGGAACTTGCTCTGTAGACCAGGCTAACCTTAAAACTCAGAGATCCACCTGCCTCTATCTCTCAAGTGCTGGGATTAAAGGTGTGTGCCACCACTACCTGACAAGTTTTAAAACATTTTTAAAAATTTGGAGGGATGAGGAGAAGCTCCCAAGTGATATAATGCCACCATGACCGGCCCTAAAGACTGATTTTTAAAAACAACTGGGGAAAAGACTAGCGTAGGGGAGCTACCTGTCCTCAGTGCCAGGGCTGCTGGAGAATAGCAGGAGATTCTTAGGAGTCAGAGCACGGCCCCTCCCTCAGCCAGGAACTAGCACTGGACAGGAAGATGGGGAGAGTTCAGAGCCTGCACATCCTCACTCCAGTCTTAGGCTCCTACGAGGTCACGGATGAAGAGCCTGGAGAATTCCCAAGGGTTTTACAAGCGCCTGGATATTTTTCTTGTTAAGGGACTTGGCCTTCTTCCTTTGGGAAGTGGGGCTGGGTCCCAGGACAAGAGCCTTTGAGACTGGGCTGACCTGGGTTCATCTCTGAACTCCACCCTTTAGCTCTGGAACTGACGAAGAGCTGTTACCTCTCTGGTGGGGCATCTGCCCAGTCTCACTGATGCTGCGCCTCTTACCACCACCACAAAGCTTGCAACCTGGTCTCTCCCATTCCACACATCTGCACCAACTGGCTGCCTTCTGTGTTCCCTCAGCATCACATGTGCTCTGGTCTCTGGGCCTTTGCTTCCTCTGAAGGTCAACACTTCCCCAGGTATCTGTAATATTCGCCTTCAGGATTCTGCTCAAGGGGCCCCTATCACTGTGTCCCTTCATCTTGTCAAAAATGCAAGGTAGTCTTGAACTGTCACTGACCTGCCACGTCCAGCCTCCCAAATGTGTGGACTACAGACATGCGCTACCATACCTGGGTCAAAACTACCCTGCGACATTGTTCATAATTCTCCACAGGTCATATCATCGTCCATGGTAAGCATAATTTATCACCCTATCAAAGTTGAAGCTCCAAAGATAGGATCTGTTTCTCCATGCGTGGACCTCCTCCTGGCCTAGTGGTACCTGGTCAGTTTCCTTGTGGATAAAGAACTCCATCTTCTAAGTTCTAAGATGTCCTCAGGGCTGCTGTACCAAATCAAAACATACCTGGAGGCTCAGAGCAGAAGTCACACTTTTCTGGAAGCCAAAACCCCCGAAATCAAAATGAGGGTCAGCTCTCCAGCAGAAAGTCTCTTTAGCTCTTGGCTGGGGAACTCCAATGTCTGTGCCTCTTACAGGATCCCTGTCACTAGATCAGAGCCCATCTGAGTGACCAAGATCCTAACCCCCGTCCACACAGACCTCCTTCCACATAAGGTTACATTTATAGCTTGCAGGAAACTAGGCAAATCAGTAGAAAAGAGAGAGGCACTTATGAATTCCAAATGTGGGGGAGGATAAACAAGTGAGCATCCACTGCGTGCCAGGCAACAGATGGGTATAAACAGCATCCCGCCCGCTCCTACCCTTGGCTCAGAGAGCACAAGTTGTCCTGCAGTCACCTTCTGCACTAGGCACCAGCTCAGGCACTGGATCACAAGGCAAGGCCTCCAACCCTCGGAGGTACTAAGAAGCATGACTGCAAGTCGGACTGTTCTGGGCTACTTTGCTAGCTAGGTCAGCCCGAGGCACATATCAAGACCCCGTCTCAAAAAGCCAGAAAGGTCTAGAGAGATGGCTCAGCAGTGAAGAGGAATTTGATGACCTATTCTGGCTTCTACAGGCACTGTACACATGGTATACAGACATATATGCCAACACCCATACTCATAAAATAAAGCTTTGTTAAGAGTCCCCTCCCCACAAAAAAATCCACAATGAAAAATCTATAATCCTACTGAGACGGCAGGACTATGTGTGAGGCCACGCTGGGGTACACAGCCCTATCTCAGACAGCACCTCCACTACGTACAATAGACTGTATGATCTGCAGTCGGTCCAACACTGTCTGGCAGCAGGTACTAATCTGGACAGAAGCACAACTAATAAAATTAGTTCAGGATACACTTTCTGAACAAAACAATACAAAACTGTACAAATCCTGAGCTGTAAGCGTTAAGCATGTCCGAGCCCTCTATGCACAATCCCTGACAGTAAGAGATGCCCCATAGTTTCTTTCAAGGGCACAGCACCCACCACTGACGTGCTATGCAAATTCTGGCAGGTCATTTAAATCTCATGGAATTCACAGGGGGCACAAGAAGATACAGGACATGCAAATGTTCTATAAAGCATGAAGCATGTTATGAACACAGGGATAAAAGAACTCAGCTTCCAAACTGTCTGATGCACCAGGAAAGCAGGATACATAGGAAACAATGGGCTGTTGCCAGAGCCACAGATCTGCCCGTAATAATGAGACCACAAACCCAGCTCCAACAAAGACCCTTTACTGAGAGCGCCTTAAGACATCCAGTCCTTCATTTGAACAAGTTTCAATTCAGCTGATGGCTGACTTAGGTAAGGCTTCTTGGTGACAAGAATACTTCCCATCTACAATATCAAAACAGGTTCTTGACTCGTGCATGAGTGTCTTCAGGGCCTCTGTCCCATCTTCTTCAGGGTTCGATTAAGCTACGTGGGAAAGCAAAGCTAAATTAGATGTGGAATCTTTGGGACCTATCCGAACAGTATGCACAATCAAGAAACCAGACTCCCAGCAGCCCCTCCAAGACCTGGAGGGCCACAGAAAGCCTTAGACCCCAAAGCAGTCAGGAGTCTTTTTCCTTGTCTTCAATTGGCAAAGCCACAGCCTAGACCACTTTGCCCATTTCATAGACAGGACAGGGTTAGTGTGGTTAGATTAGTTGAGCTTCAACCTCTTTTTATTAGAAGACAGTCCCCTCTTGCTGCCTGGGAGCTAGAGGGTTAAAAACAATGTTCAACTGTTAAAATCCTGAAGGAGCATGGCCTCTGTCGAAGACTCCAGGTATCAGGACAAAGTGGCTCAGAGGTGGACAAGAGGGAGCCTCATAATTTTGTGTTCTTTGGCCTGAAAGACAAGGCAATTCCTAGGACAAGAGACAGTAACACCAGGTCTGTCAAACAGCTTCCAGTCCTCCAGCCTCCAGACACTGGCCAGACCTGTCTGAGCAGGAGAACACCCCAAGAGGGGAAGGAGGAGCGCAGCAGAAAATCCACCCTTATTAGGAAATACCAGGAAGGGCGAAGAGAGTGGCACCCCCTGAAGGGCCACCCACAGACCGAGATCTTGGAAGGAGATACCCTAGAAAGGGTTGACACAGCAGTTCCTGGCCCAATCAGCTCCCCAAGCTGCCAGTCAGGCGAACTTAGAATTAAAGGGCCAATCACAAGTTTCTTAAAAATAAAGATGAGCAAAAATGTAAAGCACCATTTCTATCTTCAGACTTATTAGCTAACTCTCAGATATCTTACCTCTTCAAACTTGTGGATCTGTCGAATAAAGAAATCCCCATAGCGTCTGGCAACTTTGGTGTCTGCAATATGGATCATGTCCTATGGGAAAAGACAGTTAGACGTGGTGGATGAGAGGGCAGGGACGGAGGAGAGGGCCACCTAGCGTGGAGCCACTTAACTGCAATTCACAATAGTGTCGGTGTAAATAACACCTACAGTGCTACCCCCAGTACTGGGGGCGGAGGCTCGACTACTTAGCTTTATCCCCAGCCCTCTTTACTTTTATTATGAGAGGGTCTAAATTGCCCAGGTTAGCCTTAACTTTAGATGCAGAGCCTGGACTCAGCTCCTACACTAATTTTCAAAAGTAAAGTTTAGGGGAAGTGGAGCATTACCAGTTAGTGAGAAACAAAAGCACAAGAGACATGGGCACACACATGTAATCCTCACACTTTAGAAGAGGATGAAAGAGGACCACCCTGCCTGCAACACTCTCCAAGCAACCAGGCATGATTGGTGTAGGGCCTTTTTTTTTTAATTTTTTTATTTTTGGTTTTTCTTTTTTTTTTTTTTTTTTTTTTTTTGTTCGAGACGGTTTCTCTGTGTAGCCGTGGCTGTCCTGGAACTCACTCTGTAGACCAGGCTGGCCTCGAACTCAGAAATCCGCCTGCCTCTGCCTCCCAAGTGCTGGGATTAAAGGCGTGCGCCACCCCCCACCCCCCCACCCCGGCATAGGGCCTTTAAACTATGAACGTAGTATTAATTTAATCTAAGTACAGTGCCCCAGCAAAACCTGACTTGTGGGTTATGGAGATGGCTTCAGACGGTGATCATTTGTAATCCAGCATTCCTAGTGGGATAGGAGGTGGAGACACAAGAGTCCAGAAGAGCAGACACAAGACAGGCCCGTCTCATCACCATGGAAGGTGAGAACCAACTCCCAAAAGTTGTCTCTAACCTCCACATGCACCCAGCACACAGATCACACACACAAACAACAAAACATAAAAATAAGATTTGACTTGTAATGACCACATTGGGAGAAGCATTTTATTAAACTGATCCCAAGGAATTAGCTGCTGAGTCACTGAGAGATGACAGAGTGGGTAGAGCAACTCAACGATACTACCAGAGAATGAATGCAGAAGGGAAGGCAAATAGTTGGCTAGACAGTGTAGAGAAAAGGGTGTGTGTTGTGTACACATCATGTACATGTTTGAGTGGATGTGTACAACTTTGCATAGAGGATGATAGAGAATGTCTTTATTACTTTCTGTCTCACCATCTCCCTTTAAAAAGATTCTAAATGCTGAGTGGATGTGTGTATGTCTGCAAGTGGGTAAGCACCAAAGGATGCTGAAGGCACGGATCTCACAGAACCTGGTGGAAGCTTTAGTCCTCCGGAAGAACAGTAAGTACTCTTTTGTTGTTTTTTCAACACAGGGTTTCTCTGTGTAGCCCTGGCTATCCTGGAACTTGCTTTGAAGATCAGGCTGACCTTGAATTTAGAGATGTCCCTCCCAAGTCCTGGGATTAAAGGCATGTGCCATCACCCTTGGCTCCAAGTAAGGTCTTAAAGCCAAATTACTGGACAGCAAGATGGCTCAGTGAGTAAAGACACCTGCCACAGAAGTCTGACAAAGACTATGACCCCAGAGCCCACACAAAGCTGGAAAGAACCAATTCACAACGAGGTCCTCCAATCTCCCCCACACCGTATGGCATATGTATGCTTGCGCACACAGACACACACAGACACACACAAACCTAATAATAATAAAAATTTTAAAAACCAGACAACCCAAGCAGATCCATTTATTCCACAATTACACACATACCCAAGAGAGGTATATTAGGGACGTGCTCCAAGCCAGGAGTCAGAGAGAGCTGGGACAGAGGGTGTTAGCACTTTCTGTGCAGGCCTGATGATGGATCCCACAGTGAAGGAGAACAGATTCCTACAAAATGTCCTCTGACCTCCACATGTATGTGCTTCTCCACACATAAATACATAGAAGGCACATCAAGTGAAATGACTGCTAAGGGAGAGTCTGCAATACTTGACGCGTAAAATGCTCACTGTTTTGTGCTTCTGAGAAAATATGAATGAAAACTAAAGCGTGGCCATGTGTGGTGGTGGGAATGATGTGATGGTGTTTTGTCACAGCAATAGAAAAGTAACCAAACAAACAATGGGTACATGGCAGAGACCTATAACCACAGCTACTTAGGAACTGAGGCAGGAGGATCAAAGTTCAAAACCCCATCCATCCATTACCTGCCTGAGCAACTTCAACTCCACAGGCTCAGCTCAGCACCCGGCACCAACAAAGCAACACAAAGTCACTTTCATGTCCTCATTAAACAGGACACTAAGGCGTCTAGCTTCGACAAAGTGTAACAGGAAGAAAACACTATTCTTTAGTCTACTTCTTATCCCAAGGAAGCCACTGCCATGTTAATACTTCAGAAAGAACTCAGCATATACCCAGACATACATACAAATGTATTACATACAGATTATTGATAGCCAACCTACAAAAGCCTTAGGTAAAGCAGACAATGGCAGATGTATATAATCCCAGCAGGTGGGAAGCTGAGGCAGAAGGATCCTAAGTTCAAAACCCCAACCATCTCTCAAAAAAGCCCATGTATCCTTAGGTAACAATCCCAAGTCACACATAAGCCCATCAACAGGAAAGCAGATGAACTGCACAACACTTGCCGTAGGAGGCAGGGGGAGGTGATTGATGTGTCTCACTCGCCTCAGGGCAGGCATGGGCGAACTGAGTATACACAGTGAGTGTTGAACATTCTCTCACAGCTAATGCTAAACTGTCTCAGCTTACACTTCACTTTCTAAACAAAGCCTTCCATATCATCCTATGCCTGTAACCAGTAGGACATACATTGTCCCACTTATTAGAAACCACAGATGAGCCAGGCAGTGGTGGCGCACACCTTTAATCCCAGCACTTGGGAGGCAGAGGCAGGTGGATTTCTGAGTTCGAGGCCAGCCTGGTCTACAGAGTGAGTTCCAGGACAGCCAGGGCTACACAGAGAAACCCTGTCTCGAAAAACCAAAAAAGAAAAAGAAAAAAAAAAGAAACCAGAGATGACAGGAACTTGGGGCAGGCATAGCTATAAAGTTCCTCATAGACCTGGGTGTCTCCCTTCTGCATGCAGCATCTTGTCCCTGTACTTCTCCCGCAGCTGGAGGTGAGTGCTCGTCTCCCACCACCCTTTCCTGTTTCCACTACTCACACTTCTAGCCTACTGCACATCTGATGGAAGGATATCACCTATCATTCACACCTTTGAGAGGATAGCACAGTGACCATGGTCAATGGCCCTGGGGGTACCATACCTTATCAATATAGAAGTCCACCTCGGAGGCCGACTGGAATTCGCCATCTAGGGCAGAGATGCCACTGGTCCACACCAGGTTCTTCATCTTGTGCTTGAAGACAAGCAGCTGGATGCGGAACTCCTGCTCTGTGAGGTCCAGGAAGCCAGCCAGCTTGGCCACAGGCATGGTGGTGTAGAGCTTGAGGAAGCTGCGGATGGTGGAGAGCTGGGCCTGCTGCTGCACTTCATCGGAAAACACCTTCAGCTGCTGCAGGAAGGGCTCTTTGTGGTAGTTGGGATGGACATTGTCGTAGTTAGGCACCACGGGCGACAGGAACTTGGGGCAGGCATAGCTGAAGAGCTCCTCGTAGACCTGGGGGTCGCCCTTCTGCATGCGCAGCATCTTGTCCCCGTACTTCTCCCGCAGCTGGAGGTGGATGCTCTCGTCAATGCGCATGGGGTACATGGTGAGAGCGATGGCCAGCAGAGCGTGCATCTGCTCATTCTGCTTGTTAATCTGGGGAGTCAGACACACTGCCTGAGCTCCACTGCGGACCCGCGGACCACCTGCAACACCAGCCCCCAAGCTCCCACCCAGCACCAAGTCTTCTTTGGTTGTCTCTAGAATCCTCCCCAGACAGCTGGACTCACAGTATGGGAGAGCCAATTCTTAAACACTTGCTAAGATTAAGTTAATAGAAATCCAAAATCTTTTACTTGGATAACGGAGGACCACCAAAGCTAGAAACCCCACGGCCTACGCTGGTCTACACACCTACCAGGCCAGTACTCTCAGGCCATCCACACTGCCTAGGAAACACCTCCCCAGCCCACACATCTTGAGCCCATCCTCCCCCACTCACTGCTTCAGATAATGTTTATTTTCAGTGCTTAGGATAGAATCTGAGACTTTGATCATGCTAGGCAAGGGCTCTACCATCAAGCTCAACCCCAAACCCCTCTAACTGGCTGGTATCACAAAACTATTAGTAATCTAAGGTAAACATCATAAGAAATGCTTAGCCAGGCAGGTACTAAAAAGAGTCGCGCTGAAAGACATGTCCCACGCAAAAGGAAAAAAATCCAGTTGAAAAGCAATACCATGCTCTCATATGCAGAAAGTAAATAAACAGATTTTATAGATGAGTAGAAAAGAGCTGATCCTAATGACAGGCTTTTAATCTTAGCCATTCCAGTGGCTAAGGCAGGGGACAAGTTCAAGGCCTGCTAGGGAACAGAGCCAAGTGTAAGCTTAGCCTGGTGAACTTCTTCTGAGACCTCTCAAAATAATTTGGGAGGGGTCAGGGAATGGGGCTCAATGATACACTGCTGATCTAAGAAGCACTAGACCCTGATTTTAAGCACCGGCACCTCACCCACGCCAACACCCCACACATAGGAAGAGAAAGAAGCTTTGAGTCTTGTAAGCTAAAATAATGACCAGTATGGCAATATATACCCATGGGAGCAACAGTGGTGTGGGCTTTACAGGAGGAACCAACCACTTTCTGACTGGGATTTAAGGCCTGCTCCACAGAAGGGAATGCATGCCTGCTACTAAAAATAAATTAGGCAAAGAACCCACAGTAGGGCAGCCAATAAGCCCCAGCAGTGAACCAACTATTATTAGTTTGCTAAGTGGGCATAGCATCAAAATGCATCTAAATCAGCTGGAGAGATGGCTCAGGGTTAAGAGCACTGACTGACTTACAGAGGACCTGAGTTCAATTCCCAGCAACCACATGGTGACTCACAAGCATCTGTAATGGGCACCTGATGCCATCTTCTGGTATGTCGGAAGATAGTGACAGTATACTCAAATATATGAAATACATAAATAAATTTTTTAAAAGAAGCATCTAAATCTGTATCTAACTAACGTTATCAAAGAAGTCCCATCATAGAATAGATGACAGTTAAAGAAACTCGTAGGTGGTCAAAATCCAGAGAAATGTTTGTGGACTGCTCAGCCTCAAATGGAGCATTGTACCACATCCCTGCACCCCAGACCATGGAGAAGGAGGGCCAGAAAGACTGTAATATCAGAGGTGGAGAAGGCTCTGGAATACAACAGTGTCCTCTGGACAGGGCAGGACCCCTGTGCTCATGAACTGACAGCAACTGTGGTGTGCTGCCAGTCAGCATTCCAGCATGGACCAGGGAGGAGCTCAGAGCCCTCACCCTTGGCTGAGGGACATTGAGCAGCTGATGGCTTCTGAGTGGTCAGTTTTCAACGACTCCACACCCATGAGCATATGGGCAGCACAAGTACTCCCTGGGCTATTATAAATAAATAATAAAATTAAGTAAACAAAAGATGCAAAGTTAGGAGGGTTAGGGGCTCTGGAAGGAGGAGAGGGAGGAGTAGGAAGCAAATAAGATATAGATATATTGCATGCATGCATGCAACTCTCAAGTGATTAGGAAAAGCATTCTCCTGTTTTAAAAATGCAGGACAGGCAGGGGTGGTGTTGCCTGTAATCCCAACCCAGAACTAAAGCTGCTCAAGTAGGAAGACTGCTATGAACAGGAAGACAGTAGTGGGCTGTGGCCATCAATAAAGTTCCTAAACAACAGCCACTATTAATTCCCTTAGAAGTGAGCGAGGTCGGCAGAGGGAGCTCAGAGACTAGGCTTGGAAAAGGCTGAAAAGCATTACTGGGCTATCTATGGCATAGCAGGGCACTATTTTAGTTTTTTAGACAAAGAAATATTCTGATTTTCTTTTTGAGACAGGGTGCTCTCTACATAGCCCTGGCTGTCCTGAAACTCACTCTATAGACCAGGTTAGCCTTAAACTCAGAGATATATCTGTCTCTGCTTCCCAAGTGCAAAGATTAAGATTAAAGGTATATGTCAGCAAACCTAGCTCTGATTTCTTTCTCTCTCTCTCTCTCTCTCTTTTAAATCTTTTTTTTTTTTTTTTTTTTTTAACTTTTTTCTTTTTGTTTTTTCGAGACAGGGTTTCTCTGTGTAGCCGGGCTGTCCTAGAACTCACTCTGTAGACCAGGCTGACCTGAACTCAGAATCCACCAGCCTCTCCTCCCAAGTGCTGGTATTAAAGCGTGCGCCACCACTGCTGGCTCTCTTTTAAATTAATTACACATATCCACAAATATACCCATTTAAACTGTACTGAAATGAAGTAGTTTTAGAATAGCAAACTTTGGATTGTGTTTATGGAGAACTGTTGGCCAGATGCTCTCACAGGTGCCTGGTGAGACAGCGGCTGCAGACAGACTTCTCTTACCATTCATACTTGTATGTGGTCCTCTGGAACATACTCTTGGTCCTCTGGATGTACAGGAGGATGTTGGCAAGACCCGATGGCATCCTGTATCGCCGCATCATTAAATACGCGAAGCCAACTAATAGTAGTGGTGACTTGGCACTAGGCACTCGGAATACATGCTTGCAAAGGAAGGTGAAGCAGCAGCCATGAGTCCTGACTCATTCCCACACAGGATGAGGTCATCAGAAATCAGTGGCAGCAGAGTAAGTGCATTTCTGTGAATCGGTCTACATCAAGTCCGGAAGTCAAACATACAGTGGACTGCCTAAATCAGACGACAAACATTAAAAACTAAAGGGGTGGCGCACGCCTTTAATCCCAGCACTTGAGGAAAGAGGCAGGCGATTTCTGAAAGGCCCTGGTCTACCGACAGTTCCAGGACAGCAACAACTGAGAACCTTCTCTGAAAAAAAAACCAAAAAAAAAAAAAAAACCTAAATCTCAGAAATTTGTTTTTGCTTTTGGAGACAGCGTCTTATTATATAAAAGCCTGGCTGGCCTTGAACTTGTGGTGCTCTTGCTGCCCTTGTCTCCCCAGAGTGCATGCACCACCCATACCCAGCGTTAACTCTACACTAGTAAGGAGCTCTCACTCTGTGTTCTGAAGACAGGACACAGACTCTAAGAATTCACACTTCACTATCATCAGCCAACCGAGCCATCAAGCGCAGACTCTTCAGGCTCGACTGTGTTTCCTGACTACTCATCCCAGGAGGTCAGTGTTCTCAGAAGTCAGAGCAGAGCAACAGGCGTACTTACTTTTTTGTTCAGCTCGATATTCTCCAGCACCTTGATAGCCTGGTAGTAATCCCCCAGGAGAGAATGCAGGCGCAGAAGCCCCACCAGGCTGAAGTAGCCAAGCATCTTGTAGAGGGAGTGTCGTCCATACTCCCCAGCCACACTTTCGGGGTCACCTGTGAGGGACAGATGCTTTGATGCTTCCACGGAGGAACATAATCAGGCCAGGCCTGACCACTGAATGTTGCTCAGTAAGAGTATTGCCTGCTGACCAAGCTCCCATAACATGGACTGCCTCTGCCTAGGACTCTTAAGAATCCAGACCCGTTGTGTTCTCACCTTCTGCTGATTAACAGCTTTGAGAGTGGCAGTTCATTTGTTGTTTGTTTCTGTTTTTATCCTAACATACCTGTTCCTTCTAAACCTGGGTCTGTGGTTGGAAAGTTCCTCTGTGCTCCTCCCAAGTGTAGTGAACAGGCGTGGGTTTACTTCAGATAATCCAGTATCTTACTTTGATTAAACTTTTTGTTGTTAAAGTTTCCTGCCCGGCGGTGGTGGCACACCCTAGCACTTAGGAGTCAGAGGCAGATGAATCTCTGAGCTCAAGGACAGCCTGTTCTGCAAGGAGAAACCCTATCTTGAAAGACAAATATAAATTGTCTGATGCTTCAAATATAGCTGGCTATTGTATGAGCCTCTAGTTTACCTCATTTTTAGGCTCCATTATCCCAGGTCCACACCTACAACTACAGTGATGACATATATATAAATAACTAGAACATTACGGCTCTCAATAATTTAAGCATAAGGAAGAGCAGGTGAAAGGGCTCAGCACGGGCTACATACGTCCAGTGGCCTAAGTTTTCATCACCTTCTGCATGTGTCCACAAGCACACCATCGTGCACACACACATCCACACACTCTGAGGGGTATTAATCCAGACAAAGGTCCTGAGACACAGCAGAAGCAGCTGGACATGGAGTCCCCACCAGCACTCACCTCCACTGGTGTAGACTTCCAGCTGCCGGTTGATGTTGGACTTGTCCACCAGGGAATGCAGCACGTTGAGGACACTGTGCACGTTCCAGATTTTAGGATTGGACCTAAGGAAGTCTATCTCTTCCTCTGACTTCTTGGCCGTCTTGCAGCGGTACTGACTGAATGACTGGAACTATTGAAAAAGGAAACGAGGTGACAGGGCATAAATCCAAGTGACAGTCACATGCAGAGAATAAGGTGACACAAGTAGAAATGACAAAACTATATGGCTCAGGTGGCCTCAAACTCTCATTCATCCTGCTTTTGCCTAAGCACTGGGATGAAGACAAAGTGTGTGTCTTCAGATCACAGCCAATGGTAAAATAAAGCATCATCATATTGTAGGGCTGGAGAGATGGCTCAGCAGTTAAGAGCACTGTCTGCTCTTCCAGAGATCTTGAGTTCAATCCCCAGCACCCACACAGTGGCTCATAACCATCTGTAATGGGATCTGATGCCCTCTTCTGGCACAAAGGTATACATGCAGAGCACCTGTACATAAAATAAATAAAAACTTAAGAAAAAGCAGATTATTTTAAGTGACAGCTCTATAGGAACAAATTCATATAAACACCTATGCGCCAATGTTCCCTGAGATTAACTGATGCAAGTAGGCACTTTCATGTTATCTGAGGTTGAAAACACTTAACTCCCCCAAAATGGTGGTGGCAAATGCCTTAAGCGGCAGAAGGCAGATGTCTGTGTGTTCAAGGCCAGTCTGGTTCACAAAGTGAGTTCCATAGTAAAACCATGTCTCAATTTAAAAAAAAAAAAACAGTGCTGAGGAAGGGGCCGCTCCCACTGTGTCTAGTGCGCTGCCTGAAGACGTTCATAGCCACTCACGATCCTCCTGGCTAGTCCCTCGGGACTGTAACAGAAGAACAGCAGCTAAGCCAAGGAATTATGCTTTTTTTTTTTGTTTTTTGTTTTTTTGTTTTTTTTCAAGACAGGGTTTCTCTGTATAGCCCTGGCTGTCCTGGAACTCACTCTGTAGAACCAGGCTGGCCTCAAACTCAGAAATCCACCTGCCTCTGCCTCCCAAGTGCTGGGATTAAAGGCGTGCGCCACCACCGCCCGGCTTGCATGTAAACCTTTCATCTCTATAAAATAGTTGGTCCTGAGTATTTGTTACAGTAACTGAAAACAAACTAGGAATGCGGCTTGGCCAGAGGATTCTCCTCCTTTCTACTGAGTGACAGGTCAGCCCAGATCAATCATGCCCAGAGGCTGACACAGCTGAGAAGCCAGGGGACTGAGCAAGGTGATCGAGACCTGAGATTTGCACCCTGAAAGGCACTGGTGCATCCTTCAGGGCGAGAAGCCTCTCTTGCAGAGCACGGTGAAGGTGCTCTCCCCACCACTACTCCCGAACACTCTACTCACAGAGGCTCCCTGGTTTGTAACACATGTTCAAACAACATAATTACACTACTGGTCTCTAACCTTTCTGTTGGTTGTATGCCAGAAACCCCAGGACATGGGAGAAGAGGCAGGAGGATTAGAAGTTTGAAGATAGTCAGGGCTACAAGAAGACACTATATCAAAGCAATTAAAACAAAGACACCAATTTCCCCAGAATTTTTCTAAATTCTAAACTTTTTTTTTTTCCTAAACTTTTTCAAAGACAGCATCTCATTATGTAGACCTAGCCGGCCTAGAACATCATATGATCCTCCTGCCTCCCCATCCCAAATCCTGGAAGTACATCTGTGTGCCACCATGGCTGGTAGTGTATTCTGCTTGTAAGATGACTGAACAAAAGCTAAAGGATCATGACCACATGAGGAATACGCATGAGCTGTTCTGTGACTGCATGTGCAGAACCTCAGGAATCTCCCCAGCAACCCGTGTGCAGGGATGGGGAAGTCACACACCCGACATCCAGAGCCAGTCAACAGTCACTGAACTTCTACCCCTAGGCCATCCAGCTGTCAACGCACTGGCCACATTCTCACTGCAGCCTCAACAAGAGAACTCCAAGGCAAGAGACTTCCTTCCAGATAAGCAATGAGCTACTGTATCCTGATATGGCACAGGCCAGGGAAACACAGGATCAAGATACAGGACTCTTTACAGCCTAGCTGTGGTGGCTCCCATCTTTTTGATCCCAGCACTTGAGAGGCAGAAGCAGGCAGGTCTCTGAGTTCAAGGTCAGCCTGCTCTACAAAGAGAAACAAACAAACAAAGATACGAGCAGTTTCTATTAGATGGATGAGAGAGATTAGCGAGGCTTGAACAGTGTCAGTTACTAGGCCCTGGCGGCCTCCAGTCTAGAAGCTACTTCTTCCTGACCCTAAAATCTGCAGCTCCAGCCCAGTTCCTAAAGTTCCAAAAGTGCCAGGCAGAAGAGAAGAGCTCAAGCCCAAGGTTTCCATGTTTGCATCTGGAATTCTCTCTCAGGCTTGACTCTTCTCTTCAGGAGACCATTCTAACCAGAGCCCAGGGCCACAGGGCCACACTGGAGACAGAATTGAACACCGGCCATGCCCGCTGCCTGTGAGCATTACGTAGTTGAGGTTAAAGCTGAGGCTGAGCAGACACCTGGTAGATGAACTCATCGATGATGTCCCAGAGCCACTGGTTGGGGAGTTCAAGGGGAGCAGGTCCATCAGCATCTACAGACATAACAGAGAATCAGATTCCAGGCAGGAGCTTGGCTATTGGAGCAAGACTATAGAGTACCCATCACAATCTCCCGCATCAAAAGACTATAAACCACCAAACCTCCCTTCTTCCTACTTGCACATTAAAATCTGGCTAAAAAGAGGTAGCTAGGTGCTCAAAAACACTCCTTTGGCCAAATCTGAGACTTACTGAGGATGTAGTTGAAGAGATTGCAGTAGTTGTAATAGGATTCGAACCTCTGTTCTAAGGAGGGCCCCCCCTGGGAAGAGAACAGGATGTTAGGGCACAGACACAAGCTTTAGAGCTTTGCTCGAAGCTTACCACTATGGGTAAGAAATGAGGCCTGTCCCCTCTCCACGTACATAAAAAGGGAAAGAAAAAGACAGGGGTACTACAGTGACTGAACATCAGGACAAGGCCACATTTTATGGCCACAGATCACAACCAATACTCACACAACAGGCATGCAGATCTAGGAGAGAAAGGGAAGGTGCTTCTGGAGCTATGGCCCTGACAAAGGGGAAGAGGGAGCACTGGGGCACCTGAAGGTCAGAGTTAAAGGAGACAACCCAGCACTGGGCTACCATAGGTTTTCAATGCCAGACTCTTGTTTGCAAGCAGATGTATCTATCAGCAAAGAATCCTACCCTGACTTTATTGTGCAGACCAGGCTGGCCCAGAATTCAGAGGTATGCCTGCCTGTTTCCTGTGTGTGCACTCGGTTGACATCTGTCCCAGCATACAGAGCTGCGCTTCAGTGGAAGCGCAGAGTAGTGGTCAGGAAGGGCCCAGGCTGGCTGGCATTTAAACTGGCTGTTGTAGCTTGTGGGCTCTGCTGCCTGGCACGAGATGTGTATAGGGAGTGTGGCTGCATTTTAGCTCAGGCTTTAAGCCCCTGGACTGTCTTCAAACCCCTCAGACTCACAGAATAGACATTTAAATATAATTCTATTAACTTAAGATCTTTTTTGACATTGAGACATGTCAACTCCTAGCAATACCCCCATTCGACTTTGGAAAGGATTAGCACCAAAAACTTCCAGATGAAGTTGCCTCAATTGTGGCGGGCTAGCCACTGGGCACAGAAACTGCCCTAACTCCATTTCCAGACAAAACACTGTCCAGAAAGGACAATGGACACAGGATAGTCGACTGCAAAGCTCGCAAAGACACAGTAAGCTAGTCCTTCATAATTGCTGCTTCACATAAAGTCTGTCAGATATTCTGGACCAGAAGGCTGAAGATAGATGGCCCAACATTATAAAGAATATTGGGGACTATCCAGGTGGTCAGCTGTCTGTCATTTCTGTAACTTTTGGAAGTTGAATTCCTGCACTTCCTGCGTACTCAGGTACTATTTATTCCTCCTCAGGTCTATGAAGAGGTTGAAGACCAGATAATTATAGTCCCCCAATTAAACTGAAGTTGTTTACCATGTAGGAAAATGTTTTTGGTCTAAGAAAATATTTTTAAGTTAATAATGGTAGGATAAAAATTGATTTAGATTCTGAATGCACCAAGATAGGATAGATAATAAAATACTTTCTCTTGAGTTTACAAATACAAACTGGACTTTTTGAATGTAACTCCTACCTAATAATTTTCAATATTATTTTGTAATTGTTTCTACTGTATGTTATTTATTAGTCCAAGAAAAAGAACCTGTTAAACAAAAAAGGGGACTGGCTGAGATTCGGCCTGTTGCTATGCAGTGTGGTGCTAAATACTGGCCTCTGGGTCTGGCTGCCTCAGGGTGAGGAGATCCTCATGACATCAAATGATGCCACGGAACCTTGCTCTTTAATTCAAAACTATTGGTTCAATAAAATAGCATACAACCTATAGCCGGGCAGAAGAGAGGTAGGTGGACTTTCAGTTCCTGGGCTTTAGGTCTGAAGTATGACCATAGGAGAAGAAAAAGGTGGTAGAGAGGGTGGAAGACACCATGCGGTAAGGGATCGTGAGAACTGACTATGAGTTCATGATTGACATGGCCAGTCAAAGTAAGAACAGCCCAGGCAGACCACATGGCAAGTCGTATCTCAGGGTTATTGGCAGGGAGATAGACATAAGAGCACAGATGGTAGGTCTCTGATCAGCTCTAGTGCTGCCTAAGGCTCACAGATAAAAAAGTTTTGTGTCTTTATCTGGGACTGAATGACCTAAGGTGGGGTAGAAACCCCAGTGATGGTTAATATTTACCACAACAGGCCAATAACAGGGAATGAGCAATCAAAGTTAGGTATGGTATAAGACAAAAAGACAGAAAAGAAACAAAACTGGCAGACATGTCCGCCAGACTCGGCAGGGCTATGGATCTGACTTGGGATGTGCTAACCGTGATGGGCTGTGGGGACATACGTGCCCCTGAAGAAGGCCCGAGAAGATGGAGACATTAAGGACAGACAAGCTCGAGTGGTCATGTGTCTACAACAGAACCAACTTTGTGGGTCAATTCCTTTTCCCTTTCTTCAAAGAAAAGTTAAAAAAAACGAAAACCAATGGGAGTAGGGGGTGGGCGGCTGGCTGGAGAGGTGCTTCATGGTTAAGGGCAGTTGTTCTTGCGGAGGCCAGGGTTAGATTTCCACTATCCACATGGTGGCTCACAACTGTCTGTAACTCTAGTTCCAAAGAATTTGATGCCCTCTTCTGACCTCTGTGGGCACCAGGCACACATATGGCATACACACAGGCAAATCACTCATTTACATAAAATAAACATAAAAAGAAACATCAACAAAAAAAAAACATACGAAGCATCTTTAGACATGGAATAATTACAACTAGAGACAGTACTAGAGGTGGAACTGACGCAGACATTTTACAAAGGTATTGGTAATACAAACACTAATGTAAAGTACTCACACTGACTTTGGCATAAATATGCCTGTAGTACAATTCTTTGTACAAAATTAGGAATACAGCATCTGAAAGACATGGTTGAAGGGGACTTCGTTAATCTACAAACCAACCTGGAGCTGCAGCCTTTCAGGTGAATGTACAGAGGCTAAACATCTAAATTCTTAAGTGTATGCCCCAAGAAGCTATGCATCTAATACATGGTGGCTCAAGACTTTGATCCAAGTACTTGAGAGACTTATGAAGGGAGATCTCTATGAAGTACAGGCCAGCCTGGTCTACAGAGATAGCTCTAGGATAGGCAGGACTAATCTAGAAAAACAAAAACAAATAAACAAACACCCAAAAAGCAAACTGTGCTGGCAAACACAGATGGTAGCTCCACATGAACCTGTCTAGCATGGGTCACATCCTCAACACCACACGCCAAAGAGAAGTCACATCTGCTGACCTCATCTACACAGAAAATGAAAGCGAGGTGAGAGGCAGAGAAGCTGAAGGCAAAGGGACTCAAAGATCACCCCAGCCCCAAAAGGAGGAAAATAAGACTCTAGATCTGGGAAAGCTCAAATCATACAGCTTGCTCTCACTGTGTAATTTCACCAACACCTACATCTTAAGCTCTGGGAAAGAAAATGCTAAGTGACACAAACACAAGCCAGGCGTGGTAGCACAGGCCTTTAATTCCAGTTCTCAGGGGGCGGGGGGGGCAGGGCAGGGCAGGGGCAGGGGCAGGGGCAGGGGCAGGGCAGGTGGTATCTGAATTCGAGGCCAGCCTGGTTTACAGAGTAAGTTCCAGTACAGCTAGGTGCCCAGTACACAAGGCACAACATTACACCTACCGTTGCCAACTTGGGGTGCAATTGCTTCTGCCTCGGGCCACGGTGTATTCTTGAAGAATCTTTCAGTTAGCTTGGTCCAGCTGAAAGCCAAATGTAAACAATTCACAACTGCAAAACAAGAAGGACTCAAGACCCAACGGCCCTCAAGTTTTATATACTGGGACTCAGAGACATAGAAGATATCACAGAAACAGAAAGAGCCTGAGGCTTCCATGGATGGCTCTCCTCAAACTAGCTCTCTTCTTTGGACCCTCAGCAATGTGGGAACAGAGGTCAACTCTGGCTCACTGATCCAATAGGTGTCTGGTCATTTGTACACACACATCCATCCTTGCTTGAAATATTTCTGATCTCATCCCTAGCCGAACTGTGTATATCTAGCAGTCATCACTATCAGGGCATCCCCGAAATACTACTCTGGAGCTTAGTTCATGCTGGTATGCACTGGACAGTTACAGAGTTCAAAAATTCAGCTCTGGTTCATGCTCGGAGAATGCAGGTTCAGAACTCGGCATATGTACAGTACTAGCCATGCAACTCATTTCTATGAGTTTCCTCTGTTGTAAAAGGAGAAAAACCATACAATTTCCATCATGGGATTGCTGTTAAGAGCAAAGTAGTAAACACACATGCCAACACTACTACTACTTTACATGGCAATATATGCAAATTGGTACTACTGTCATTACTAGTAATGACATTATTTTAGACTTTGTTTCTGGGATACAAAGTCTAGCTAATTAACAGGGCTCCAGCCCAGTGGTTTCCGACCTGTGGGTCATGACCCCTTTGATAAGCCTTTACCTCCAAAAAATACTTACATTATAATTCGTAACAGTAGCAAAATGAGTTATGAAGTAGCAAAAAAAATAATTTTTATGCTTGGGGCATCACAACATGAGGAACTGTATTAAAGGAAGCTAGGATTAGGAAGGTTGAACCAGTGTTCTGGCCCAAAGGAGTTACAAAGACATAGTGAAACTGTCTCAAAAAATAAAACCATAAGCCTTTTTCACACACACACACACACACCACACACACACACACACACAGGAACATGCAGGAGCTGTGTCATCTTCACCAGGCCAGTTCCGCTCAGAAAGACCATGGTGCATACCTGTTCTCATAAATGTCCTGGATCTCATACACCTTCTGGTCGATGACATCGCTAGAGACACGGCTGGCCTGAAGCTCATACACCTTCTGGTCAATCAAATCCGAGACGGTCTTGTGGAAGTACTGAATGAAGTTTTTGATCACTTCAGGAATCACCTGATAAGTCTGCTGCTCATACTGTCGTTCATAGGCAAGGTCCTGCTTCGGATCGCCTAGAAGAGAGATACCACAGAACCTCTAAAGAGTGCCTGCAGAGTGCCGGGAATATAGTCCAGCCTCAGTCACAGAATGCTTGCCCAGCATGAGCAAGGGCCTATGCTCAACCGTCACCTCAGTCCCGTCGTACGGTTCTTGTCCCTTCAGAACAATCACCATCAGAGTTACTTCTCAGCGGGTAAGTGGGTGCATACCGTTAATCCCAACCCTCGGCTAGCATGGTCTATATAGTGAGTTCCAGGATAGCCAGGCCTAGATAATGAGAGTTCGTCTCAAAAGAAAGAAAGCCCACTTTCTAATTAAATGATGCATAGTAAGCTATTTTATTTCACCTTTAAAGACACATTAACATGTTTACTCTGTAAAACTACTGTAAGGGCCAATAAAATACCTACTATGAGTAATGCAGGATACTTGGTACTTACTTAGTCACTATAATGTTTTGGTAAACTTCAAAAGCCTCCCAAAATGTTTTGACTTAGACTTGGGTTTGAATCGAGGAAGATGTTCACACCAAGCTTTTCTTCCTTGGGACTGGAGTGTGTGGCTCAAGTGGTAGAGTGTGCTTAGCACACACCAGGCCCCAATCCAATCTCATCTCCAGTACCAAAACAGAGCCACAAAGTTTTCACCTTCACCCGACAGTTCAAGGAGGAGAATTGTAAGTGTGGTTCAGAGATTGTCTACTAGGCATGGGGCTCTGGGTTCCACCCCCAGCATGACAAATAAGATTTGCCACAAGTAAGAAAAGCCTAGCCCGGGTCAGTGATCCTCCTGACACCAGCAGACAGACCACAAAAAAGGCCTGGCTTATTAGGCTCTTGCGACACCCTACCAATCAGACCTAACAACCGAGTCCACACCTGGGCCATCAGGAAGCAGTTTTTAACAGGTCCCTGTTAGGAGTCAACGCTGAGATGGTCAAAAAGGTGCCGATCCTTGGGAGGCACTGAGACAGCCGGACAAATTCAGAGCCTTACCTGTGTGCATATCATAGTCGCCCGGTAGGCATAGGGATCATAAGCAGCCTGCAAGGAAAGAGACAAAGTTAAGGAGACACGCCAAATGGGGACTGTAAAATGCTCGTCCTCGTGCGTCCATGTCAAGCAGGCGGCAAAATACACTACGCAGATTAAGACAGTTGCTACCTCGGAGAGATTCACGTGTGCGAGAGAAAAGGGACTACGAGCAAGCACGAAAGATGGTTACAGGTGCAACAAGATAAGAAAAACACAGCACTCGCCCATCTGAAGCAGACCCAGTGAGAGCCAAGAGCTCAGCACCTAACACCCTTCGCTTCGGGCTGCTACTCCACGCGGGGACGTACGCCGAGGAGGCAGGCAGAGGAGGGACCGGGGAGGAGACCCGGTGCTGGGGAGGCCGGAATGATTGAGGTCCGCATGTTCCGGCCGGATTTGGACGCTGCCTCACCTCGAGGACAGATCCCATCGAACCGGGTCCCCCCGCGAACCCCGCCACGCGCTCACTGCTTCATTACCTCAGACTCGTAGTCATCGGCGGGATAAGACATGGCTATGGCGCTCCAGAAGCCCGTGAAAGAGAGCGGAAGAAGTACTCTGCGCCTGTAAGATCGGACCGGAAGTCCCGCCCAGCCCAACCTGCCCGGAAGCCTTTCCGGGTCACCGGGGAACTGCTGGAGCTCTGATTGGAAGGATGGAACTCCCAAACTGTCGGAGTTCCTTCCTTCCCGCAACAGGCTTTTCAAAGGATATTATTTAGGAGTGTTGGTGTACCCGCAAGAAATAGGGGCCGGCAGGACATAAAAGGGAAATCTAGAGGCCCGATCTATTCGCTCACGTCTGCAGTCTCATGGATGGCGGAGGCAGGAGGAGCACAGTTCGAGGATAACCTGAGTTAGTTATTTCCAGGCCATTATAAAGTGAGGTCCTGAAAACAAAACAACAAAAAAAGAAAAATGAAAGAAGAGGAATCAGAAGAAAACGGTACAGAAAAGATGGCTAACTGCCGCTTCAAGTGGCCTACTAAGATGTAGCGGGCCTGACCTTAGATTTAGGTGTAAATGGTTTGCCTGCAGCGAGAAATTTCTTCCTCCCAAAAAATTCAACCTGAAAACAGGCAAGACGACCAAGCTGGTGAAAGCCCTTGACGCCAAGCCTAACGACCTGAATTCGATGTGGGAGAACCACATGGTGAAGGCGAGAACCAACTTCGAAAGTTGTCTTCTGACCTCCATGTACACTCAAGGAAACACAAACTAAATAAATGTCACAAAGAAAGGGGTAGGAGTTAAGCGTTGAGATTTGGTCCCATGAAGTGAGATGGTTCTGAGAAAGTGCCCCCAGCGTTTTGGGATCAGAGCAGGCAAAGATGGGGCCAACTATGGAATGTCTGGATTGCTCACCTTAGACTCCTGCAAGAGAGCTTAGGAGAAGCCCCCAAGGTTCTGAAGATAGGAATGGGTTATAAATCAACCCAGCAGGAACTGACACCTGGTGTGTACAGTGCTTTGGGTTCCATAGGTAACTGAGTAATCTCATCTAAGGAAACGTGCCTTCCAGTCCCTGCCCGACTGGTTTGCCTTACCTTCTGGGCACCAGCATCCATGTCTCCTGGTCACAACACTACTTGCTTATCACAGGATGGTACACAGCTCTGAGCTTGGCACTCACCGTTACCTCTGACTATAGTACAGATGACCCCGGTATCACTCACTACCAGGCTCTCTGTTGAAGACAGGTGTTTGCTGGACAAGTGTTGCCGGTTGATGCCCTCGACTCAAAGCATCCTAGTTAGAATTGCCATTCTCCTCCCTGACTCCTTCAGCCTTGGACTCAAGGCTCAAGGCCTTTTGTTTGGTTGGTTTGATTTGTTTAAACAAGAAAGAATTAGGGTTTAATAAAGACTTTACTTTTTTGGTTTTTGTTTGTTTTAGTTTTTTCGAGAGACAGGGTTTCTCTGTGTAGCCCGGGCTGTCCTGGAACTCACTCTGTAGACCAGGCTGGCCTCGAACTCAGAAATCCCCCTGCCTCTGCCTCCCAAGTGCTGGGATTAAAGGTGTGCACCACCACCACCTGGCAAGACTTTACTTTTAAGATAATTATTTATTCATCTGTGTGAGTGAGGGATGCACACAGGCCATCAATCCTCTGGAGTTACAGCTGATTTTTCAAGACAAGAGTTTTTCTGTGTACCACTGGCTGTCCTGGAACTCAGTCTGTATACCTGACTGGCCTCGAACTCCGAGATCTACCTCCCTCTGCCCGCTGCTTACTGGGATTAAAGGCTTGCACCACTACCTCCCCGATCATTTATTTTTTAGACAGCATCTTTCTATTATGTCATTCTGGGTATCTGAGGGTTTATTATGTAGACCAGGATGACCTCAAACTCACAGAGATCTGCCTGCCTCTTCAGCAGGATTCCGGATGCTATGAGACACAAGGGGAGCGAGCTATAGCATAAGAGAACTCTAAACGGAAAGCACTTCCTAGCAAAACTGCAGCAAAATTATTATTATGCTGCATAAAATGTAACTATCTGAGTACCTTACTTCATCTCAGTACACTCAAAGTGGTCCCGGGGAGTCTAGGGACTCTAAAGTTAGTTATTAGTCTCAGGATGGAGAGATAGCTAAGTGGTTAAGAGCACTGACTGCTCTTCCAGAAGTCCTGAGTTCAATTCCCAGCAACCACATGGTGGCTCACAACCATCTGTAATGGGATCCAATGCCCTCTTCTGGTGTGTCTGAAGACAGCTACAGTGTGCTCACACGCATGAAATGAATAAATGATTTTTTAAATTAATTAAAAATTAAACCAATAGCCGGGCGGTGGTGGCGCACGCCTTTAATCCCAGCACTTGGGAGGCAGAGGCAGGCGGATTTCTGAGTTCGAGGCCAGCCTGGTCTACAGAGTGAGTTCCAGGACAGCCCGGGCTACACAGAGAAACCCTGTCTCTCGAAAAAACAAAAAAACAAAAAAACAAAAAAATTAAGCCAAACATGGCAACACATTTCTGTCCCCCCAGCTCTTCAGAGGCTGAGGCAGGAGAATCACAAGTTTTAAGACTGAAGAACAAAAATAAAAATTAAAAATAAAAATAAATTAAAAAAAAAAAAAGACTGAAGAACATTTTTTTCGATCTAAAATAGATTCTAGAGGAAACAATTATTTGACCATTTTCAGTTATGACAAACGTTAAGGCTGGGGCTGGGGTTTCAAGCCTGTAGTCCCAGTTACTCAAGTGGCTGAGGCAAGTTCAAGGCCTGACTAGGATATAAACTGAGTTTAAGGTCAACCTGGTCAACCTAGTGAAACCTTGCCTTCAAAAGTGAAAAAAATCTGGGAAACAGCCCAGGCCTGGAGCACTTACCTAGCATGTGGGCAATGCTATGCTCAAACCCAATACTGAAGAAGGGGGAGGGGAGAGAAAGGACACAAAATTGTTTCAGATCCAGAAACGACCAGCATATTCAATCATCAATCAGGAAAAGAAAGATGTATATCAAGATGTATATTTGCTCTCTGGGTTTTGAGAATTGTGTGTTGCTTTTGTTTGATTTGGGGCAAATTTTTATTCTGCAGGCCTGACTAGCTTGGGTTTTGCTGTGTAGCCTTATCTGGTTCAAACTTGTGATAATCCTCCTGCCTTAGCTCCTCTAGTGCTAGGATTACAGGTATGGACTTATGGACCAATACACCCAGCTATAAAGTTTTGTTTTGTTATTTGAACCCAAGCTGGCTTCCAGCTTTCAGTGGCCAGAGTTTCACAAATCCCTGGAATTTCATGTGTATACATGGAGACCCAGCTATTTTTTTTTTTCTAATTTTGTATACAGTGTTCTCTCTGCATGTATGCCTGCATGCCAGAAAGGGCACCAGACCTCATTACAGATGGTTGTGAGCCACCATGTGGTTGCTGAGAATTGAACTCAGGACTTCTGGAAGAGCAGCCAGTGCTCTTAACCTCTGAGCCATCTCTCCAGCCCCTGCCTTATTTTTTTATTCTTCACGCAAACTTCTGTATCACAAACTTAGATTCCCTGCTTGTAACTACCTTGCACATACTTCATTTACATGTTAAGTAGGACTTCTTAGCTCTTCTAGTAAAAAGGCTAGGCTGACTCCATGACAGGCTTCAAATTGGCAGTTTAGAAGACTAGGCCTAAGAACTGTGCAAGTCCAGGCAAGCCCAGGAAAGTCAGTTAGTAGAAAAAAACCCAGGCTTCAGGCAGCTAGTCAGAAACTGCCCTGCCCTCAGAGGCTGCAGGGCCACCTGGCCTCAGGCAAAGACAATGGGTGAGTAGCAGATTCCAGACTCCCTCAGCTACTTCCTCAGCTACAGTTTCTAGCCCCTACACCCCAGTAATGGACTGTCCTTAAAGATGGAGTAAGATAAAGGTCACTTACCTCGGAACCCCCTAATGTGTTTTAAATCAGGCTCACTTGGGTGTCTATTCCGCTAATGGGAGAGCCCAGCACCCTGGACCTCTGCAGAATGAAACACTCTCTGTGTTTACAAAGTATTTGAGTCTGGAGTATCATTCTTCGGCAGATCATGGAGCCTTACGTTAAAACACACAATTTAAAAGGAGATTTATTTTACTTTTAATTAAGAATATGTGTGTGGGGCTGGAGAGATGGCTCAGTGGTTAAGAGCACCATGTGCTCATCCAGATGGTCCTGAGTTCAAATCCCAGCAACCACATGGTGGCTCGCAACCATCTATAATGAGATCTGATGCCCTCTTCTGGTGTGTCTGAAGACAGAAACAGTGTACTCACATACATAAAATAAATAAATATTAAAAAAAAAAAAAAAAAGAATATGTGTGTGTATGTGTTTTCACATGCATTTTACATGCATGTTCGTTCACACCACATTATATGCATGCTTATGGAAGCCAGAGGGAGAGAGAGAACAAAATGTCTGGATTATATAGGGAAGCTTCTCTGGGGTAAGGGCAGGGTATTCCAGGTAGGGACTGAGGGATGCTGCTCTGCTTTGCTATGTAAAATATGCACCTCAGTCCCAGGGTCCCTAAACAAAACACAGCAAGAGTACCAAGTACTCTTTTTTATTTATTTATTCATTTTATTTATTTATTTATTTAATTAGGTTTTTGAGACAGGGTTTCTCTGTGTAGCCTGGGCTGTCCTGGAACTCACTCTGTAGACCAGGCTGGCCTCGAACAAGCCAAGTATTCTTTTTTTTTTTTGGTTTTTCGAGACAGGGTTTCTCTGTATAGCCCTGGCTGTCCTTGAACTCACTCTGTAGACCAGGCTGGCTTCGAACACAGAAATCCGCTTGCCTCTGCCTCCCAAGTGCTGGGATTAAAGGTGTGCGCCACCACCACCCGGCAAACCTTCCTTTTCTATATTCATCCCAGACCACACTATTGAAGCTGGATCATGGGTTATGAAATTAGGTATCTAAAAGGCACCTCAAAATTAGCATGCACAGGGCAGGGCTGTAGCTTAGGGGAAAAGCGGGTGTAAGGCTGTGGGGTTGATCTCTAGCATCAGTCAAAATGACTCACGCCTTTAGTCCTAGTAACACCCAGAGGCAGAGGAGGTGGCTTTCTCAGTTCAGGCCAGCCTGGTCTACAGAGTAAGTTCCAGAACAGCCCGGACTAAATAACAACAACAACAATTCCAAACTGACTTCTGACTTTCAGATTCAACCCCAGGTCAATGGCAACTTCCCCTTCTCAATTAAGGACAACTTTAGTTTTTGATTACTTGTGGGGGGGTCCCTGCAAATGCTACTGCCAGCAGGGAAGAGGAAGGTGAGAGTCAGGAAAGGAAATAGGTTCAACATGACTTAGTTAGCTGGTGCTCGTTCAAACTTCTACAGTCTGACACCAGTGAATTTATTATAGACATTTAAGTACGATACAATTTTGGAACTTTCCTGTTAACAGGTATCTCAATCCCACATGGACAATAAAACTTAGCATGATTGGATCAGAATCTAATCTCTTTGGCAAAGAACCTGTGACCTCTACCGTGAGGATAGGTTCTATAGTTTTTTTTTTTTTTTTTTTTTTTTTTTTGGTTTTTCGAGACAGGGTTTCTCTGTATAGCTCTGGCTGTCCTGGAACTCACTCTGTAGACCAGGCTGGCCTCGAACTCAGAAATCCACCTGCCTCTGCCTCCCAAGTGCTGGGATTAAAGGCGTGCGCCACCACTGCCCGGCGGTTCTATAGTTTAAAAGCCTAGGATGTGGGGTGCTCTCTGACCAAGGCAGTATAGAGGTCACCAGGCTATAAGGTACATGTGACATCTCCCCTAAGGATGGGTTCTATTGACAGAAAGACAAAGCTGAAGGTCTAGGGAGGGAGAATCTGGAGAATCGCACTGAAGCCTGGCCTCACAGAGAGCAAAGGTTACCAGGTGACTCGTATCCACTCCCAGCCTTCTGTGTGGAAAACAGGTATGCACACCCCTTGAAGAGAGAAGGCTGTGTGCTCAACATTCCAGGTTTCGCCTGTGCTTACCTGTGAGCACAGGACACTGCTCTCCACAGTCACTCACCTCAAAACGCCTATCGCAATCCCTCCCTTCTCTCCCTCTCTCATATGTCATATTCAATGCATCTGGAAATCTTGCAGGCTCTACTTCCAAAAACAGTCCTAGAAGCTAAGATGTCACCACCTTGTCTCCATCACTTTTGTCCTGGCCCCCATCTATACTGTAATAGCTACTTTCTCTCCCTCTGGCTTCCATTTAAACCCATATTTGTACAATTGCATCTGAGAGGAGACTAGGTCCATTGCTGGACAGCACATGCTCAGCTCAGAAAGGCAATGCTGGTGAGCAGATGAAAGCCCTTACAGACCATGCTATCTTTCATCACAGGGCATTTGATTTTGCAAGGCTCCTTTGCAAATGGAAAAGCAGGACTTCAAAGGCAAAAGAACAGAGCAGCCCTGCGCTCCTGCAATAGAGGATCTATTAGCTAAGGTGCTGCCTTTTTCTCTTGATCTGTTCCCTGGGGTTTGAGGTAGGAAATTCTCTGCTTGGGTTATGAATCATATCCCAGCCTGCCATGGCTTTTCAGATGGATGTATTTGAACCTTCCTGTAATCAAATTTTTGGCTACTTTATGGCTTACCTTTTTCTACTTCAACCTCATCCCTCCCCACCCCCAACACTAGATAGGAGAGAAAGAAGATTAAAGTGGAAAGGGTGAAACAATATTGCTAGACTACTTCCTGCTGATTAGGGGTGTCCAGTGAGGCAACTGCGTTCTCCATTATCAGGAGATCTCCAAACAGCAAACAGCTAACAGCAGCAGAAACCAAAACCACCTGCAGCTGGCAAAATCACACCCCTGCCAGAGCACAAGGTAAATCACAGTCCTCTCCTGCGGACAATCTGAAGCAGCCCCATATCCCACATCTGGGATTAAACAAAAACGTATTCACATAACTGGGTTTGTAAAGAAACCAAAATTCTCACTACAGCTCCCTTTTCCACAGCCATGAGGTTTGTAGTTTCCCGGTCCCATTGTTTGACTGTCCCAATCACATCTCAGAAGCCCTTCCTACCCAAGCCTGCACTTGACTTAACCAGTCAGAGCTAGAAGCATCATTGCAGATCCTCTGGTATAGGTTTCATCAAGCAAAACCTAAACTGAGACCAATGAAGGAGCAGGATGTCTTCTTTTTTTTTTTTTTTGGTTTTTCGAGACAGGGTTTCTCTGTGTAGCCCTAGCTGGCCTGGAACTCACTCTGTAGACCAGGCTGGCCTCGAACTCAGAAATCCGCCTGCCTCTACCTCATACTACTGCTCTCTTCAGACACACCAGAAGAGGGCATCAGAACCCATTACAGATGGTTGTGAGCCACCATGTGGTTGCTGGGAATTGAGCTCAGGACCTCTGGCAGAGCAGTCAGTGATCTTAACAGCTGAGCTAACTCTCCAGCCCTTCTTATTGCATCTTAAATTGTGTCTTTCTCTTTCACTATAGTCTTAAATGACTATATTATTTATGGCCACAGATAAATAATCTACTTACTTGTCTGGGTACTTTTTGTTTTGTTTTGTTTTGTTTTACTTCGCTTGAAATTTGTAAATTTATCCATTTTATTTTATCTCTCTGGGTGTTTTGCCTGTGTTTAATTTTGTGTACCACATGCATGCAGTGCCCTTGGAGGTCAGAAGACAACATCAGATCCTCTGAGACTAGTAGAATAGCATTCTTCACTTCTAAGCCATCTCTCCAGCCCAGAGATCTGCTTATTCTCTTCTCTTCTCTGTCTCTTCTCTCTCTCTTTCATCCTTTCATCCTTCCTTCATTTCTTTCTTTTTAAGATTTATTTTATGTATGTGAGTATACTGTTTTTCTCTTCGACGCATGAGAAGGCATCAGATCCCATTACAGATGGTTGTGAGCCACCATGTGGTTGCTGGGAATTGAATTCAGGACCTTTGGAAGAACAGTCAGTGCTCTTAACCACCAAACTATCTCTCCAGCCCCTGCTTTTTCTTTTTTAATGTTTATTTATTAAGTGTGCACAGTGTTTTGCCTTAGTGTATGTCTATGCACCACAAGCATGCTGGTGCCCTCTTAAACCAGAAAAGAGCATTAGATTCTCTGGACTTGAGTTATAGACTGTTGTGAGCTGCCTCATGGCTCTGGGCCTCACACCTTGGTCTTTGGGACCTAGTTCATAACTGCTGAGTCATCTTTCTCAAACTTGCTTTAAAAAAAAAAAAAAAAGACTTAGGTTTAGGGATACAGCTTAGCTATTTCCCACTGACCCTCACACCCTTCCCTTTTTAATCCCTCTCCAGTCCTTTGTGCTAACCTCAGACACCTAAGAACATTTTCTACCAAGGACCTCCCAGTAGCCACACTGGGCTGGGACTCAGGAAAAAGATTCTCACTACCCTTCCTGTTGTGTAACGGCTCTGAGGGAAAGGACCCTGGCAGTTCAGAGCTAAGGAATACTACAAAGTCATACTGCACTACAAACCTCACACAAGAGATTTATGAGGAGGTAAAACCCCAGGAGGTGGTTGCCTCTGCTCAGGAAAGCAGCAGTAGAAAACAGAACAACAGAGTTTATAGAAGATTGCTTGGGGGAACAGAGCCTTCCAGGGTGGAGATAGCCAGGGTGGGGATGGGTAGGATTTCAAGTCCAGAGCTTTAGGTCAGCTCATTGATTGGTGGGGTTGCATGTCCTGGGCCTAGGCTTTTTGCTCTGCAGGGTTAGAGGTGGGCCCAGCCATTAGAGCAAATAAAAGGTTCTGTGAGTAGAACCTGGAAGTTGGAAGTTGTATAGCCTCCATAGTCTAGTGTATTTGAATGCTCGACCCACAGAAAGTGGCACTATTAGGTGTGGTCTTGTTGGAGTAAGTGTGGCCTTGTTGGAGGAAGTGTGTCACTGTAGGGGTGGGCTTTGAGGTTTCCTATGCTCAAGCTACACTCAGTGTGGTACACAAGTCTCCTCTAGAACTCTCATCTCCTTCTCTGGTAATGTGCCTGCTTGCACACTGCTATATGTTTTGCATTATGATGATAATGGACTGAACCTCTGAACCTGTAAGCCAGGCCCAATTAAATATTTTCCTGAGCCGGCGGTGGTGGCGCACGCCTTTAATCCAGCACTTGGGAGGCAGAGGCAGGCGGATTTCTGAGTTCGAGGCCAGCCTGGTCTACAGAGTGAGTTCCGGGACAGCCCGGGCTACACAGAGAAACCCTGTCTCGAAAAAACCAAAAAAAAAAAAAATATTTTCCTGTATAAGAGCTGCCTTTAGCCGGGGGATGTGGTGGCGCACACCTTTAGTCCCAGCACCTGGGAGGCAGAGGCAGACGGATTTCTGAGTTCGAGGCCAGCCTGGTCTACAGAGTGAGTGCCAGGACAGCCAGGGCTATATAGAGAAACCCTGTCTCGAAAAACCAAAAAAAAAAAAAAAGAGCTGCCTTTGTCATGGTGTCTCTTCATAGCAATAAAACTCTGAGAGAGAGGTCCTCAGGGGAGGGGCTGGTCTCTCATGTGCCTCTAGGGGCTTACACCTATCCCTCATTAAGATGTGTTCATATTTATTCTTAGGCAGGAGCCTCTGCTTGCACCCCAGACCTATTCATCAGGGACTCCATTTGTCCCAGTAGCCCTTTCATCTCTCTCCAGACTTACATTTTGTCCTTCAGCCTACTTGCAGAAGCCCTTCTTCTCACCACACTTCCATTCCCTGGGACTTCTGTGTGACCTGAGACCCACTAGTGTAAATGTTACAGTTCAGATGGGAAAGGTATCCTGGCAGTCAGGAGCCAAAGAATACAACAATGTCAAACTGTACAACAAACCTCACACGAAAGATTTATTGGGAAGAGTCTTAGGGTTTTATTGCTGTGAAGAGACACCATAACCATGGCAACTCTTAGAAAGACAACATTTAATTAGAATGGGCTTACAGTCTCAGAAGTTTAGTCCATTATCATCATGGTAGGAAGCATGGTAGCATGCCGGCATAGTTTTACACCTTGGTCACCAGGCAGCAGCAGGAGACTGGGTACCACACTAGCATAGTTTGAGCATAAAAGACCTCAAGACCTCAAAGCCCACCCCATAGTGACACACTTCCTCCAACAAGGCCACACCCCCTAACAGTGCCACTCCCTATGGGCCAAGAATTTAAACACACTGTGGAGGCTGTGGTCTGTGGAGGCCATTCCTACTCAAATTAGCAGGGGAGGGAAAACTTAGCAGGGTGCTGCCCTATGCTCAGGAGAGAAACAGAAGAGACCTGGGCAGAATGCAGGGTTTCTATATGGTGACTTAGGGGCAGGGGTAGAGCTTTCCAGTGTGGCCTGGGATTAGAGATTATGTGGCCTGGTTTTGGGGCAAACTCAGGGACTGAGTTTGTTTTCCTGTAGGGCCGGGCCTGGCCACTCTCCTGCCTTGAGGGGCTGGGAAGGCCATTACCGTCCTTAGGAAACAGCTTATCTGCCATTACGGAAGTCTAGGGGCCCCAGCAGCTGGAGCTCTTCAGGCAGAAGCCAGGCCAGCAGAAGCATGGCTGCTTGCATGCCTTAGGGTTTACAAAATTGACAAGTATGGGAAGTGAATCTCTGCCCACTGCAGGAATGCGGCTTGGATAGCCAACATCTAGTTCTTTCGATAGCACCTCTCAGCCTTTTTTTCCAAGCCAGCTCCTTTCCTTCCTACCACACACTGACATGCAGAATTTGGGACCCTACAGCCACCACACTTGAGTAGAATCCAGAGAGGACAACCCCAACCAAGACATACAACGCCCCACCGCAAAAGAAAAAGACAAGGCAAACACCAAGTAACACCACCAAGTACAATTCCAGAAGCTTAGACCTCAGTGTAAAAACACAAAATATGAACAGGCAAGACAATGTGCCTCCACCAGAACCCACAGCACCAGGTCCTGAAGAAATGCAATAGAAGCCAGGCAGTGATGGCACATACTGTTAATCCCAGCATTTAGGAGGCAGATCTCTGAAGTTGAGGCCAGCCTGGTCTACAGAGTGAGTTCCCTGTCTAGAAAATCAAAACCAAAAAGAACCAGAGGTGATGGATAGATCCAAGGAAACATCGTTCTCCAAACCCAACAGGAGTAAGACAAATGAACTCACAGAGACTGTGGGCCAGACAGGGTCTCAGTGATGAGAGGTAGAAGCAGACACGGGCTCCACCCATCAATGCCTAATTGATACCTGATTGCAAAGACACAGTTTTCTTCAATGACATCTCAGAGGTATATAAAGTATACTTCTGTGTGGGCTCCATACCCAGGAGCGGCTGACAAACAGAATATGAATTCAACCTTGTTTTTGAAAACTTTTGTTTTATATTGTGTTGTTGGGAAGTTTTTATAAAATTGGTCCTTTGCCATGTTTTGTGGATTTGTTGCTGTTGTGTTTTGTTTTTTTGTTTGTTTTATTTTTAATAAGAGAAGGAAGGGCATGAAGGAGGGTGGGTAAGGAGGTGTGGAGGGTCTTGGAGGGGGAGAAGAGAAAAGCATGATCAAAATGAAAATTTTTTCAATTAAAAATATTTTTTAGGAAAGCAGAGGCAGTTGGATCTCTGTAAGTTGGAAGCCAGCCTGGTCGACAGAGCAAGTTCTGGCTCAGCCAGGCTGCACTTAGAAACCCTGCTTCAGAAAATCTAAAGGAAAAAGGGGTGAGGGGTGGGGAAGAAATGTCAATCTATCCATTCATCTTTCTGTCCATCTATCTATAATCCCAGCACTCAGGAGGCAGAGGCAGGTGGACCTGAGTATGAGGACAGCCTGGTCTACACAATATGTTTCAGTACAGCCAGGGCTACACGGAGAAACCAACCTTTTGAAGTTGGAAAGACCAACTCCAAGAAGCTGCCCTCAGATCACGAACTTGGGGTAGGTAGAACAAGACCAGAACCCAAGTCCTTGAACTAGCACAAGGTAGTGCTACAGGTCTCAAAGGTTTCCTATTTAATTAACTGATAGAATGAGAATGACTTGTGTGTGGGGGGGTTGTGCTTGCACCTCCCTTGGGTCAAGTTCAGACCAAGATTCGTAGGACTTTCAAGGCTGAGGAATTGCTTTTCGTTAATCTGCCTACTGCATGCAGGGTTACTCTTGTATAATTACATAGAATATAGTATTTTTGTTAAAGCAGTGATTCCCGAGGAGGGAAAGAGAACTCGACGAAGCAAAATCTATTATGTTAGAAGATAGTATCGCCTACTTCATAATGGTATCTCCAAATCATAGTGTTTGAGTTTTTTTTTTTTTTTTTTTTTTTGAGTTCATTGAGTCAAAACACACCTACAAGAGAGGAGTTCGGTTTTTTCACTTTCCTTCCCGATTGGCTGTAGACCATCTTACCTTGATTCGCTAAAGCATTTGCCAGTCGTCTTTCCGGAGCTACCACAGGAAGAAAAGGAAGAGGGGGGGGGGGTCTGAACTCAGCTATTTTATTGGCTCCGGTAGCAACACCGCTTAGTACAAAAGCTACTCTAATTTGTGATTGGCTCATTTGCCCGCCAGTCACACTACCAAAAACCAGTGTTCTCCATGTACTCTGTCTTCCTTACCTGATTGGCTGTGCTGTGCAGGCTGTGCGAACTCTGATTGGTCCGACGCTCTGGCGCGGTCCGGCCCACCCGCACTCTGTTGCCCTGGTTGCAGGCCCCGCCCGCCCGTTCGCTGACAGCGAGGCTTCTGGAGGGAAGCGGGTCCGTTGGTCGGTTCGGAAGGAGGCTGGCGCTGCCAGGCCCGCGCCTAGCTGTTGCCATGGCAGCCACCGGCGGGGCGCGGACGACGAGTCGCGATCGGGCCGCTCGAGCTCAGACGGGGAGTGCGCGGTGGCGCCGGAGCCGCTGGCGGAAGCCAGAGGCCCTGTCTCCTTCGTGGAGTTCGGCGTTGCGCTGGGCAGCGGCGCAGGCCTCCCGGGCCGGGCGGTGGGCAGGGCCCAGTCCCCGCTGCGCTACCTCCAGGTCCTGTGGCAACAGGACGTCGAGCCTCGCGACGAACTGCGTTGCAAGATTCCTGCCGGGCGGCTGAGGCGTGCCGCCAGGCCCCACCGTCGTCTCGGGCCCACGGGCAAGGAGGTGCACGGTGAGCTCAGCCAGGGACCCTGGGGTTACTTGTGAGTGATTGCAGTACTTCGAGCTGCGCAGAACCGTGGCTTCATCCACTTGTTCATCTCTGAATAAAAACTTTACACTCCCGAGGGTGGTTATTAGACAATAATGTGGGACAATGGAGAATACTTTTATTAGTAGAGAAGGGAGCCCAGAGCCACTGGCCACGCTGAACCAACTTGTGTGAATGCAGAGATCTGAATCAGAGTGCTCCACACTTGGCCCGTGGGCAACCTATAGTCACTTGTGGCCTCTGTTTTCTATTTGTAGAATGGGTACACTACCAGCTTTACTAGGGTGTTAAAAGTTAGGCAAGGTTCTGAATGTATATACTACTTTTGCGAGGGGCCAAACACTTGTTTGATACACATTTTTTTGTTTGTTTGTTTTTTGGTTTTTCGAGACAGGGTTTCTCTGTGTAGCCCTGGCTGTCCTGGAACTTACTCTGTAGACCAGGCTGGCCTCGAACTCAGAAATCCACCTGCCTCTGCCTCCCAAGTGCTGGGATTAAAGGCGTGCGCCACCACTGCCCGGCAGGATACACATTTTTATTATCCTTTCAAGAGATATATACATGTGACCCATGAGAAGTGACTTGTACAGAATTTATTGTAAGCAAGGAAAACAGCCAGGTGTGGTAGTGCACAGGAGTAATTCCAGCACTCAGGAGATAGAGACAGGAAGATTTCTGTGAGTTCAAGGCTAGCCTAGTCTAAGTAGCAAGTTCTAGGTCCACAGTGTGAGTCCTGGCGATCCACCGAGGAGGTCAGGCTTTTGTAGCAATCATCTTTTCCCACTGAGCCATCCCAGCATCCCTAAACCTTACATATGATTGACCGGCAATTCTAGTGATTACCATTTAGTTATGTTGATTTTAAGTCACATAGAAAAAGGCTGTGTGTGCCAGCATTCCAACCTAGGTCAGCCAGACTGCCTTGCTATGTCTTTTATATTGTTTTCTACAGTTTATGAGTGAGAAGGAAAATTGGGTGTAGAAGAATTAAGAAGGGAAAGTTTTAAGGTCTCTTCTTAGAGCTAGCAGTGTTTGATCTGATATACTGGTGTTACAAAAATTAAAAGAGAATTTCAAACAACAAAACAGTGGTATATGGATGATGCAATTGTTGTATCTAGTTTTCAACCTTTTGGATCATTCTCTAACAACTAACGTATTACTTCCTGTTGGTTCTAAAATAGAGATGATGTCTTTGAAAGGGGGAAAGTTTCTGTTTAGGAATTACCAAGTTTGGTAAGTCATTTAGGAGTGACCCTCTTTGAAGTCGGATAATAACAGGTTGAATAAGAGGCTCACAAAGGACTAAATAAACCATCTCATTCTTTCTATCTTAAAAAAATGAATCTCAATTTTCGTTGTAACAGCTTAGAGCTGGCAGGACAATTCAGCCTTGTCTTAAAGATAACAGAGCGAGGCCCCGGATAAGTAACTGGCTTGCTTGAGGTCAGCAGCTACCACAGGTGGCAGAAATTAGATCTGGCTCAAGAAGTCAGATTTGCTACAGAAAGTGGCCTCTCCAGCTGTGGCCCCATCCAGTTTCTCCTGTTGGCAGCCCAATGCGTTCTATCTTGAAGCCTTTGCTTCAGTGCTGCTCTGACTGAAGGCGAGCGATGAGGAACGGCTAGGCAGCGTGCACCTTCTGTTTGGTTCTTTTTTTTTTTTTTTTTTAACTGTCCCTTCTCTTTTTATAGCTCTGAAGAGGCTGAGGGACTCGGCCAATGCCAATGATGTAGAAACAGGTGAGTATGCCCAGGTGGACCTGTGGGCTGATGGGAAGGAAAAAGCCAAGTATTCTGTCCCTGGGCCGTCTGCCAGCTCCCCCACTCCTGGGAGTAGGCTCACCGTAGTTACTACTTGACTGTGACGTCACTGTGCAAAATGGAAGCACGATACACCCTCACCATGCTCCTCTATTACCTGTAGTTTTCCTGGTGTTATAGTGCTTATTACTCTGTGTGCTTCCTGATCCTAGCAACCATGTCTGTCTGTAGTACCCCCACCCCACCCCTCTCCCCTGGGACTCAGCATAGCCCTCAGCAAAGAGCAAGTGCCCATTTTGGAACTTGTGGCTCCCAGGAGTGACCATTCCACCTTGACTGACAGGTGGCAACCTTGGCTGCTCAGTAGCTGCTCCTTAGACATGTTTTGTTTTTTTTTCCTAGATAAGGTCTATTTGTGTAGCCCTGGCTGTCCTGGGACTCACTCTGTAGACCAGGCTGGCCTCAAACTCAGAAATCACCTGCTTCCTGAGTGCAGTTTAGACCTGTTATTAACAGGGCATCAGCCAGGCGGTGGTGGCGCACGCCTTTAATCCCAGCACTTGGGAGGCAGAGGCAGGCGGATTTCTGAGTTCGAGGCCAGCCTGGTCTACAGAGTGAGTTCCAGGACAGCTAGAACTATACAGAGAAATCCTGTCTCAAAAAAAAACAACAAAAAAACAAAAACAGGGCATCTGACAAGCATGGGTGGGGCTCCCTTCAGGACATTGAGACTGGCCTTCTGTTGATGCTTCCAAACATTCCGTAACTGAGGTAGAGCATCAGAGGTACAAGGACTACTCTAGGACCAATACTACTATTGCTGCTAATAATAATAAGAAACATAAGGACTTAACCCACTGACAGGACAGTACTTCCATGTGTCGGGAAATGGGGTGCTAGTTTACTGTGGCTGCTGGATTGTCAGTCTTCTGTCACTATTTAGACCTAAGCACCTAAGGAGGGAACTCTCTTTTGGCTCATAATTTCAGATCTTTTAGTCCACAGCTTATTTCTTCCATTCATACCTCAGTGTGGTGTAGTATGCCCTCAGTCCCAGCCCTAGGGAGACAGAGGGAATTGGACACAAATTAAGGCCAGTTGGGTCTACACAACAAACTAAAACAGCCTGGGGTAGAGAGGAGATAAAAATAATAGGTGGCCTGGGGAATGGCTCAGTGGGTAAGAACACTTGCTGTCAAAGCAATAGGACCTGAGTTCAAATCCCCAGGACCCATGTCAAAATGTCAGTTATGGCTCCCTGTCCCTGTCACCCCAGCCTTAGGGGGTTGGAGACAAGTGGATCCTAGGAGCTTGATGGGCAGCATCCGAACTGGAACAGGAAGCCACAGGTGCAATGAGAGAGGCCTTATGTTATAAAAAAAGATGGCAGGTGACACGTGACTCCTGGTGTCCTCCTCTGGTCTCTGCATGCACACCAGAGGCAAGTGCACGTGCACACAACATGGACATATAAGCTGTCAGTGCTGATGCAGGCCCATGGTTATGGGAGCCTGCTTCCAGATGGTTCCCTTACCTTTGGCACAGCAGTTGTCAGCAGGCCCAGGCCCTGGAGGTCTGTTCACTTCTCAGCCTGATCTGTTTGCTGAGAAAGGTAATATTTTAGGATGTTTGAGCATCACCTTAGAAAATTTTTGTTTGTTTGTTTTTGTTTTTGTTTTTTTGAGACAGGGTTTCTCTGTGTAGCCTTGGCTGTCCCGGAACTCACTCTGTAGACCAGGCTGGCCTCGAACTCAGAAATCCGCCTGCCTCTGCCTCCCAAGTGCTGGGATTAAAGGTGTGCACCACCACCGCCCGGCATGTTTTTTTTTTGTTTTTTTTTTTTTTTGATTTTTCGAGACAGGGTTTCTCTGTGTAGCCCTGGCTGTCCTGGAACTCACTCTTTAGACCAGGCTGACCTCGAACTCAGAAATCCGCCTGCCTCTGCCTCCCAAGTGCTGGGATTAAAGGCGTGCGCCACCACCGCCTGGCATGTTTTTGTTTTTTTTTTAAAGGCATTTTTTTAATGTTTCTTATTTGGGGGAGCAAGTGTCATGGTATGTTTGTGGATGTCAGAGGACAACGTGTGGATACTTATTCCCTCCTCCTACCATGTGCAGCTGAACTCAGCCCATCGGTCTTGGTGACAAGCACCTTTACCCACTGAGCCTTCTTGTCCACCAAGGGCACCCCGCCCCCCCTTTTTTAACTGTCTCTAGTACATGGCAAGAAAATAGGGTTCAGGCTAGTGGATTTCAGTTTAGCCTTGAGCCTGTGATTCTCCTGCCTCTGTCTCTAGGGTGTATGGTTACAGGAACGTGCCACCACACCCAGCCAGCCAGTCATGAACACTAGCTCAGCAGGCACTTACAGGGAGGGCTCTAGGCCTCACACCAAAGCTCTGAGCCTATAAAATAGCTGAGGAGGAAGGCTATAAAGTGACAACCAGTTCAAAACCCAGACCGAACACAAAACACAGCAGCAACACACTTTGCTTCTTGTCTCCTGGGTCATTGTGGCCTCTGAACCTTACGCTGTCTCACTGGGCAGAGTGTCCTGGTCTGTGAAGTGAGTGTGACCCTCGCTGGGCTCCTGTGCGGCTGGTGCCTGGTCAGAACGCTGAGTGCACGGTACAGGGAGGACCACAGCCTCTTGCTCAGGAACAGGACGGACATGAGACGTGTGGGGGAGAAAGAAGGGGCTGACTCAGCTCGGGAGAGCCATGTGGACAGGAAGCGGTTCTTCCTCTGGCTGCAAGGACACAGATCTTTGATGGGCTTCTGGGGAAATAGCCAGCCCATAATGTCCCTGACTCAAGAATGACTGGCAGCAATTTTCCCCACTTCGTGGATACGGTCATTAGTGCATAATGTCTCCCCTTTACAGAGCCTCGAGCTGTCAGGGAGGGAGTACCGCATCCATTATCCCATCACAGCAGCTCTGCAGATAGGTAGGGCGGAGATGCTGCTGCCCATTTTCTGGGGACTGTTTGCAAGTCCAGGCCTTCGTGCCTGTTCCCAGCCCAGCTCCTGCCACCTCCTCACACTGATGGCTGTGCAGCTCTTTCTTGCTTAGCTTAGCCTGGGATTTTGTGTGTCCCTGGGGCTTGTGCTCCCTCCCCTTCAAAGTGCTGCTACTTCTTGAGAACCAAGTAAGTACCAGCCAGTAGCTTGGGCAGCTGTGTCCAGCTGGAATGCATATGTATCCAAGCAGAAACAAAGGGATGGGGCCACCACCTATACCAGAATTAGTGTGACTCTTCAGGTCCTACCGTGGAGATAGAGAGCCCTAGAAACATAGCTCAAACACAGAATCCGTAGCCATTACAATAAGAGAGTTCCTCACGGGGCTAGAAGTCTCTGGAGGGCCAGCCTCCAGGAGGGATTGTTGGACTGTAAGATCCAACCCAGGGGACACGCTCCCATAGAAATGCACATGGACAGGACTCGCTGCAATCACATGAGGTTCGGTTTAATGAAACTAGTGTACTAGGACTCTCTCGCATGCAGGCAAGAGAGAGCCCCGAACAAGAGCTGAGTACAGTACTTATGGGTACAGTACAGTTCACGAGGGCAAACCACAAAGTCTGACTTTTCTGGGTTCAGTCCCTATGTGACTCAGATTATGACAAGGAGTGTCCTCCATTTACCAGGTTTATTACATTAAGGGCCCAGCTTCCTGATTCCTGGAATGTATCTGTATGCTCTGGGCTCTCCTCACCCACAGGTGGGTTCCCTCCCCTGTGGTCTGAGGATTCTTAATCAGCCTCTCCCTTCCTCCTCTGAATGTTAATCCAGCAAGTGTCCTCTGACTAAGGAATGTGCCCGTCCCTGGATGTGTCCTGGGACAGTGGGATTCTTTTAATCTTAAATTCAAACCAAGACCCGAAAATCCTACATTTAGATCCAAAAGTCTTACAGGACCAACTTTCCTGTGAACTATGGATGGCTCATCTGGAGGGGCCCTTGAGCACCGTCCATCCCCAGGGACTGCAGCATAGCTAACACACCTCCTCTGTCACCCTTCTCCCCCCTCCCCCATCTTGGTTGTCAGTGCAGCAGCTGCTGGAAGATGGTGCGGATCCCTGCGCAGCTGATGACAAAGGCCGCACAGCCCTCCATTTTGCATCCTGCAATGGCAATGACCAGATTGGTGAGTCCTGGGGGGCACCAGGAGCTGGTCAAAGGCAGTAGCAGTTTCCAAGCAGTGGGGAGGGATTGCCTCAGAGTCTGGAATAAGGAAAGCGGCCTCAAGTGCTGGGACTATAGATGTGTCCCACCATGGCAGGCTTGGTGTGTACTCCTCTAATAAACAGAGGGCCTTGCTAATGAATACAGAGTGAGAGGAGAGAGAGAGAGAGAGAGAGAGAGAGAGAGAGAGAGAATATTTAAAACAGGGTCACATGTAGTCCAGACTGGCCTCAGACTTGCTATGTTACTGAGAATGACCATAGACTGATCCCCTTGCCTCCGCCTCCAGAGCGCTAGGAACACACAAACCTGGACCAACTTTTTCTTTCTTTTGTGGTCCTGGAGATTGAACCCAGGGGCCTCACTCATTTTAGCAAGTGCTCTACCACTAAGCTACATCCCTGGCTGTGTTAGTTAGGGTTTTCATTGTTGTGAAGATACACCATGACCAAGGCAACTCTTATAAAGGACATTTAATTGGGGCTGGCTTACAGGTTCTGAGGTTCAGTCCATTATCAAGGCAAGAAACTTGGCAGCATCCAGGCAGGCATGGTGCTGGACAAACTGAGAGTTCTACATCCGATTCCGAAAGCAAATAGAAGACTGTCTCATGGGCAGCTAGGAGAAGGGTCTCAAAGCCCATCCCCACAGTGACACACTTTGTCCGACAAGGTCACACCTCCTAATAGTGCCACTCTTTGGGCCAAGCATATCCAAACTACACACTAGCCTTCTTTTGTTTTTGTTTGGTTTGGTCTGGTTTTTCGAGACAGGGTTTCTCTGTGTACCTGGCTGTCCAGGAACTCATGCTAGACCAGGCTGGCCTTGAAATCGGAGATCTTCCTCCCTCTGCCTCCTGAGTGCTGGGATTAAAACCATGTGCCGCTGCCACCCAGCTTTACTTTTTATTTTAAGAAAAGGTCTTAGTAAGTTGTGCGGGTTGGCCTTGAGCTCATGCTACAACCCCAGTAGGCCTTGAACTTGAGGCCTTCTAGCCTAAGCCTCTGAAGAGCTAGAATCACAGACCTGAGCCACCAGGCCCAGCTACGGCTCTGTGCTGCTCCTTTCCTACAGTTAGTGGGTCTTTTTCTGTGTGTGTCTCTTTACAAATCTTTGCCTACCCCACAAAAATAGCTCCCATTTCCTTCTAGAAACGTGACAGTGCTACTGTTCACATTTCATCTGTGACCAGTCCCTCTGAAATTAGCTATTGTTCTTTTGTGAGACTTAGCCTGGCCTCCCTGTACAATGCCTTAGCCAGGGTGACTCTAGCTGGTGATTGGCAAGCCCTGGCACCATGAGGTAGCCTAGGGCTGCTAACGAGGGGACATTGGTCATGGAGTGCAGCTTTGTCTATGCCTAGCTCTCACACCAGTTTGTTGCTGCAGCGGGAATAGGAAATACCCTCAGGAGACTTCTCAGTCAGATAGAACCAAGAGGCCAAGAGACCCTCCTAGAGTCCTTGGTTCTGACCCTTGGGGTCCTGCACCCTATAGATCAAGTAAGTTATTTAATGCATTCAGCAACATGGGGAGCATGTCTGGATCCTTGGAAGACAGAAAGGCACAGCCAGCAATGAGACTGTCTGCTCAGCTTGTGGTCCCTAACCTTTGACCTCTGATGTCCGAGTTAGCACTGAGCACCCTGACCCATCCTCAGATTTAGGACCATCTAACGTTATTAGACCACGGATGTTCCTATGGATACAGGTTGGCAAAGCAGCTACTCTGAGCCCCAAGTAAAAGGGGACACGAAGGTCTTCAGCCTGGTATTTTGTAACAGGTGGCCCTGTAGTTGGAAATGATGTAATAAGATGAGGTCTGTCCCTGAGTAGTGGGGTCATCCAAGGCCATGTATGGCTAAGGTGACACTAGTGACAGGACAAGGAAGAAACCAGAAATTTCCACTTCACTCGAGACTCCAAGCAAACCTCTTCTGGCTTCAGGTGAGTGTCGTCAGTGGGAACCTCTAACAGTGTATTGTGGGTTCTTCTGTCTTCAGTGCAGCTGCTCCTGGACCACGGGGCCGACCCCAACCAACAGGATGGTCTGGGCAACACGCCATTGCACCTGGGTAAGTCCTCAGAAGCCACCACAAGCTAGACTTCTAACATGTAAAGCCTCCTAGCACCCTGGCAGAGCCTGCACCACAAGTGTGCACTCCCACGGACCATCCATTCCCAGTAGGCCGCGCGCTTGGCAGGGATGTTGTGCACCCTGGACTGGCTGCAGACAGCTCTGCTAGGAAGTGGGTTGTGAGGCCTTTGGCTGCCCTAGCCTTGCTGTTTGATGCACCCCATCAATTATAGTGAGTCCTAGCTCCATGCCTCAGTTTCCCCAGCTGCACAGGGAGAAAACTGGACTTGATCTGTGTCCTACTCAGTAGGGCATACTACCCTGGTGACACTGTCTCAGGAGGTAACATGGCATAGCGACACTAAGAGACGCAGCTTTTCTTCCCTTGGTCCCCACAGTCGTGGTCCTTAAGTCTCTCTCCTCTCACAGCGGCCTGCACCAACCATGTTCCTGTCATCACCACACTGCTTCGAGGAGGTATGTGGCCCCTTCCCCGCCCCCCCCCCCCCCGCCCTCTTCTCTATCTCATCCCCAGCATGGCTCCTCTGCCTGTTCCCACAGGGGCCCGTGTAGATGCCCTAGACAGAGCTGGCCGCACGCCCCTACACCTGGCCAAGTCGAAACTGAACATCCTGCAGGAGGGTCATTCCCAGTCCCTGGAGGCTGTCCGGCTGGAGGTGAAACAGGTGAGGGCTTCCTCCTTGGATGGGTCCCATGTTTAGCAGACAGCCTGCCTCTGCCTCAGGGCTCCTGATCTCACTGCCCCCAGCATCCCTGCTCCATTTTGTGTAGTGGTGGATTAGTTAAACCATTTCGGCTCCAGTGGGCTGCTTGTGCGCTACACACACACACAGACACACACACACACACACACACCAGCTAATTTTGATATGCCTTGACTAGCTCAATGGCTGGGCATTTCTTTTTTGTTTTTTGTTTTTTTCGAGACAGGACTTCTCTGTGTAGCCCTGGCTGTCCTGGAACTCACTCTGTAGACCAGGCTGGCCTCGAACTCAGAAATCCGCCTGCCTCTGCCTCCCAAGTGCTGGGATTAAACGTGTGTGCCACCTCTGCCTGGCATGGCTGGGCATTTCCAATCCTCCCCACCTAACACCCCCTCAGTCTGTTTACCTGCGTTGCTGGATGAATTTCTTCTGCAGCTCTTAAATCTAATCCTTCTCCCTCCAGATCCTGGTGAT
Source organism: Mastomys natalensis (assembly GCA_021653895.1). Classification (NCBI taxonomy): domain Eukaryota; kingdom Metazoa; phylum Chordata; class Mammalia; order Rodentia; family Muridae; genus Mastomys; species Mastomys natalensis. Next base: position 1,382,404 of record JAJTUV010001088.1, on the reverse strand, counting down.
TGTCCCCTTCCTTTCCTCGCTCTGGGTCCCTTGCCCATCCCCCTGCCCAGCCAATGGCAGTTCTTTATTATCAATCAGAGGCAGCTGGGGGCAGGAACCCTCAGGTCTGGAAGCGTGGCTTTTGGAGCTGAAATAAGACAAAGCATTAGAACCAATTCCTAACAGTTATGATAGCAGTGACATCTGCCTGTGCCTGCCTCCTAGCCTGTAGCTCCTGTCTCCTTCCAGATCATTCACATGCTACGGGAGTACCTGGAGCGCCTGGGGCGCCATGAACAGCGAGAACGGCTAGATGACCTCTGCACCCGCCTCCAGATGACAAGTACCAAAGAACAGGTGAGCTACAGCCACAGGACCAGGCAAGCACCTCAGCCAGTCCAGCCCTGCTCCAATGCAGCCAGACCCATGTATTCAAAAGAGACAGGACCTAGGGTGTTGCCATCACCATGGCCCTCCCAGCCTCTGCCTATGTCTTTGAAGCTGAAGTGACTGGTATATGCTCGTGTCCCTGCGGGGGGGGGGGGGGGGGGACACACAGTACCAGACCACAAGATGGCCAGGATGAACTCATAGTCAGAGCGAAAGGTTGGTTTCAGGGCCCTTCACTGGTCAAGGACTTTGCTGAGCACAACACAAAAGTCTCCAACCTCCTCCATCCTGCTCACTGAAACACCCTGAGGAGCAAGCATTTGTATGCTCTGAAGAGAGGCAGTGCCCATGTTCCGTGCCCAGTGTGATACCCCCTGGATCAGCCTGGCTCTCTCCCTGCAGGTGGATGAAGTGACGGATCTCTTGGCCAGCTTCACCTCCCTCAGTCTGCAGATGCAGAGTATGGAGAAGAGGTAGCAAGACGGCTGCTCCTTGTTTTGCTGCTGCCCTCCGAACTCGCTACAGGGAAAGCCCCGGGGACGCTGGGGTTCCACCTTGCCCTTGCTCTTAGATTCAGAGGGCAGAACTGACAGTCTGCATCATCTCTCTGGGTTGGGACCACAGCCCCTGCTCCTTCTGCATAATGCCAGCCTCTGTAGCCACATTCTAGGCCCACACATGCTGTCCTAGCAGACACCACTCCTCCTGTGGCCTCCCTGTGCCCTCAGCACGCCTCAGAGCCCCTCTCTAGTTCTTCCCAGCCATAGACTTCTAATACCATCATCTGGCTTTGGGTAGGCACTCTGAGGCTACCAGGCTGCTGTGGATCTGTAAGCTTGCCCTGCCCTTACACCAGCACTTCAGTTTAGCCCTGCTCCTGACTTTCAAGGAAACACTGCAGTGCGAGGTGACTCTGAGCAGAAGAGGGACATTGCTCAAGCTTAGGAGGGACCCTGTTCAGCCCAAAGAACGATCTGCAACTCCTTCCTGCCCAGTCACTGAAACACTACCATCGTGGATCCGTTTTACAGCCTGGTTGTCAGTGGTCGATAGTGGGTCATGGACCAGGTCCTTATCCCAGGATCCTCTAGGCCTTAGGTGTTGTGACAAGAGCCTGTACAGATACATAACTAGAGGTATTTAGCGGAGAGAGAATCCTAGGTCACTTAGGTGGGCTGAGTATCACCTCAGGGAGCCCTGGGAGAGGAGGTAGGAGGTGACTGGCGCCCTATGGATGTGAGATATCAAGAAGCCAGGAGCTGGCAGAGGATAGCCAGTGGCTCCCTCAGAACCTCCATCGAGGACCGGCTCTGCTGACAACTGCACTAGAGCCCAGCCAGACATGTTTTCCTTTCTGACCTCCAAAATTGTGAAAAGAAATCTGTTGGTTAAGCTGGATGTTGGGTTTTGGTTCACTTTTTGTTTGTTTGTTATTGTGATAGCTTCCTTAGTGGCAACAGGAACTGAGAAAGTAGAGGGGCCAAGATTCATTGCAGAGGTCTCTGGTCTGCTAAACCTGTCTGGCCTACCTTATCCCGAAGGAGACATACTTGGAGTGTATGTGTGGTGTCAGGGGGAACACAAATCCTCACCTAGGAGGTCCCCACCTCCAGACAGGGATTTGGCCAATGGCTTCTAGGCTCCCAGTACATGTCGGGCCTGGCATTGCCCCACTTTCTCTTTCTGTCCAGGCTGGAAGCCCTGGCTACGGGCAGAAGAGTCTGTCTTCAAATCCCAGCTTGGTACTGAACTGAAACCCAGCCACTCTCCAGACCTGGAGGAGAAACTGGGTAGAATATCTACCCCTAGCTCCCTGTGGGAAGGAAAACCCAAAATCTATGTTGGAGGATTGGGAGGGCAGCAGCCTCAAGGTTGGGGAGGGGTGGCTGCTGTCCCTGCTGAGTGACAAGAAAAGCAAGGAAGGGCTGGCTGTATGACTTCTCCTCTGCCTGAGTGACCAGCTCTCCAGATGACCGTCACTTCTTGGGGCCCAGGGGCTCACTTGATCTTGCTCTCATCTTGGGACTCCACTGGGGCAAGGGCCATTACCAGGGCAGGCTGGAGACCAAGACAGAAAAGAGGCAGGGCTGGAAGGAACTGGTCCCTCTTGGGCACTGCATCACTGGGCTCCTCACCCTAGATGTCCAAGAAGGATTTGCAGCAGCGTGGTTATCAGCCCTCTGGCTGTTAGGGAAGGGACATGAACCTCAGAACACAGGAAGGCTTGTGTGACATGTGCACTGGTATCCTGAGGAAAAATCCACATTAAGAGAAATTGGGAATTCCGGCTTTGGTGCCCGGAAGCAGAAGGACAAAGAGCTACCAGGGTTCTCTGGGCATGCCAAGGACACCTTGCCCCAGGCTGCTACTTTGAATATGAAAAGCAGGGTGTGCTGGGACTTCAAAATTGTCCCAAGGTAACCCAGAGTTTCTAAGATACAACAACCAATCAATTCCTGAAGCCTGGGCCTCCAGGAACAAGGAGCCTCACCCCCCCCACCCCCCCACCCCCGTCCCTGTTATCTAAGGCTAGGCCTCAAGAGCACCGTTGGTCCTAGTACAGCGTCTGTTGCTAACTCCCTCTGTAGCCATGCAGACAGTGAAGGGAGGGCTCGGTGCAGGAAGTTGGCTTCTGGGTTAATGACCACTGGTCAGGAGGCCAGGCAATCTGCCTTGTTCCCATTTCCAGCCAGAATATTTCCTAGAACGCTGAATCAGTCTGAAGAGCCAACCAAATAGACTTGTCTCAGACACTTGAGTGAGTCAGAAAACAGACGTGGCCCTGGGCTCCGGACTGGGTAGGGGCAGGAAAGCACAGCTGAAGGGGTCCTCTGGGCTTGCTTCTGGAGCCGGCTGCCTGAAAGCCCCTGATGGGGAGAGGGTGCAGTGTGCAGGGCCTGAAGGAAAGCTTGTGGCTTCACCTGGGCCTGACTCCTTCCTAAGAACAGCCCCTACTGAGCACTTATACCACGAAGGTTCACGGGTTTGAGGTGGGCCTGCTCCTGCTCCACCCACACGTGAACAAACAGGTTTGCCAGGGTCCCCCACCCAGGGAGCTAGATCTACCTCAGCCTGGTTTTTACCATGCCCGAAACCAGAGCCTCTTCACAATTCGTTTCCTCACAGAGGGTAGTGGTATGTGTTGAGTGCCTACTGTGTGCCAACATGTGTTCTGGATAGCTTTAGAGTCTGTGATAAGGTTGTCACTTTATGTATATACTACCTCTCCTATAGACTCAGGAAACTGAGGCTTAGAAGGTGACTTGCTTGAAATAAGCCAAGTGTCAGACTCTCCTAGCCTAGCCTTCTCCCCTGGCTGGCTTCCAAAAGCCCGGTGTCTGCGGTGCCCCTGGGACGTGCTTGCTAGGATGAGCACACTGAGTGAATGCCAGTTCTATGACAGGTCAGTGTTCTCAGAAGCAGAAGGCTCACTCTCTTCTTTCTTGCCAGTACAGTGTGGACGGTGGGTAAGACATGCACCTGGTACTGAGACGATGGTCAGAGGTCATGGGATCAGGAGCCTAGGTACTCTGGCTGATCTTTGGGGAGGATGCCCCCCAAAGGATGAGGGGTAGGCTACAAAGGGAGAGCCCCTAGGAGGTGCTTCAGGCCAGGACCACAGGAGAGTGTCTTGGAGTGGGGGCCCAGCTCAAACAGCCTAGTTCTACCCAGAATCCTCCCCGCTTCAGTACAGCAGCTGGGAGTCAACAGTTTGAAACCCACACCTTTCCCCTGTGCTATGCTGCTTCTCTGAGTTGGTCCAGTGGCTGAGGCCAGTGCCTGCCTGCTCCAGCTTCACAGTCATCCAGAGCCACGGATGCTGAGGGAGCCTCAGTGTACCCCATTTCCCCTGTCCTGGTGCCATCCTTCCCATCCCAGCTTCACCCCCACAACAAGCCACTTAGCTGGTTGCCAAGCAGATGGCTCCATAATCAGTCTCAGCCTCTTTAACCAGCTCTCAGCCCGGCCTCCCATCTTACAGCAGCAGCTCACAAATGAGCCCTGCACCGGGAGGTAGTGTTCATTAACAGGAAAGCTGGGCTGGTTAATTGGTAGTTTTTCCCTAGGTCCACGCCTTGAAGTTGATAGATGATGCTGTCCCTGCCAGCCCAAGGCAGGAGGAGGGGCTGGCAAGAGGGTCTGCGCCAGAACCCTCATTTAGCCAGAGTCAGGCAGCCCTGCTGGGTAAGGCTCAGGGAGACCACCTTCTTTGCATATGCTAGTTCATCCACCCCAATCAATCAGCTCCATCTTGCCACTTGTATGACTGCATGAAACCAAATCAGACAAACCTGAGCTCTGTGGTCTAGAGCAAGGTACTCAACCTTTTTGGTTCATTCTCTCTTCAAACCGATGAGACACAAGTTCCAGAGTCAAGGGTAAGAACTAAATAAAACATGGCAGGTGTGACAGGCCATTTCCCCGAGGATGCCCACCATCCCCTCATAGATCCCGTAGTCACATATGTCTCAACCCAGCTCATCACCTTCTTTTGAATCTGTCCTTTTAGTTGTCCCCACTGCCACCCACCCCAGGGCTCAAGCTAGAAGCGTAGGTACCTCTTTCCTCTTCCTCAACTGTCATCAACCTTGACAGCTGTGCAGCGCACATGGTTGACTAGTTGGCTCTCCATTGTCTGTCCCGAATGGCCCTGGATTTTCAGCAGCCTGACCAGTGTTCCTATCCCTGTCTCCCTTTGTTTCTTCCACCACATTTGTCACCAGTGTTAACAACAACAGGTGCAACAGCTCCTTAGTGCCTCCGGGAAGAATCTGGTCTTGAGAGGAAAACCAGAGCCTTCTTCACAGTATGTCCCCAGCACATTTGCCTCCCATCCGGAGGGGATCCTGTGCCATCACAGGCTCCTGCTACGAGTAACCCCTGCAAGTGGTCTTCCATGTCTTCCTCTTTGTACTACAGTGAATGCACATGTAATGACTGGACTTGGGCACAAGCTTCTCCAGGAAGTCTTTTCTGGGGGTCCACATTGATGGGTCCTTTTCTGGTTCCACAGTCCTGGCTGTCTCTCCTGCTGTGCCTAGCAGATACTCAAATGTGAATGCTACACATTGCTCCTTACAAGTGTTGCACCAGCTGGGCATGATGGCACACGTCTCTCCTCCCAACACTCAAGAGGCAGAAGCAAGAGGACCTCTGTGAATTCAAGGACAGCTTGGTCTAGTGAGACCATGTCTTAAAAAAAAAAAAAAAAAAAAAAAAAAGACAGACTTTCCACTAACAAGAAGGCAAGGGCTACAGAATCCAAACCTTGTTCCAGCTAGGAAGGGCTTCTTCCCTATAAGGCTATCCCAGCCTTGATCTACTAAGGGTTGCTGGGCCTTCAGGTCAGGTGAACCCTTCCTAGGCTCTGAGGGTAGCAGTCTGGTCTCACTCAGCCTCCACTCCAGCCCCCACTAGCTCCACGGGACACACTTTTCTTCTAATCAAATTATTTATTGCAACCACCTGCTCTCCCGAGCACTTCATTACTCCTAGAATCAAAGCCCAGAGTCCTGGCAGCCAAGTCTAAACCTTACAGCAGGTCATCAATCTTCATGTCATGTCTGTGCAAAAACCATTTCCTAGCTCTGGTCCAGGCCTTGAGGGCTTTCCTCACTGGAGCTCCCAGCCTGTACACAGCAACCCTGTGAGCTCCTGAGCAGTGCCTCAGAGGGGGCCCCACTTTGTCATCTCTTCCCTCCTGGAAACCATGTTTTGCCTAGCCTGGTCTGCCTGAGAGATGAAGTCCCTGCTGTCACTCCCTGAGCTCACCACCTCTCCCACAGTCCTCAGGAGATGGAGGAAGGAGACTTGCTGGGACTGTGGGGCTAGCCTGGGAAACGTAAGTATACCAAGTCAGCCAGAAGCTGGGACAAGAGACACCTAGGGATTTTCTGGCCAAAGTGGAGAACTTCAGATTCAGTGAGAGAAAATAAAGTTGAAGTCAACTCAGGGAGCTGCCCAGTTAGGACCTCTGGCTTACAACACACACACACACACACATACACACACACAGGATCATGTACACACAAGTTCACTAAAGTTCCCTCTGGAATCCTTGTTTGTGTTGCCCACGGAGGCACAAGCTTCCTTCTGTGGGTCACTTTAGGTAAGCGTGTCCTGTTAGGGCCTCTTTCACTTTCTGGCAGTACTAGGGATTGAACTCAGGGTTTCATGCATATGTGTGTGTGTGTTGTGTGTGTGTGTGTGTGTGTGTGTGTATGCAAGCACTCTTCCACTGAGTGGTAGCTCTAGCTCTTTTACTTTTTGTTTTGAGACAGCGTTTCTCTGTGGAGCCCTGGCTGTTCTGGAACTTGCTCTGTAGATCAGGCTATCCTCAGACACTCAAGAGATCTTCCTGCCTCTGCCTTCCCAGTGCTGGGATTAAAGGTGTGTGCCATCACTGACTGGGTCTCTCTCCTTACTTTTTGAGATAGGTCTCACTAAATCATCCGGGCCAGCCTTGGACTCCCTCTATAGTCCAGACGGACACTGAACTTGAGAACCTTCTGTCTCAGTTCCCCAGTAACGGGCTACTGACCTGGCCCACCAGACCCTGCTGGGATGACACTTTTTGTCTCTGTGTTGTCACTTTTCTGGGAGTTAACTTTGTAGACAGGCTGAGTCTTCTCAGCAGACAGGGCCAGGATGCACTCAGGCCAGCGCTGCTTCCTTGAAAGCCAGCGTGTAGATGTTCTGTGGGTAAAGAAGAGAAGGATGGTCAGGACTCAGGCTTTTCTTCCCTGGTAAGTAGGAGGATCAGGTCCCAGTATCTATCCATGGACAACTGTAGGCTACTTCTTGAGTTTCCATCTGTTATCCCACAGGCCCTGCGTGGTTGCACTGAGCCAGAGTCCTGTTTCAAACACAGGAGGTCTCAGAGAACCAGCTGGGGGCCGGGCTGTCCAGTGGTCTTCTACCATTTGAACAGTCTCAGTCCACTGTGGAGGGGCCCATAGATCATGCTCTTCTCTGGTTCAAAGGTTGGGTCACCTGCATGGACCTCCAGAGGAATAGAGAAACATCCCAATTGGCTGACTAGACTCACTTCCTCTAAGCCAGCCTGGGGTACTCCGTGTTCATTTCTACTCTGCAGGTATGCACTATCTCTGACAGCTTCCTGGGTCATACTTCGTATTTACACAATGATGCTGGGCTGTCCTGAAAGTGTCCCCCGGGTCTGGAGTGGGTCTCAGACCTACTTTTGGCTTATATTGCAAATGTACTTATGAAATGTAATCTGCACACTGCAATGTTGGCATGTCCAGGGGCTGCACAGTATGATGATGATCTAATTTTACTTTATTTTTTCTTTTTCTTTGAGGCAGGGTCTGTGTATCCCTAGCTGGCCTGATATTTGCTAGGTAGACCAGGCTAGCCTCAGATTCAGAGCTCTGCTTCTCTCTGCCTCCTGAGGGATGGGATTAAAGTCATGCACCATAATGCTCCCTTCTATGAACTTGTTATGTGTCTGGATGAGTGTCTGTGTAGGGAGAGTGCATTCATATTCCTACATGCTACCACACACATGTGAAGGTCAGGTCTTCACATGTTGTAGGAGTGGGTTGTAGAGAATCAAACTCAGGTTGTCAGGCTCCTCCACCCGACCAGTCATCTCTCCTGCCCACTCCCTCCCACCATTTTTTTTTCCTCCTTTTGAGATGGGGTCTCATGCTAGCTTTGAACTTGCTACAAAAGCAAGGCTAGGTTTTAGGGGTTTTGTTTGTTTTTTAAAGATTTATCCATTTATTTAATGTATATGAGTACACCATCTTCAGACACACCATTACAGATGGTTGTGAGCCACCATGTGGTTGCTAGGAACTGAACTCAGGAACTCTGGAAGAGCAGTCAGTGCTCTTAATCACTGAGCCATCTCTCCAGTCGTGTTTATTTTTTTGAGACACATTGTTACTACACCCTAGCTGGCTTGTAGCTCACTATATAGACCAAAATCCGCCTCAAAATCAGATCCTGCTGCCTCTGCTCCCCTTTGCTAGGATTAAAGGAATTTGCCAACAGGTCTAGCCAACTGATCTTGAACTTCCGGTTCTCCTGCATCCAGCTTCCAAGTGCTGAGATTACAGGCACTTGCAGGCTACTGCCTTCTGGGGACTGACTTCAAAGCTTGATCGAACCCAGAGCTTTCTGCACACTAGCCAAGCACTCTGCCACATGAACTGTATGCAGCTCTAATAATCTGATTGGAGAACTTCTCATCAACCCCCTCAGTACCTGTTAGCATTCTCACCTTTCTCTCTCCACCATCCCCAGACCTAAGCAAACAGCGAGGTGTGCTTCGTCTTTAGAAATTTGTTGACTCTTAGCCAGGTAATGGTGGCACACGCATTTAATCCCAGCACTTGGGAGACAGAGGCAGGAGGATTTCTGATTCAAGGCCAGCCTGGTCTACAGAGTGAGTTCCAGGACAGTCAGGACTACACAGAGAAACCCTGTCTCGAAAAACCAAAAAAAAAAAAAAAAAAAAAAAAAAAAAAAAATTGTTGACTCTTGGCATTTTATGTAAACAGAGGTATACATATATATGTACACACACACACACACACACACACACACATATATATATATCCTTTTTTTTTTTTTTTTTTTTTTTTTTTTTTTTGGTTTTTCGAGACAGGGTTTCTCTGTGTAGCCCGGGCTGTCCTGGAACTCACTCTGTAGACCAGGCTGGCCTCGAACTCAGAAATCCGCCTGCCTCTGCCTCCCAAGTGCTGGGATTAAAGGCGTGCGCCACCAACGCCCGGCTATATATCCTATTTTCAAGGCCTGTCTTCTGTAACTGACATTCCTGTTTATGTATGGAATGAACTGCCAGTGTGTGAATACCACATTTCACTCAGAGACTGGTAAACACTTGGGGGTGCTTCCACATTTGCTTAAATGGTGCTACCCTCCACCTCTTGTTTCTGTTTGTCTCTGGTCCTGTTAACCTGTCTCACTGTGCCCTAGGTGTCTCTTCTGAAAATGGAGACATTCTCCTTTGCTTACCTGTGTTGGGTGAGGCACAGAAGTGGTGTCAGCCACCAGGCATGCTACTCAGAGATAACGACACACTCCCTACATTCAGTGAACTTTCCCACTGAGCCTGGAACCTTGGCAGAACCGTGGGAGAAGACACTAGGCCTGGTGTGGGGGCCTGGCTGGGCCCTGGAAGCAGCTGCTTCCTGACTAATGTCAGTGTCCTTTCACTACTGACTTTTGGATCAGCAGCAGGTGGCAGGTCATAATGACCACCAAGCAGCTGTCTCCTCACAGGGAGAGCCCTTCACAGGGTGCTCTATCCAGCAGACAGGAGGTGTGTCAGGGTGTGCAGACTTCAGCCCCGAAGCTAATCAACATTATTGACATGTGAGAAGGGAGGGCAGGAGCAGGCAGCTTGGGACCCAGCAAGACTGATTTATTGGTTAATTAGTCTTTTCTACAGCCACAGGGCTTCCTCAGCGGTGTGTGGTGGGGATGGGGGGAGGCGTAGGGCAATCAAGGCCCATAGGAGGCCAGCTGGGCCAAATGAGGTTCAATGTTTGTTAGCTAGGGACACCAAAGGTAATAATACAAGGTGTCTGGGCACTGACCCAAGACCACACTACAGGAAGCCCACTGGCCATGCTGCCTCAGTAGCCAAGGATTAATTCTGAAGGAAGGTGTCTAAGAGCTCTGAAGCTTCTAGAACATGGAACTGGATGTGGGGTGCAGAAGAGCTGCAAGTTAGAGGCAAACACGGGCTGGGGATATAACTCAGTAGTAGAGCACTTGTCTATCATTCACAAAGGCATTAAAAATTCCATAAAAAGCATCATAAAAACAAAAGATAAAAAATATAAACCAGTGGAAACCAAACAAACCTCAAAGACCAAAACAAACAAACTGGCCAGGGAGCATAAAATCTATTAGACAGCCACAGATTTGTATCCAGCCTCTACCAAACATTCCCTAGGTGACCTCTCTGACCTTTGATTTCTATACGTGTAAAAGAAGGCTGATCATATATACCTTACAATGCTGTCTTGATAACTAAAGAACATAGCGTTCTGTGGGCTACATGGTAAGGACTAAAGGAAAACTTGTTAGTCCCTGCTTGAACAAGCCCGGAGTCTGGGGCACTCATCACCCCAGCACTTGGGTCATAGAAGCAGGAGGATCAGAAGGTCAAGGTCATCTTTGGCTACAAAAGCCAGTTCTAGGTCAACCTGGTGTACTTGAACTAGTCTCTGCCCTATCTCCGCGAATTACTTAAGTTAGGTCAGGGCTTGGGACCAAAAGGGTCTAGACAGAGGTGATAGAAGAAACTGGGCATAGAAAGTACGGCCAGGTGAATGGACTGTTGTCCTGCCAGACTGGCTCTGGATAGGGGGTGAGGCTGCCTGCTTTGGGACCCTATGTCTGGTTGGGTGGACCAATCTGAACCATTCATGTGTCCCTGGAACTTTGCCTCTGCTTTTCGGTAGAACCTGGCGAGACTGCCATGCCCTACATGGTCCTTGGCAGCATTCTGCTGCCCAGGGAAGAGGACAGACCGACAGCTGTCAAGAGTTCAAGCAGGCAGGGTTATTGCGGTCCCCGGGCGGCCAGGGTTAGTCCAGTCTCTCCACCGCGCAGGGCATCCCCTCTGGGCTCCATATTCCAACCGCGAGGTCTGGCGTCGCCAGGGTAACCGGCGGGGCCCGAAGACGCCGGCTGGACACGACGGAGGGCTCGATGAGCGCGGTGGTGGTGGCGGTGGCGGCGACGGCCGCAGGGCCATAGGCGGCGGAAGCGCGCGCGGAAGTGGCGCGAGGCGAGAGAGTAGACGAGCGGATTGAGGCAGGAGTTGGCGTAGGCGAGGCAGTGCGAGGCCAGGCGACAGGCGTAGGTGGCCGGGCTGAAGGCGAAGCGGCCGTACCAGAAGCAGAGGATGAGCGCGTGGTGCGGGCCCCAGCAGAGCGCGTAGAGCGCCGCCACCGCCAGCATGGCGCGCCCCGCGCGGCCGGTCGCCCGTCTGCGCGCCTCGGCCGCCGCCGCGCCCGCGGGACCCACGGCAGCCCACAGGAAGCACAGCGTGCGCCCGTAGGCCAGGCTTACCACGGCCACCGGCAGCAGGTAGCCCGCGGCGAAGGTGGCCACGTCCAGCGCGCGCCGCCGCGCGTCCTCCCAGGCGGGCACGCAGAGCTCGAGCGCGCCGTAGCGCACCGTGCCGTAGTAGCTTAGTAGGGCGCGGAAAAGAGCGCCGCCAGCAGCCACACGAGCCCCACGGCGGCGCGCGCGTTGCGCGGGGTGCGCAGGGCCCGGGAGCGCAGCGGGTGCCGCACGGCCAGGTACCTGCGGGGGGTCGGGGGAGGTCAGGGGGCGGGGCCTCCCCAGAGCCCGCCCCCGTGCCTGCCTTAATTTCCCCATCCAACCCTCTTGCCTGGCATCTAGCAAGGGCTCAAAGAGAAGAGACTCATCGGCTAGGGAATTTCAAGCCATGGATCAATCAATGTGAGGCAGTGTGGGCCAGGTATAGGGACCTTAGCATCTGACGAGTGCATTGGGAGTTTCTTTTGTTGCTACACAATTCCAATTTATATGAGACCCTAAGCTGACATTTGGGGCATAGGAATGTCCTCTGGAAGTTCACACTGGAGGCTGAAAAAGCAGGTACCACTGAGGCCTTCCTTTCCTCCCACCAAAGTCTGGTCCCTAGTTATATTCCCCTAGCTAATAAGAATCTGTCCCGGTCTCTCCAGGCTGGAGAGCCTGCCCCAGGGACAGCTCACCTGTCCACTGAGACGGCCGCCAGGGTGAAGCTGCTGGCGTACATGGTGAGATAGATGAGCAGATGTACCGTCTTGCACACGAAAGCCCCAAAGAGCCAGGCATCCAGTGTGTAGATGGCCGCCTGGAAGGGCACGCAGCACAGGATGAAGCAAAGGTCTGCCACCGCCAAGTTGAGGATGAAGAGATCCGTGGTACTGCCGGGTTCCTGCCAGGCACTTGGGCCAGGCTGCAGCAGCACGGCCAACACCAGCCCATTGCCCACCATGCCCAACAGGAAGATGAGGGCGAAGACCACAGGCACTGCCACAGCCCCTATGCTCCCTGGGCTGTCCAGCGAAATATTCTGGATGTCAGCCATCTTCCTATTAGATGAGGAAGAGAAAATGGGTCTTCAGACAGGAGGCTAGGTCTCCAGGCACTTGACCCAGGGACCTGGTTCTGCCAGTCTGGATCCGACCAGGTATCTGGGCTAGAAGTTCATGAAGGACAGAAGAGGGTAGAGCAAAGCCAAAATCAGTATGTGAGCAAGAACCTGCCACAGTCACATTGGTTTTGTGTGTGTGTGTGTGGGGGGGGGTGCTAATCCTTGGTTTCCTAGGGAACACCTCTGTAACCCAGAACCTGGAAGGCCGTTTGGGTTATTCTGGATTTATAAGGCATGTGAATACACAGTCAGAATAAGATGAAGATGCTTCGGCTGGTGAGAGGCAACATAAACACTGGCTATATATATTTTTTTCAACCACGTTGGAAGCTCAGGAGAGACCTTTGTATTTAGGGACATTTTTGTGGCAACAGGCCACACCGGTGACACCCCCAAGTCATTGGAGAGTCCTTCCTCATGAGAGCACTACAGCAGCAGAGCTAGGAAGACCACAGAAGTCACCACCTCCGCTCTGCACATAGGGAAACTGAGGCCTAGAAAGGTGACATGAGTGGCTAATATCACACCCCAAGTGACAGATCTGGGGCTGCTGGGATCCTGACTCCTAGGCTGAAATGCGCATCTGAAAGACTGCAACAGGTGGTACTCGACTGCTCACATGTGTCCCAGTGCACATGTCTGTGTGGACATTGCCTGATTTCAGCCCTGCTCCGACCCACAGTTTACAACCTGTGGATCCCCTTGCACTCCAAGGCCAGCGCAGCAGTGGGATGACTTAGGAGGAAGAGGGTCAGGAGGCAGGGAGGAAGGAAGAAGGGGGACATCTGCCCCTACACAGCACCCACATGCAGCAGGCCCCCAAGCCCAGGATAGGCGGTACCCACCTCAGCCCTAGGCACCGGGCCCCTGCATGCTTCCTGGTAGAACGACCAGGCTGGAGCTTCTTGGTTCAGCCCTTGATTGCCTCCGTGCAGGTACGCCTCTGCTTCCTATTTCTCTCTCTTCATCTTCAAGGCCCCTCCTCTCCTCTGCCCTCAGCTGTCCGCTGAGTTGGATGTGGGCACTCGCTCCTGCTCCGGACTGGACTGGCCACCTCCTCCTCAGATCCCCGATTTCCCCTGGGTAGCATGCTCTTCAACCCGGCTCTTCTCTGCCTGTCTGCGTTGTTGCTACCTCATTCTCGCTTTCACGGGCAGTAACCCACTGATCTCAGCTCTATGAGATTGGTTTTCGTGGTTAACCCTTTCATGCCCACGGCTCAGCCCAGTCCTGACACCTCCCACCTCCTGTGGCCTGTGACTCCTCCCCCTAGTGCCTAGCTTCCCTGGCTCCAAGTAGAACTCCGATCTAAGCTCAGAAAGGATTTCTACTTTTAAATGGAGTTTCCAAGACTGGGAAACCAGGACCAAAAGCTCTTTGTTGTGGACTTCAGGTAGTACGAACTACAAGCTTCAGTTTCTGGGAATCCCCCAAAGACCCGTTTCATTCACTAAGCTGGTTTCAGGGGCTTCATCTACTGGAAGCCAGGTCTTGGTTTAGCCAGAAAGCCACGGGAAGCCAGAGAAGGTTCCAGAGGGGGACAGGACCAGTGCCTTTCCATTTTGTAAGAAGTTTGTGATGACTGAGGTGAAAAGGACAGAGGATCTATTTGAGTCCACCTGAGGGCCTCTTGCCCAGGCACAAACCAGAGGCTGGGAGATACTGCTGAATGGTTGGCAGTGGAGGAGTGGCCTATGGCCAAATGCTTCCAGGGGTAGAGCAGCTGTCACTTGGGGGCGGGGCTCTAGACTTGGCAACCAAGAGATTGGATATAGGACAACTGTATCAAGGGCAGAAGTCTGCAGAGAGCTGCGAAGGGAGAATTCTTCTAGAACCGGAAGGTGGGGGGTTCATCCGAAAGGACTGGAAGAGCTGGAAACACTCTTCAAGACCAGTTCCTGTGGGAAGCCCTATGCAGTTACCAGAGTATGAAGGGCCTCTCCAGTGTCACCAACTGACCCCCCAATATACAGAGACTCACTGGATTGTAACTATTAGGAATCAGACCTAGAAGCCACAAAACTGCATTTCAGAAACTTTGGAGCTGGTGATCAGAAAGGCAAGCTCTTCAGATCCCTGGACAGGGCTTTTGTAGGTCTCTAGACTTGATGTGAGATTTTTTAAAATCTTGGGCGACAATGCAGTCGACTTCCAGAAGTGTGAATCCACGCATATCCAAACCGGAGTCCCAGACCTAGGTGGATTCTATGACCTCTTCCCACCCTTTGGAACACCGCACCCCCCCCCCCCACTGTCCTGGCCTCCAGAACCCCTCCTTCCCTGCTGGGGTTGGGCTCCAAAGTACTCATGTTGAGGGTTCTGAGAAGCAGCAGGCCTGAGCTGATAGTGGAAGAGAGAAGGGAAGGGAGGCAGTCACTGAGGGCCTGGCTGTGGAGCTGGGAGGACAGACCATCATGGCTGGAGCCCCAGGGTGCTTTTACCACCACCTCCTCCCCTTTCCCCTGCCTGCCTCCATCCTGAACCCACACACACATACCCAGCCTGGGAGCTAGAACCTGAAATCAACAAGATGAGGACTTAGGGCCGATCCACAGCGGGTCTTCTGATACCTTACAGCTTGTGACAGGGGCCGAAGTCTACTGGCATGTGCCCACTCCAGATCACATGCTGTGCTACCAGGCACCTTCTATGACTCCTTCTGGATGGCAGACGAGTTGCAAGATGAGGGAACCAAACCTGAATCTGCAGGCTTCCTGAGCCCCATGTTGGTCTGGAGTAAACACCACGGCCAACTGGCCCGGGAGGACATGGTGCAGCTGCTAAGGGGACTGCCTCCTGACAAACACTGCCATTAGCAGTGCCTGGGAGCTGCAGGAGGTGGCTCTCCTGCTGTGCCGCTGGATGGCAGCCTCTCATAGGTGTGGGTGGGCCCAGGCCTGGTGTTCTGAACCTGGCTGTGTATGCCACAAACGTCACCCAGTGGCTGCTCTTGGTCCCCAGGCATGAGCCGTCAGCCTGCACAGGACACACACATCAAGTTGCTGCTGGGGTACCTGGCATCAGGTGCCCAACCTGCTGGTGACGGCCTGCGGGTGTTTTTGCTCTTATAGGCTTACAGTTCCTAGGCTCCTCCCAACAGTGACCTAGCAACGGCTTGCATCATCACCTGCCGCCATAGCCTGCCAGATATACACGGAGGACTGCTCACCACCCCAGCCCTTCCTTCTCTCTATCCCCACCTCACTCTTTTTCTCTGTTTCCACGTGTTCCCGGCCAGCCTCTCTCTCCTTCTGTGCCCCTTTTCTATGACTCTACCCCTTATCTGGGTCTCTGCTCCCTTTCCCCACAATACATTTTCTTATATCAGGTCTATCATATGGTGTGATTTCTCAGGGGGACACCTTGGTATGGGCTCACTGGAGACTCCCTAACTGCCACCACCATCGCTTCATATTTCATAACAAACGTAGCCCCAGCCTCCTGTCAGGCTGCAAGCCTTTCAGCACTACTGGATTGCAAAAGAGGATTCCAGGAACCGCAGCTTTAAGAATCTGCAAGGTTAGGTTGGAGCTTGCTCTGTCCCTTCCAAGGTGTTCTGGTACCAGGCAGAGGTGCTGGCCTCGCTTCCTGTTTCTTGATTTTTTTTTTTTTTTTTTTTTTTGGTTGTTGAAAAAAAGCAAGTGCCATTTGCCCTCAGTTCTACTTCAAGAAAGCTAAGGAGCTTCCCAAGGCCACACCACCACACTGAGCCTTCCAGTTGCATTCATAAGCCTGTGAGGCTCAGCCTGAGATTCCACCCCTCTCTTCCCACAGCAGAACAAGGTCAGCAACGTGGGAGGGAAGCCACAAGTACGGTAATGGAGCAGGTGTGATAGTTGTGGGTAGGAGGGCTGAGCTCAGCAGCAAACCAGCCCTTCTGGCCTTGGCCGAGGGCTGCCCAACACCCTGGTCCAAGGCCCCCCAGCTCCAAGAGGCGGGGCAGCCAGCGGCTGCAGCCTGGGTGCTGGGTGCGCTGCGCCCCCTGGCGGCTGACCATCAGACTATCGGCTTAGGAACCAGAGACAGAAAGGTGTGGAACATGAGCTCTCTAAATGGGGGAAATTGGGACCTGCACAGGGGCCTAAGGCCACGGAGTTAAGGACAGAGCTCTAGAAAACAAGAGTTCGATGTCCTTTAGTGGTGACCTGCTTTCTTCTTTCCGGGGCCTGAACCTCTCTGCCCTCTCCTCGCTAACACAGATCCAGGAACAATTCTTATTCAGCAGTTACATTTTTGTCCCTCGGATAGGGCACAAGAGACAAGGTGCCCACCAAGGTTAGACTGCGGAAAGGGTTCACAGGACTGGTTCCCCACTGCCCTGCACAGCAGCACAGAACACAGCTATACAAAATGGCGGCTCCCACACACAGCATCCCGAGCGAGCATGCTGGGACTACTACCCTCAGAGATCCAGCTCCTGCCTGATTCTTCAGTTAGTCTGAGGACTGGGCCTACCCACAAAGAATAAAGCAAACTGAAGTGTCACAGCCAATTTCCACATTGTTGTCTTTCCAACCACAAGTACAGGCCCATTTTTCAAGCAGGCTCTAGAAGTCTGGGCTGACCAGAGGAGCCTTATGTCACTGGCAGTGGAGGAATGTTGGCTCTGCAGGTCCCTATCCAGAACTTAACGCAGAGCTCCACGCAGCTGCCCCACCTCCACAAAGGCCTCCACACAGCGGTCAATGTCCTCCTCACTGTGTATGGCTGAGATCTGTACCCGGATCCGGGCCTTGCCCTTAGGGACCACAGGATAGCTAAATCCGATGACAAAGATACCTGGGAAAGTAACAGGGGTACACCAGAGGCAGACAGGCTTTGGGGCTATGACATATAAGGGCCTACTGTCCCATAGTCCACCCATAAGAACAAGGGACACCCAAGCTGACAGGCATGGACCACCTCATAGCCTGTGGTTTGTTAAGTTGGAAGATGGTTGATCTAAGGAGATGTGGGCAGCAAGGAGCAGGATCAGGACAGGGATCTAGGGAGGAGCTAGAGTTTACAGGTGTTCTTTTCTCTGAGGCCACTCTGGCCCCAATCCTCTTACCTTTCTTTAACATGTCATCCGCCATTTGAGAAGACAACCTGGCATCACCCAGCATCACAGGGCAGATGGGGTGATCGGCTCCTGAGATAGTGAAGCCAGCGGCTTCCATCTTACTTCGGAACCTGGGGACATAGTTGAGTGTCACAGGTAGCTAAAGGCCATGGAGCCTGAGGAAGAGGCCCAGGATCTATGCCCACCTGTAAGAGGAAGGAAAAAAGCCAGGCGGTGGTGGCGCACGCCTTTAATCCCAGCACTTGGGAGGCAGAGGCAGGTGGATTTCTGAGTTCGAGGCCAGCCTGGTCTACCAAGTGAGTTCCAGGACAGCCAGGGCTATACAGAGAAACCCTGTCTCGAAAAACCAAAAAAAAAAAAAAAAAAAAAAGAAAGAAAAAAAGAAGAGGAAGGAAAAAAAGACAGAACCACAGGCCCAAAGAGCAGGTGGGGCTCAGGCAGGGGCAGGAAGGACAAAGGGAGGTGGGAAGAAGGAGAGAGGGCACTGGAGACTAAAGGAGGATGCTGTGGTGGAGGGGGTAGGAAGGAAAAGATCGAGGTGGGCAGGAGGAGGCAGAAGGGTGTGTGGCTACCATCTCTCCCTCTCTCTGATCCACCCCTGCAGGCACCATACCGATGGGTCTTGGCAGCCATAGACTGGACGATGGCATTACTGTCCATGAGCAGGTCCAGGGCCTTAGAAGCACAACCAACAACAGGAGGGGGCAGGCTGTTGGAGAAGAGGTAGGGCCGAGAACGCTGCCGTAGCAGGGAGATCAGTGGCTCAGGCCCTGTGGTATAGCCCCTGAAAACAGAAAAAAAAAAGCTGAAGAGGGGCCAGGAACTGCCTGAAACTCCTCCTATATAGTGCATACTGCCCTCCTCTCCGATTCCTGTCCCCACCTTCTCTACAGCTACAAGCTTCCCTGCATGTAGGGAAGGAGACCCCATAGACAGGATTCTATAGGCACCTGACGCTCCGCCCAGCGCCTTCCCCAGAGTGGAGTTGATGATGGTGACCTGGTCCATCACACCTAGTAGCTCATCTGTGCCCCTGCAAAGAAAACAACCACCTCTGTCACTGCTGTCACTGGCCTCCTCACTTCCCACCCAGGCCTCAAATGTTCCCACCTTCCAGTGGGTCCAAGAAAGCCAGTGGCGTGGCATTCATCCACAAAGACCAGGGCACCGTATTGAGCAGCAAGGCGGCAGATCTCCCGTAGAGGAGCGATGTCACCATCCATGGAGAAGGCTCCATCTGTGGCCACCAGGCGCAGCCTGTGCTTCTGTGGGAGAGAAGAGCAGGGATATGTAGTTGGACCAAACTACCTGCTCTTCCACAGCCTTGAGGCTATATCCTGGGCTTTGCCCGTCTCTCCTAGGCTTAGCCACTTTAGCCCTATCTCTGAGAAAGGGCTCAGACCTCAAGTGAGCGCTGGAGTGGGGACAGGTCCTAGATACACACATACACCTTCTGCTTAAACGGTGCTTCCTGATCTCAGGAAGCTATGAACAGTCTTGGGCATAAGGGACGAGGAAGTCAAAATGGCTCCCTCTGCTCTTCGAGTGCTTTGTGAAGAGGGAAGCCCTCCAAGTTTGATTTCCTTGAGCAGGAAATGTAGGCCGTTCTCACCCCACCTGAGCCTCCTTCAGCTTAGCTTCCAGGTCAGCCATGTCCAGGTGGCGGTAACGGTACTTGTGGGCCTTGCACAGTCGGATGCCGTCAATGATAGAAGCATGATTCAGCTCATCTGACAGAACCGCATCCTCCGGGGTCAACAAAGCCTATGAGGAGGAGTTCTTATGTAGCCACCAGAAGTTGCCCTTCCCTCACAACTCCCCTTGAGGCAAAACTCTACCTCTACTGAATGCCTAGGGCCAGATGAAGACATGAGGTTAGTACCAGGTTCATGTCACCCGTGCCTTCCAGTTTACATAGGTTGTTCTGTGGCACTGACATGCTGCCAAGGTCTCCCTGCTGCCCAACTCCAAGCCCCCTTCAGGCTCTACACACCTCAAATAGGCCAGCATTGGCATCAAAACAGCTGGGATAGAGGATGGCGTCCTCACGCTGGTGGAAGCGGGCTATCTTGGCTTCTAGATTCTTATGGATGCTCTAAAGAACACAGGCAGGTAAAGATGAGTGCCTGCAGACTTTGTGGAACATATCCTAGAGGACAGAAGCTTAGATGGCCATCAATAGACCCAGTGCAGAAAGCCTAAAGCCTCAGCCACACCTTTCCTTAGGCACAGATGATTCTTGGTGCCTTGGATTGTAGCAGGAGGATAGGGCCTGGCATATCTCTATTCCTGAGTGGACCACTGTCTGCAGTGGAGGTCTGTCTAGTACTGGGATTCTGAGTGATGCTCAGGAGAGAAGACATGTCTTCACATCAGACTGTCTTTTTGGTTTCTCCACAGCAAAGAAGAGGCTCACATCAAGTGAGCTTATACTTATCTGGGACTATACCACTTAGATTTGAGGGCTGTTTGGTCTGACACAAGAGTTTTATTAGAGAATGTATGGCCAGGCATGGTGGCCCACACCTTGAATCCCGGCACAGCACTCAGCACTCGGGAGGCAGAGGCAGGTGGAATTCCAGGAGTTCAAGGTCAGCCTGGTCTACAGAGTGAGTTCCAGGACAGCCACAGGAAACCCTGTCTCAAAAAAAACAAATAAGAAGGCGCCCAGGTTTAGTAGCAAAGCTTCTCCCAGACATTCTGGAGACAGAGCTCCAGCTCTGCCCTTCTGCCCCTGTCCTGCAAAATGGCCATGGCAGGTGCTCTGTCTGTCCTACAGGTGGGGAAATGGAAGCTCAGAGGTCAAATTCTTGGTCCCAAGCTTCTCAGAAGAGGTTTGCTCCAGCCTGGTAGCACTGAAGCTCTGGGGCTGACAGTGGAGCCTGTCCTGGAACTAGTTAAATTGGCTGAACACAGACAGCCGAAGCCAGTGCCCACCCAATGCCTGCTGTATACCTGGGTCCCACAGATAAATCGAGTAGAACTGAGGCCAGCTCCAAACTCCTCCAGAGCCTGCAGACCTGCCTGGATCACCTCAGGGTGGCTGCTCAGACCCAGGTAGTTATTAGCACAGAAGTTGAGGAGTCCTAAGGTGGAGAAGACCAAGAATGCAGCTTAGAAATGCAAAGAGGGGCCAGGCGGTGGTGACTCATGTCTTTAATTCCAACACTCAGGAGGCAGAGGCAGGGACATCTCTGTAATTGGGAGGCAGAGGCAGAGGAATCCCTCTGATTTTGAGGCCAGCCTGGTTTACAGAATAAGTTCCAGGGCAGCCAGGACTAGACACATACACACACACAAAAAAATACCCTATCTTAAAAAAAAAAAAAAAAAAGAACAAAGAAATAAAGAAGGAAAGAAAGAAAGAAAGAAAGAAAGAAAGAAAGAAAGAAAACAAGGAAGGGAAACCGGACACCGTGGTGGACACCGTGGCGCAACCCTTTAATCCCAGGACATAGGAGACAGAGGCAGGTGGTTCTCTGGATTTGAGGCCAACCAGATCTATAGAGTAAGTTCAGAGAGAGAGAGAGAGAAGGGGGGGGGGGAGAAGAAGGAGGAGGAGGAGGAGGAGAGGAAAAGAAGAAAAGGAAAGTAAAGAAAAGGAAAGGCCTGCGAAAACCATAGTGCTAGGTCCTGGGACAGGGGCCAGAGGGAGTCAACTTGGATTTGTCCTTGAGAGGCAACAGCTGCACAGAAGATCCCATTCTAGGGAGAGGCCAGGAGGCTTTGAATCCACTACCACAGTACAGGATTACAAAAGGTTTGTCCCTCTCTGCCTTGAAGGATGAGAAGTTTAAAGCCTGGCTTTAAATAACATTCCATCTAAGAGGGTCCCAGACCTTCCTCACAGGTTCCGCAGCCCCAGGACCATGGCCATCTGGGTTTTACTTCTCTTGATTGTGAAAGGGGCCTCGGTCCTCCAGCTCCAATGCTCAGGCATCTGCTGCCACAACATTGCAGCTCCAGAGGGCTGTCCCAGAGACCTCAGCTATCTTATTAAAAAGCTGATCAGGCCAGGCAGTGGTGGCGCACGCCTTTAATCCCAGCACTTGGGAGGCAGAGGCAGGCAGATTTCTGAGTTCGAGGCCAGCCTGGTCTACAGAGTGAGTTCCAGGACAGCCCGGGCTACACAGAGAAACCCTGTCTCGAAAAAACAAAACAAAACATAAAAAGCTAATCTGGCAGGGCTGGAGAGATGGCTCAGTGGTTAAGAGCACTGACTGCTCTTCCAGTTTAATTTCCAGCACCGACATGGCAGCTCAGAACTATCTTTAACTTCAATATCTGATACCCTCACAAAAACATACATGTAGACAAAACACCATTGCACATAAAGTAAAAATAAACAGCCTAAGAACTTGATTCTCTCAATGTCTCATTATTTGTGGTGGTGTGAGTGCTGGGAATTGAACCCACAGCCTGCTGTGGGCTGAGCAAACACTCTGCCACTGAGCCACATCCTCAACCTACTGATTATATATCTCTCTGAAATCACTTGGGGAGAGCTGTTTGGACTGGCTGAAGGTTAAGAGACAAGACGGGTACAGACCTGGGAACTTCTGAATCCGTAAATCCCCTTCCCTGCGTGCCTGTCTCCCTGCTTGCTTGCTTGCTTGCTTAGACTTTAGCCTCTTTGGTGTAGGCTAGCCTTCCACTCCAATATCCTGTGACACTGGAGCTGGCCAGCAGAGGGTCTGGGGAAATCTGCTTGCATTTCACCTTCTTCCTTTCTTATTTATGTATGTTTTTGAGACAGGGTTTTCTGTTTAGCCCTGAATGCTGAGGATAAGGGCATGCGTCCTTTCCATAAGAACTGGTCTCTCAAACCAGGTATGCTGAGCAACCCAGCAATTTGGGGGCAGAGACAGAAGGATCTCGAAGTTCGAGGCCAGCCTGGTCTACAAAGTAGGTTCCAGGACAGCCAGGGCTACACAGAGAAAGTCGGTCTCGAAAAACCAAGGGGGGAAATGGTCTCTCTTGCATACAGATGTCATCAGGAATAAAGGTGTAGCAACTGAAGCCCTTCACACACATCTGCTCAAGAAAGGTTTTGTTCTGGTCATTCCTGGAAGCCAGGTGTAGGGAGCTGATGCAGCTGGATATCGCTCTCTCTTTCTCACAGGGTTGCGTCTCGGTGCAGCCCAACCCTCGGCACCCAAAAGGTGCTGACGGGTAAAATCACCGTCCAAACAGGTTTTAAATGTCGAAACAGGTTTAAACAGGTGGAGTTAACACTAGGAGACCATAGTGTGCCCCAGACAGACCAGCAGCTACCAGTGCACGTGCTTCACTCCCACACCCACCCTAGGGCCTCCTTTCACATGCAAGCTTTGGAAGGGCTCTTGGACACCTGACCAGGTACGAGGACTCCCAAGAGGGGAAGTTACCTCCGGAGATTCCGTCCACGCGGATGCACGGTCCCTGGCGGGACGTGATCACCCGCTCACTCTTCCAGGTGCCGGCTCCGCGGATCCCTTCCAGCTCGCCGTCCAGGATGCAGCGCAGCTGAGCTAGCGCTGAGTGAGCGCGGCGGCCGGGGGGACAGCGCCGCACGCCACATGAGGCTGGCCCACATCGCGCACTCAAGCTGAAATGCGCCGGCCAGCACGCTGCCTAGCGCTCCCCATCACGTGGTGTGGGCAGGGCCCCAGCAGCCAATCAGAACCAACAGGAGATCACTTTGACACCACGGTAGACCCCGCCCGCGGGCGGCGCCTGACGGCGTCGGCAGGCTACCAAAGGATTGATTTGTAAGTCGAGACCCTGGAGGTCCGCGCCGGGGAAGCTGAGTAGGCGGAGAAAGCGACTTCAACGCCTCTCCTCCCCAGACCCTGCCTACACACATACCTCACCAGGGGGACCCACCTACATGCCCAGCCGACCTTCCTGCTTGAGTGTTCCCGGCACTCCAAAGCTTCGCTATTCTCCGGCGCGAACGTGGCGCCAGCTCTCCCCACACTGCCCGTCAGATTGCTGCTCTCTTCTCCAGTTAAAGAAAAATGCACCACTCAGATTTTTTCCTTTCCAGTTTTATTTTAAAGTTTTAAAATTACAACCACAGTAATTTTTTCCCCGGCACTAGTTACACTTGTTTAAAAGGGGGTAGGGTGCGCGAGTTTCCTATTTTATTAAAATAAGAGAAAGACAACTGTACAGATTTTTTCTCCCAGCTCCCGAAGTGAGACTAAGTACTAGTCTTAGACATGGATATATATATATACATATACACACATGCACACAATTCTGGCTCTCTAAAGCTACCTAGCAAATTCGAATCAACTGTAGTATGTCTTAACAGTCCACTCCCTGCCTCTCCTCCTCCTCGGTACTTAGAAAAGAGTGAAAAAGTAAAAGAGGTTGGAGAGATTTTAAGTGGCAGCTGGTAGAAATGCAGCGGCACCAAGCAAAGCCACATCTTACACAGGAAGGGGGGGAAAAGGAAACGAACAAAGTCCTCCTAGGACACGATCCATCAATCGTGTGGAAAAAACCCAAGTTTCCATAGGCACACTGAGGCACTTGGCTGACTCCTCACCCCTCCCTCTCCCCCTCCGTCCACTCCCAGTTAACCAGACTGCTGAAAAGACCCCTCCTTCCCAATGGCTAGATCCTGGTTGTGAGAAGCTACGGGTTCTCTAACCAGCTGTCACCTGGACCCCTTTCCTCTTTAGACAATGGGGAGGGACTAGGGCAGAAGAGAAAAAGAAACCAGGTCCCCAACTTACCACCAATGGTAGGGCAACCCAGGGAGTTTTTCCTCCCTCCTTGGCCAGCCAGGTGGGGTATCACCTGCTCCCAACAAAGGTTTTGAAACGCTCATGAGGGACAAGCAACCTAAGAAAGTCTTAAAAGACAAACCTTAGCTCCTGGGTCCCCTCACATAGCCAGAACTCTGCCAGTTTCATTTACCTTCATAGTAAACAAACCACCGAAGGAAACACACAAAACCACCCCCCCCATCCCTGACCCCATACGGTTAATAACAAATCAAGAAAAAAAGTACATCTCCATCATTACAAAGATGAGGTCTGTTTGCTGTCCTTGCACAATGGGTTAAGGAAAAAGGAGTCATTCCACAATGTCTGTCTGAGGAATCCAAACTCTGTCCTCTTTCTATAAAGTCAGAATAGAATGGGCAAAGGGCTGCAGATGGGACCAAGAGAGAAATGTATTTACAAAGAACAGGAGGGAGGAAGAAGTGTCCCCATGCAAAGCCTTCACTGTCACTTCTTCTTGCTGGCCCTTTTGGCACTCGACTTGGCTTTGGGCTTCACAGGTTTGGCCTTCTTGGGTTTGGATGCCTTGACTGGCTTGACTTTGACAATCTTGGGCTTTTTGGCTTTCTTGGGCGTGGCAGCCGGCTTCTTCTTGGCCTTCTTGACCGGGGTGGCTTTGGGTTTCTTGCTTGGGGCTTTGGAGGCAGCCTTCTTGGGTTTGGCTGCCTTCTTTGGAGTGGCCACTTTCTTGACTTCCTTCTTGGTCTTCTTGAAAGCCACCGACCTCTTGGGCTCATCACCCTTGGCCAGCCTGAAGGATCCCGAGGCGCCCACCCCTTTGGTTTGCTTGAGAACACCGGTGGTCACTAGGCGCTTGATTGACAACTTGATCTGGGAGTCGGCGTTCTCACCCACCTTGTAGTGGCTCTTGATGTACTTTTGGATGGACTGGCGCGAGGAGCCGGCGCGGTTCTTCTCTGCCTGGATGGCAGCCACGATCATGTCTGAATACTTGGGGTGGTCCGTGGACTTCTTGGTGGCCTTGGCCCGCTTGGGCTTCGCCGCCGGGGTGGAGGTGGAGTTCTCGGTCATGGTGGCCGGCCTGCTCCCCTGTTCAAGGAGCCTTCGGATGGGCCAGCCCTCGCCGGAGGCTGTGCAGAGCCTGACTCGCGATCTGCTCTCCGCTCCACTAGCAGGCCAGACGAAAGTGCGGCTGCCGGGGACGCGTGGCTCCTGTCCTCCCGCCGCGGGTCGCGGGCTGCTCTGCGTGCCCAGCCCCCACCGTTCTGTCGCTCGCCCGGCGCCTGGCGCTGCCTCCGCCTCCGCCTCCACGGCCTCCCTTTTCCCAGCTCTGCGTCTGGCGCTCGGGCGGCGCATCCGGGTATTTAGCGGCGGCGGGCGGACCGCGGTGAGGACTGGGCTGCTGGCTGCTTGCTCCCGGCCGGGAATGGCGCCGCGCTGCCGCCATCTGTGTTTCTTCCGCCGAGCAAACTCGACCTTTCCGGCGGCCCGGGCCCTCCCGCTGCCCGGCGTCTCCGGGGTCTCTGCCCGGCTCCCTAGGCTTCCCCGCTGGGGACCCTGGCGCCCCGGCCGCCGCCCCCCGCGCCCGCCACGAGCCCAAACGGCGCCGAGGAGCGCTGGGGCGCCGGCACATTTCCCCTTTGCGGGGGGCTGGCTCTGCGGAGCCGGGGAGCCCCGGGGCTTGAGACCCCCGTAGGAAAGCTCGCCCCTGGGACTACCAGGGACCCCACTCCCGGCTGCCTGCGGGGTCCCCCAACCTGGCGGAGAGGCTCAGAAGCGGCCCCAACTAACACACGCGGCCCCGAGCTGGGCGACTCCCAGCCCGGCCGAGTCGGGACAAGGGGGGAGGGGTCGCCTCCCCGGGGTCCGGTCACCTCTCGGGGGTCACCCGAACACAGCTCCCCTGACACCCCTATCCCCTCTCTGCCTGCGGGGCCCTCAAGGAAACTTTCCCTGGAAGAGTTGGAAGGGCACTTTCAAACTTGTCCCTTCCCCCTCTTGAGTCGCCTCTCCCCTCGGTGCACCCCCGGACCTCAGCGAGGAGATTGCTCCCTGAGCCCGAGCCCCCCAAAGCCTCCTGGGACCCCTGGGAGATGCGGACGAGCCTTCCGGGTGGTCTGCTCGCCTCAAAGACCCCCCAAAGATCTTCCATGTATCTGAGTACAAGAGTTCATTTACATGCCTTGCTAGCTTGGGAGTTTGGGGATGTGAGAAGCAGGACCCCACCCAGGCCCACCCTAGGGGTGATGGTCCCCTCTCCCCCTGGCCTCTTCAGGGTGGGGTGTGCCTTGATGGGGGTGCAGTCTATATCACAGGTGCTGTCTGTCCCATGGCTCTGATCAGACTGTTCTGGGGGCCCTTGGGATGAGCTCCGTGTGCTTCAAAGACTTGGAAAATTGGGGCGCAGAGGGAGAAGCCGAGGAGGGAGTCCTCTTTTCTTTGGTCGTGATTTAGGTATTGGTGGTATGCAGTCGACCAGGGAGTGGTGGTCCGGACCACCGCCATTTTGCTGGGAAGATGCCACGTCTTTGTTAAAATGTATCCATCTTTCCGGCCCTGCTTGGCAAAAATCCACGAAGTGAGCAAGGGGTGTCACTATTTGTAGTCCGACCTGGGTTGTTGGGCGTCCTAGGCTCCGAGAGAGTTTAGAGGCCCCGAGATCTGCCGAAGAGACCCCCAGAGAGCCCAGAAACTCTTGCCTGCCTCGGACATCCTACTCTTAACACCAGGTCCTCTTGGCAGCGGTTCTGATGGTCTACCTGAGCTTGATCCATGGACCCGGGGTCTTTATTCCCTAGCAAAAAGGCACGAAGCTGTTTACTTAAACAGTAACCTGGGAGTGGGGAGTGCAGCTGATAAAGGTGAACTAACGTCTGCTAAGGCCTGGGGCTGTTTGTCACACCAGTTTAGATGATGCAGCTTTGGGCTTGGGGGAGGTGTGGGGAGAGGGTTAGTGGACTTGAAAGTCCCTGAGACCAGGGACTGAGACCAAGGTAGTTGAGCGCGCGCGCGCGCGCGCACGCGCACACACACACACCACACACACACACACACGAGGTTAATCCAAATGATTGGAGGAGGGGAACGGAGGACTCAAGACCAGGTGCCTTCATTCCAGGTTTATCTGGGTGAAGGGATTGCTGTTGGAGGCTAGGTTAGTTCAAAAGGTCAAGGTTTTTAGTTCTGATGCTTTCAGTGACCCCAAAGTTTGAAAAACGCATTCTAGTCGGTTTGTTTGGGGTATTTTGAAAACAAATTCTCTGGGTTTCCACTAAGATCTTTATGGAGGAGGTACCCAAATGCTCTTACCTCTGAGATACTGTATAATGCTCCAAGGGACCCCACGCCCACATTTACCCGGAGGTTTGGGGGCTTGGAGGGAGAGGTGAGAGAGCATTATGTAGTGAGGCTTAGCTCCGCACAGACCCCAGACCTTCGTACAGTCTTGCAGCTCAAACATCTTTACTGCCCCACAATCCTCTAACATCTGTCACACACACCCATACCCATCCCAAAACAGTCCATCTTCCGAGGCCAGCCTGGTCTACAGAGTGAGTTCCAGGACAGCCAGGGCTACACAGAGAAACCCTGTCTTGAAAAAACAAAAAACCCCAAAACAAAAACAAACACACACACACACACACACACACACAACAAAAACAAAAAACAAAAACACCAATCAAAAAAAAAAAAAAAAAAAAAAAACAGAGGACAGAATTGTGGGAGGGGACGTCTTAGATTGGGACTGGGAGGGGCATGCAGGAAGGTGGGGGAGGCACCTCCCTGCTGAGATACAAGATTAACAGCTCCACCTCCTTACGGTTCTGGGGAGTTAAGGGAAGAAACGGGGTTTTCTGGGAGATGCCGGGAGTTGGGTAAGATGAGAGGGGCTGCCCACGGGCTGGCACAGCCTAGCCTTACTTTAGGGACACTACAGAGCCAGGAGCCTGGGTGACTCCTGCCTACCCACGCAATCCCCTTCGCAGGTAGCTCTCTGTTGCCGGCTTCCAGGGGTCAGCCCCACTCTGTCCCGGACTCCGGGCCGGACCGCTACGGATTTCGCAGTTGAGGCCCTTTAAAAGCCTCAGAGCTGCCGCGCTGCGGGTAACCTTCCTGGGAAATGTAGTCTCTTCAGTGGAGCCTCGCTACTTGCTACCCGGGCTGTTTCTCTACTGGCCAAAAAGGGGCTTTGCTACCACCTCGGGTTAGTGTGATAGAGAAACGAAACCCTGCGTGGAAAAACGTATATACATCGCATCAGAGTGGGAATCGGGTTCTTATCGGGGAGAGGGACTTACTATGCCCTTGAGTGTAACATCTGCAAGTTACACACGGGAGCCCTGAAAGGCTTGTTGACTCTACAGGGTGGCTGACTCTTCAGCTACTGTCCTTTCCTTCCATCTCCTGGTAAGACCCCTGGCTCAGTCTGAGCTCAAGACTCCTAATGTATTTAGTATGTGTCAGGCACTGAGTGTAAAACCAGGAGCAGAAAAGAGATGCCTGCCTGTGTGGGGATGAAATTACAGTGGAAAATAGAAGCACAAAGAAGAAAATGAATAGTAACTATTAAATTCAATGAGCATAGTGATGTCCACTTGTAAACCCAGCACAGGCGGGGTGGGGGCGGGGGTTGAGACAGGAAGACTGGAGAGTTGTAGGTTAGCCTGGGCTACATAGATCCTGCTTTCAAGAAAAGAAAATGTATTTGTTCGAAAGGGATGATTACAGACGGGTGAGTAGAGATCCTCAGAGAGACTGAAGCTCCATTCAGAACCTGCACGGGGCCAGAGAGATGGCTCAGAGGCTAAGAGCACTGGCTGCTCTTCCAGAGGACCTGGATTCAATTCCCAGCACCCACGTGGTGCAGTCACAACCATCTGTAACTCCAGTTCTAGGGATCTGACATCCTCTTCAGGCCTCCACCTTTACCAGGGATGTATGTGGTGTGCAGACTTACATACATCAAAACCCTCTCTCCTCTCTCTCTCTCTTCTTTTTTTTTTTTTTTTTTTTTGAGACAGGGTTTCTCTGTATAGCCCTGGCTGTCCTGGAACTCACTCTGTAGACCAGGCTGGCCTCGAACTCAGAAATCCACCTGCCTCTGCCTCTCAAGTGTTGGGGTTAAAGGCGTGCACCACCACCGTCCGGCCATGCAAAACTCTCATACACACGAAAATTAAAACTGTATTTTCCAAAAGACAACATAGAGATCTGGAGAGATGGTTCAGTGATTAAGAGCAATTGCTAACTCTCCCAGAAGACCTAAGTTTCATTCCCAGCACCCATGACAGCAGGCTCACAGCCTGTTACTCCAGTTCCAGGGGACCCAGTGCCCTTTTCTGGTGTCCTTGCTGGACACCCTCACACACACATATACATGAATAAAAATAAAAGGTGACAACATTGGGCAGGTGAGATGGCTCAGTAGATAAAGGAGCTTGCAACCAAACCTAAGGATCTCAAGTCAGTTACCCAGCCTCACATAGTGGGAGAAGAGATCTGCCTTCCAGATGTTTTTCCTCTGACCCCAGCACATGGCTTGTGATAAGTTCATGAGTGTGCACACAGAATAAGTGTAACTTTTTAGTTTTGTTTTGTGTTTCTAAGACAGAGTTTCTCTGTGTAGCCCTGGCTGTCCTGAAACTCACTCTATAGACCAGGCTGGCCTTGAACTCAGAGATCCCTGCCTCTGCCTCCAAGTGCTGGGATTAAAGTTGTGTGTCACCACTACCCGGCTGGTGTAACTATTTTTAAAAGCAGCCAACATTTAAGCAAATATTTGAAGGAGGAAAGGAAAAGAGCCATTCCTATTACAAGAGGAAGACTTCCACGCCAAAGAAACAGCTGGCACAAGGGATATGGGGCAGGGATGTACAGGATGGCTAAAACAAACACAGTGGGCACAGGTGAGTTTAAACGACACGAGGAGGTGGCTGAGGAAGGAGTCACACCTGGTGTAGGGGTTTGTGTGTGCAAATAGGGACTTTGGATGTCAGTCAGTGAGGTGGGAGCCACTCGAGGGGCATGACTTCACCCACAGTCAGCCCCAGCTGCTGAGACAAGCAGGATGAGGAGGTGGTGGAAGATATCCATCCAAATGGACAGAGTAGAGTGTGTGTGTCTGTGTGTCCGTGTGTCTGTGTGTGTAGAAGCTGACATCAGATACCATGAGAGAGACACAGATGGGCCAAGGTGAGTGGGTAGAACACAGGGAGCGGTGGTGGCCAATGAGGAAGCAGAGTGTCAGGCAGGAAAAGAGGCCAGTCATGTCAGATGCCACCAACTAGGGTAGCAAGGACATAGTCCACCCTTTGTAAGGTTGCTATCCTCCAGGAGATGAAAGTTCTGACAAAGGATCCCCAGAGTCTGCAAACCTCTGTGGGGGTCAAAGTTTAGTCTCTAATTTGCACATCCCTGTCTTTCCTGGATAAGAAGCAAGGCCTTGCTGATAGTAATGTGGGGTGGGGGTGGGGTGGGGGGACAGGAAGAGCTGAGGGAGAGACAGGCTCAATGGGAGGAAGGAGCTGGGCTTTGGAGGACCAGAGTAGGGTTTCAATAGAGCCAGGCCAGCAGCTCCAGCCTGGTGGGACAACTTGGGTAGATAGCATCGGTGGGAAAGTGGGGGACTAAAGGGAGTAGGGGGCCTGAAGGGAGGAGATCCAGTAGAAAGAGGGAGCAGGGTGTATGTGTCTGAAGGCAGTGCTCTGTAGGGATCTCTGGCCATTGTGAGGAACGAACTGCAGAGGCATGGGGCGGGGGAAGCACGCGGTGGGAGGAGTCAGTAGGGGCAAAGTGGTAAATCTGTAAGGTGAGGGAGGGTAATCTGGCAGATTCCCAGGTGCTACACAGGGTCAGGATGTAGACTATGGGGTAGGGGACATGCTGGAGGGCTCCTCAGGGAGGAATCTCAGGAACCCAAAGCAAGGTTCCTCAGGGAAGCCTGGAATGGCTAAAACAGCAAAGGTCTGCAGCCAAGTGAGCCCTCTCCAGGGAAGTGTGGACACAGCCACTGTGACCTCCAACCTCAGGAGCAGATAAAGGCAGAGGAGTCCATTGGAGAGGACAAAGGTGAGAGACAGGAAAAGAGACACCCTTTGCTGCCTAGCCTGCAGCCCTCATTGGAGAAGCCCCGCCTTCCTCTCTGCCTGACTCATCCAGCACTTGAGCTAGCCTCTGCCTTACAGAGTCTCACTAGTTCTCACTGCGGTGCATCTGCATCCCCATAGAGTGTTTGGCAACAGCATGAAACAGAGAGGTGAAGTAACTGCCAAAGCCACACAGCGGGACTCCCAAACCAGGTTAGCCTGACATCTAAATGCTCATTGGTTTTGCCCCTGGGCTTCCTCATCAAGTACAACTGCTGAAGCATGGGGCATTCAGACTGAGGTCTTGGACATCCCTGCCTATTATCCTTCTGCCTCTTGGAAACTTAAGGTGTCCAGTGACAGCCCTTGTTCTGAGTAAGAGGCTGCTCATCAAATTTTCTCCAATAAATACATTTATTTGGAGATTTGTGTGTCTCCTCCAGTGCGCAGAATCCATACTACCACAAGGAGAGAAAACGTTTGGATTTTTCTTCCTGAGACAGATCTGTTTAAAATGGTGGCCACTGGGGCTGGAGAGGTTGCTCAGTGTTAGGAACAGAGGCTGCTCTTTCAGAGGATCTGAGTTTGATTCCCAGCAACCACATGCTGGCTCACAGCCACTGTAACTCCAGTCCCAGGAGATCGGAGGTGTTCTGGCCTCCGCAGGCCTGCATACACACGGCACACAGACATACATGCAGGCAAAGCATGTATATACTTAGAATGAATAAATAAAAACAGTAAAACCTGCAGAGCACAGAAG
Source organism: Mastomys natalensis (assembly GCA_021653895.1). Classification (NCBI taxonomy): domain Eukaryota; kingdom Metazoa; phylum Chordata; class Mammalia; order Rodentia; family Muridae; genus Mastomys; species Mastomys natalensis. The sequence continues at coordinate 1,350,210 of JAJTUV010001088.1, read as the reverse complement.
GTTCTCTGGAGTGAGGAGATCTCTGTCCATTGGCCCTCCTTCTCCCTCATCTCCTTGGCTGTCTCAAAGTCTTGCTCCTGTTTGCCCGGAAGCCTCCACTCTCCCTTCTGCCTCACCTGTCACTCAGTGCAAAACAAAGATCTAAGAAAGGGACAAGGTAGCAGGGTATAGTGTGCACCTTTAATCCCAGCTGTTGGGAGGCAGAGGCAGGCAGATCTGTGTGTGTCTGAGGCCAGCCTGGTCTACAGAGTGAGTTCCAGGACAGCCAGGGCTGCATAGTGAGATTCTGTCAATAAAATAAAATATAATAAAACAAAGGAAAAAAGAAAGAAAGAAAGAGAGAGGAAGAAAGGAAGGAAGGAAGGAAGGAAAGAAGGAAGGAAGGAAGGCGGGCAAAGACTCCAGCAGGTGTGGCCACCAGGTGACCAGGGTCACTCCAGGCTGACCTTCCTGGATCAGATGCCAAAGGAGTAGGTGGGTATTACTCTTAGTGCTCTGTGACAGTGCTCAGAATGAACAGAACCTAGCTCTGTGTGTGTGTGTGTGTGGTTCTGTGGGTGTCTCAGAATGAACAGTACCTGGCTCTCTGTGTGTGTTGGTGTGGGGGGGGGGCGGGGACAGGTGCCAGGGAAGGCTGTGTAGCTGGTTTGAGAACATCAAAGGAGAATGTGGGCCAAGAGATGCACTGGCCAGGGCGTATGGACTTTAAGTTATAGCAGAGAGCTTGGGATTTGTTCATGGGGCAGTCAGAAAACACTGGAGAATCTACAGCAGAAGCATTATGCTTTATAAAAACAATACAACTATTTTAAGGTAAATATGTTAAATTATGACATACAAAATTGTGGCATATACTGTCCACCTTAAAAGTAAGTCACATTTGTACAATTCTGAAACTACCATGAAACTAGACAGCTGTGTTCTGTCTCTGTAGTCAGAATGTAGGAATGTGGTGGAGGAGGAGAGAAAATGACAGAAGAAAGAAGCATGCCTGATTCACTGTTGCCAGGGGGTGGTTCAGCAGATAAAAGCCCTTGCAGCCAGGCATGGTTGACCCCTTTAATCCTAGTACCTGGGAGGCAGAGGCAGGTGAATCTCTGTGAATTCAAGGCCAACTTGGTGTGCACTTCAAGTCCAGGACAGCCAAGGCTACATTGAGAGACTTTTTTCAACTGTCTTCCTGCACCAAAGCCCCAAAGACCTCTTTTTGAAATTAATTTCTCTCCCCCTTCCCCGGAGAAAGATCTTCCACCTAAGTAGGAGTTGAAGGCAGGCAGCTGGGGGAGCTGGGCAAGGTGACAGTGACAGAGAGGCTTCTCTGCTGGAGCCTCCAGAAGGGACATGACCCTGGTGGCGCAGTAATTTCAGGCCACTTCAGACTTCTGACATCCTGATTTATAGAGTGATACATTTGTATGTGTGAGACTAAGACAGGGCCTAGCCAGGGCGATGGTGGGCACAACTTTAATCCCAGCACTCAGGAGGCAGAAGCAGGTGGATTTCTGAGTTTGAGGCCAGCCTGGTCTACAGATCAAGTTCCAGGATAGCAAGGGCTGCATAGAGAAACCCTGTCTCAGAGAAACAAAGAAGAAAGAGAAAGGGAGAGAGAGAGAGAGAGAGAGAGAGAGAGAGAGAGAGAGAGAGGGCTTTATGTAACCCAGGCTGGCCTCAGAATTGCTATGCAGCCACAGATGACCTTTCTCCATTGTCCCAGAGTGAGCAACTTGGGAGGCCATGTTTTTTGAGGAAAACCCCACAACCAGGTTGGCTGGGAATGGTGAGGAAGGAATGAGGGGAAGGACTCCCTGCTTTTCAGGATGCTTTCAAGATGGATGGGTTAGCAATGTGACAGCTGGGATCTGACTCCAGACCCTTCCTCTGGCAGGCCTTCCCTTTCTGTGCCCTTTGGTGGTGGCAGAGTTCCTGGGCCCTTCACACCTTTCAGCATCACTCTGGGGAAACTAATCTTTCACTCACTCCTACCCAGTTAGGAAATCAGTTGTCAGCCCACACGGATTGAGAGTCAATGGGCAGAAAGATAAACACACACCCTCTCAAAGTCAGGACCATGCAGGCTATAGTTTCTTGGCACAATTCTAACTGGTCTAATTGGAGTAGGTCAAAACTCACTTCCTCAGGTCGTCTTGGAAAGAATCACCAAGGTAAAGTTCTGACCCTTCAAGGTTCATTGTCTTCCACACCTTTCTCTGGAGGATCCAAGCTCTGCCCTGGAGGGAAAGGCGTTTGATATGTAGATGGAGCACAGCCTCAGGGCCATAGGCTGCAACAACTCATTTTTACAAAGCAGGGGAGTCTGGGGGTTCACACAGAGAGATAGTTTATGTGGACTGAGCAGTTCCCAAGTCCCAGCACCCCAGTCCTTTGCTATGATCACGTCTACGGCCGGATGGGGACTGAATTATACAGTCTGACTCCCACGCCACACCAACTCTCAAAACTGCTCCTCCCATAACTGAGGACAAGGGGGACAAATTTATAGATGACTGGAGAGAGCCCTGGTAGGAAAAAGTTCCAGGCCCCTTGTCCTATGTGAGGTTCAATGGGATTAGCCATCATCTGGTGCATCAGGATAGTCCTGTCCCAGGTCAGCTGGCAGAGGGGACACTTAGACTTCAAAGGAGAGGCCTCACATTGTGGGCAGAGTGTGGACGGGTGGTGACCTATATATACTTAGACCCGGAGGCAAGCATTGGAGTGCGCAATGACTCAAGTGCTTTAGGCTAGTGGCCACATTGAACCCACAAACTACTGGTGAGCACAGGAAGTGGGAAGTGGGAAGGTTATGGCCTTGGGGCCCACCAGAGGCCTGCCTCTTTGAACTCAGCAGGATTCCCAGACTCTTCTGTAAGAGACCTCAAGAGGGAGATGCTGGTCCTTTAACTATTTAATTCAGGAGTGCACAACAGAGTTCGGTTCAACAAATGACCACAGGGGAAGCCTGGGGCAGGAGGATCATGAGTTCAGGCCAGCCTGAGAAACAAGACCATATTGCTTAATGACTTATTTATTCTTACTTTATGTTCGTTGGTGTTTTGCCCAATGAGTGTCTATGTGAAGGTGTCAGCTCCCTGAACCTGGAGATACAGCTGTGAGCTGTCATGTGAGTGCTGGGAATTGAACTCCTGATTTCCGGAAGACCAGTCAGTGCTCCCAACCACAGAACCATCTCTCCAGCCCCAATTGGTGGCTTTTATTTTTCACTTCATGCGATCTTAAACTGTTGTAATTCTCTATAAACAGCCAGCATGCACTACTTCCCCCTTTTATTTTATTTTTAAACGTATTCTCTGACAATTCCATTCATGTATGTAATGATGGATGTGTGTGATCCACTGAACTGAGTCGGTTGCAAGCATGCTCATAGGTGGGTTATTTTGGAGCATAGGGCAACTTCCAGTCACTACACCAAGGAAGAAAAATGACCTCCCCTTCCTAGCAGCCATTGATTACCAACAGCTCCTCAGCTAAGGGTAGGACCCCTCCTTTATCCACAACGGAATGTTGATAGCCTTCATCCTGTACAGGTCTTGTTACCATAGACACAGCTTCTGACATAATGGCCATGTCACATCCAGAAGACAATGTCTTCCCCTCCTATGTTACTGTTAAAGAAGGAAAGAAAGAAAGAAAGAAAGAAAGAAAGAAAGAAAGAAAAGAAAAGAAGGAAGCCGGGCAGTGGTGGCGCATGCCTTTAATCCCAGCACTTGGGAGGCAGAGGCAGGCGGATTTCTGAGTTCCAGGCCAGCCTGGTCTACAGAGTGAGGTTTTTTTTTTGTTTTTTTGTTTTTTTTTGGCTTTTCGAGACAGGGTTTCTCTGTGTAGTCCTGGCTGTCCTGGAACTCACTCTGTAGACCAGGCTGGCCTCGAACTCAGAAATCCGCCTGCCTCTGCCTCCCAAGTGCTGGGATTAAAGGCGTGCGCTACCATCACCCGGCTAAGGGAAGAACATTTGACCAGCACATGTTCTTTCATCCCAAACTGTTGCTGCTGCCATCATGTGTGTACACACACACACAGACACACCACACACACACACACACACACCACCACACACACACACAACAAGAAAAAGAAAAACCTTTCCGAGCACTGGTGGCTCACATCTTTAATCCCAGCACTTGGGAGGCAGAGGCAGGCAGATCTCTGAGTTAGATGCCAGCCTGGTCTACAGAGGGAGTTCCAAGACAGTCCCAGTGCTACACAAAGAAACCCTGTCTCAAAAACCAAAACAACCCCAATGACAGCTCTGGAATAAGAATGATGAATGATGGCTGTCTTAGCATATCAAAGGGTCTGGAAACATGGTTCAGTAGTTAAAAGCTTGTTTACAATCCTGAGCTCTGGGCTTTAGATCCCAGCACACAAGTAACAAACTGGGAATCCCCACAAACACCTAACACCTGTAACCATCTCACACCCCGGCCCTGGAGGACTTTAGCAAATTAACTGGCATTTTTGTTTGTTTGTTTTGTTTTGAGATAGGGTTTCTCTGTGTAGCCCTTGCTGTCCTGGAACTTACTAAATAGACCAAGCTAGCCTTAAACTCAGAAATCCACCTGCCTCTCCCTTCCAGGTACTGGGACTAAAGGTGTGACCACTGCCAGCGTGTTGTTTTGTTTTTGCCATTTGTATTACTTAGGTATCTATTTCTGTGGTAAAAAACACCATTAGAGAAAGAAAGTGGGGCTGGAGAGATGGCTCAGTGGTTAAGAGCACTGACTGCTCTTCCAGAGGTCCTGAGTTCAATTCCCAGCAACCATATGGTGGCTCACAACCATCTGTAATGGATCGATGCCTATTCTGTTGTGTCTGAAGACAGCTACAGTGTACTCATATAAATAAAATAAATAAATCTTAGAAAGAAAGAAAGAAGAAAGAAAGAAAGAAAGAAAGAAAGAAAGAAGAAGAAAAAAAGCAACCTAGGGAGGAAAGGATTTATTTCAGCTTACAAAGTTACATTCCATCATGAAGGGGATCAAGGCAGGAGCTTAAATCAGAAACTGGAGCTAGTGACTGAAGCAGAGACCATGGAGGGATGCTGCTTGCTGGCTTGTTCTCCATGACTTGGCTCACCTTGCTTTCTTATGTGACCCAGGCCCCCGGCCCAGGGGGTGGCACCATGCACAGTGGGCAGGTCCCTCCCACATCAATCATAAATCAAGAATTAATCAAGATTTGTCTACAGGTGATCCCATGGAAGCTTTTCCTCAGCGGAGGCCCCTCTTCCCAGATGGCTCGCTTTTGTCAAGCTGACAAAAACTAACCAGCACAGTCACATGTGTTGTGACAGGGACCCTGTACTGTCTGTGTGGCCTTGCCTGAGGCTCCTTGCTGTGTTCCAGGCTCTTCCATCCTCCCCAGATCTCTGTATGTCTCTTTTCCTCAGGGGTGCACAGGCCCTCGCAGGAGGAGTCCTGGAAGCCCCAGATCACCCCACTCCTGCCCCATATTTATTCTTTGGTGTAGGCCTTCCTGTGAGTTGTCCAGGGTTTGACTGGGGAAAAGAATGGCTTTTTCTCTCTTTCTTTCTTCCTTTCTTTCTTTTTGAAGGCTGTAACATTCTGCACGAGTGTCAACTTCTGTTCCTCAGCACAGGCTCTGCTTCAAGGTGTCGTCTGAGCTTGACCTGGGGCCCCTGAGAGTGAGCAAAAGACACCCTGCCCACTAAGGGAGAGGCGGAGGGAGGGGAAAGAGGCTTCAGCAAACACAAAGCAAAATGTGGCTTCCAGAAAAGCCAACAAAACTCTCAGGTCCCCTCCCTCTGAGAGAAGTAAGCTGTGACTTCTCACACTGCAAGATTTGACTCTTCTCCAGCAGCTGGGAAGTAGCCATGGTCTTTCTAGACCCAGCTTTGGGAATGAAGAGAAACTGCCCAAGTGAAATAATTCAGAATAACAGGAGGACGTGAAGGATTCTGGACTGTTTATGTTAGAATTCTGAAGTCTAGGTGCTGGAGACGTGGTTCTGCAGTGAGGAACACTCACCTCTCTTGCAGACCTGAACTCAGTTCCTTGAACCCACACCAGGCAGCTCACAACTGCCTGTAACCTCAGTTCTGGGGGATCTGACTCCCTCTTCTGGCCTCCAAGGGCACTGCATGCAGGTGGTGAGACTTAAGACGTGTGCACACACACACACACACCACACACACACTTATATAAAAACAATCTTTTTATCTCATCATAATATTTTTAATTGATCCTTTAGGAGTTTCACATCACGTACCCAACTCCACTCATTTCCCAGCCCTTCATGTCTGCCCACCCCTGTAATCCTCCCCCACAAAGAAAAAAAAAATTTTTTTTTTTTTTGGTTTTTTTTTTTCGAGACAGGGTTTCTCTGTGTAGCCCAGGCTGTCCTGGAACTCACTCTGTAGACCAGGCTGGCCTTAACTCAGAAATCTGCCTGCCTCTGCCTCTCAACAAAAGAAAATTTTAAAAATTAAATTAAAATGAAGAAAAAGATCATCATAGTGGTGTTTGTAGCTGCAGTGTGTCACGTGGTATATCCTTTTGCCCAAACACGTTTACTTGCAAATGTTTATTGTGATGAGTCTGGTTTGGGGCCTCTAGTTGCTGCTACACTATCAATATTGGACCCCTGTGGAGACTTCTCTCAGCTATTTGGTTGTAGCCTAGAGTCATGGACACCCTGCAGGTATGGTTCCACAGGACTGGCCTCTTCTACCCTCTGGCAGCTCTTAGATGGGGTAAATGTTAGGGCAGGCTAACCCAAAGGATCTGGGCCTAGGTGGCAGCCTAGTGGGAGTTGTGGGGCAGCTCGGCATGGCCACACAGCAGCATGACTTCAGGCAGCTGTCCAGCCCACAGACATCCGTGTAGCCTTCAGTAGTAGCATGAGCCACAGACATTGGCACAGCCTCTGTCTGGATCTGGACCACAGACCCACTCACAGCCCTCAGCAGTTATTTTATTTTATTTTTTTGGTTTTTGGAGACAGGGTTTCTCTGTATAGCCTGGCTGTCCTGGAACTCACTCTGTAGACCAGGCTGGCCTCGAACTCAGAAATCCGCCTGCCTTTGCCTCCCAAGTGCTGGATTAAAGGCGTGGGCCACCACTGCCCGGCAGCTCTCAGCAGTTATATAGACCTTGGGTCTCATCATGGTTTCAGAAGGCTACACAAGCTCTTACATCAACATGGCCTCCGGAGGCAGCAAAGCCTGAGGCCATCACTAAATCTTCAGTCAGAGCACAGACTGCTTCTATCCAACATGGACCTCAGGCTTCATCCCGGCCTGGGGCAGCGCATGGACCACAGACGCCAACATGGCTTCTGGTGACATCATGGACCATGGTGGTCCTTCCAGGAGGTCTAACCCAGAAACTGAACTTTTCTTCATCTTGGGCCTCCGTCGTTGCATAGAGCCAGGATGATCCTGTGGTCTGGCCGGGTGGCAGGTTCGGGACCTGAGTCTGTAACTACACAAGCTCCAGGCTGCTGCACACCACCCTGAAGACCTTACTGGGCAATGACAGCAGGTTGGCCCTCCATCTCCCCTGTCACCACCACCACATCTCCAGTTCTGCCTTCCTCCGTAGAACACACGCCACTGTTTTCTGTCTTTCCCATCTTCCCATCACATGTGATCATCACAGTGGCCTTTTCCCCATGGAAATGAAGTTTTGAAGAAGTAAATAATAGAAAGAATTCTGATGCCAGGCAGTGTGTGGCACGCATCTTTAATCCCAGCATTTGAGAGTCAGAGGTTGGAGAACTTTGAGTTCGAGGCCAGCCTGGTCTACAGAGTGAGTTTCCAGGACAGCCAAGGTTACACAGAGAATCCAAAAAGAAAAGAGAGAATTCTAAAATGCAACTGTTACCATTGTCATTCCAAAGTTCAGAAGTGGTTAAGCAGAGCAAAGCTGCTTATTGTGAGCTCCTACAGAAGCAGGCAGCCTGACGCAGGATGCTCTAGGCCACATGCTGGGCCCGCTGCTGTCAAGAGCCATGTCTACTTGTGCCCCAAACACAGATGGTGTCACTCTCTGTAGGTGTCCCAAAGATGCTTGGTGCTGGCCCTGGGTGCTGTAGGGCTAAGGGGGCGGGGTGTTCAGAGGGCTAAGTGCTGCCCCCTTGAGGAAAAGGATGGACACAGTTGACGAGGGCTTCTTTGCAAACGTTCAGGGCTCTTTCTCTGCTGGCCTTGAAGGCCTCAGAACAAACCTGAGGATGTAATACTGGGAGACAGAAGGCACTCCCAAGTTGCCCTGAAGTCTGAAATACTTTGCTCCAGTCTCTTGGCCCACTTGCTTCCTGTATGTAGCCTGAGGCTTGGGATGGACTTCTGCAAAATCACACTGTCTGGATTCAAATCCTAGCCCCAATTGGGAGAGAGAAAGAGAAGAGAGAGAGAGGAGAGAGAGAGAGAGAGAGAGAGAGAGAGAGAGGTAGGAGGCTGCCAACTCACTTTTCTCCCCCTCGGGATTAATCATTATGGATATTGATGGCACCTTTCAGATATGCTTTTCATGAGATCTAAATTATATTTTAAAATATGAATGTGCCCGGGCAGTGGTGGCGCACACCTTTAATCCCAGCACTTGGGAGGCAGAGGCAGGCGGATTTCTGAGTTCGAGGCCAGCCTGGTCTACAGAGTGAGTTCCAGGACAGCCAGAGATACACAGAGAAACCCTGTCTCGAAAAAAAACAAAAAAAAAAAAAAAAAAAAAAACCAAAAAACAAAAAAAGTTTAAAAAAATATGAATATGCATGCATATGGGTAATATGCCTACAATAATGTTCGCAGCGTTCATGGATCAGAACGTCCCAGGTAGCCTGAGGTAGAACAGGAGCAGGGCTTCATTGTGGTCTTTGTGCTGGAATCTCAGCCTCCTGGACAGGAACTGTGTGTTACCTCAAAATCAGCCAGACTCATGCAGTGTCACCCTCAGTACTTTACAGGTACTGTCCCAGCTGTGTCACACCCCTGTGAGGACAGCATTGTTGGTACCCTGCTAGGGGCAGCAGAGCCAAGCCCAGCGAGTAGGGCTTTTCCTCTGGGGTCAGATGGGGCAGGGAAAGGCCCTCTGGAAGCAAGGTCATGGTCATGTGTAGGCAGGTGAGCATAGGATGGATCAGGTATAGACAGATAGATGTTCCTGTCCAAATGAACTCACAACCCTGTTCCTGGGGTATGAGTGTGGGTGTGTCCAGCAGGAGTCCCCAGCACCCCAGTCATGGCTTACCTTCCTGTAGGCATTTTCCCATTTTTAACTCTGGTTTGTCTTTGAAGAGATTGGGTGTCACCGCTGCCAGGCAGCCTTCTCTGATTCCTCTGGATGAGTGGTCTCACCGTCAGCTCCCCATGGTTTTTACTTCCTTATTTCTTCTCACCCTTGTGGGGTGAGGGCAGGGCACAGGACATCACTCTTCACAGTTGACGGGGACATTAACAGATGTTCACACCACCCACCCACCCCACTCACACAAATATTATCTTAAAATTTAGGAAATATGTGATATGAACACACACCATGGCAATGTGTGTTTGGCATGGTGTGTACACGACGACATCACACCAGTGATGTGCACACACACACACGCACACACACACGAGGCTGACACTGCTTGATGATTGGTGAGGCTGCTGCAGGCAGATACACATACATGGTGCGGCCGTGGGCGAGCTTAATCCACATCGAGTGGCAGAGCAGGCGGATTTCTGAGTTCGAGGCGCTGGTCTAAGAGGAGTTCCAGGCGCCAGGGTATAAGAGAAACCCTGTCTCGAAAAACAAAAAAAAATCATGGTACACTCTCATGCTCTTCTAGGGGACCCTAACCTTCCTAGCCCTTAGAGAGGAAATTGCCACACACCCCCATGCTCTCCTCCCAAGTAGGGGGACCTAAGGTGTCTGATCTCCATTGGAAAGACTTTGTTTTGCCCTTGTCTGACCCCTGGCCCTTCTGCAAACAGGGTGAGTGTGCCCCTCACCCACAGGCTATATACACTCTAGGACTGGCGTGTTGTGATGGCCCTGAAATGCTCTCACAGAGCCTGCCTCTGTCAATGGTCCAGTCAGGACAGGATCTGGGCTTGGGAGCTATAGTGGCTGAAATGTGAGTTACTATGCACCTTATTGTCCTAGGTGAGTCATGCTATTCTCTAATCATGGCGTCCTCACCCCACCCTCCCCCTGTAAAATGAGAGAGCTGCCTGTACTTGGAAGGCTTACTGTGAACATTAGGAGAGATGCTGTGTATAAAGTTTGCTTGGTGCAGACACTCATCAAAGTAGACCCCTCCCTCCCAGGTTCTCAGAACCCACCCTGCCCTTGTGAAGTCCAGATGGGACGCCAGGGTGGCTGAAATGAGTCAGTTACAGCTGAGCCCTTTCATGTTCAGAAACTGCTAGTAGCCTGCAGCCCTTCAGGTTAGTGGCTGGGATTCCTGCGGGGAGGGGCAGCAGGGTGGGTGCGGGGAGAACAACCTCTTGCTGCTTGGCATGAGACTGAGGCTGTGACCTGTTAATAGGGTGCTTGACTCAACCATTCATTTCCAGGCGGTCTGTCAGTCAGTCAGTCAGTCAGTCACATCAACAAATACTCACCCAGCTGAGATCTCAGATGCTGGGTAATTAGCAAAGTGAGTGAAGCTGGCTCCTGGGATCCGGGAGAAGCCCACGGAGAGATCATGCCATGTGGAGGGACTGTGGGGATCCCGAGCAGGCATCTAACTGTCTGAGACATCTACATCTGTGAAGGAATCCTAGTGTGAGTGGGCCTTGAGGTTGCAAGGGAGGGATCTGCCACTGGGGAGAGGATGGACCAGAGAGTGTGAGGACAACAGTAGGGACAGGCAAGGCAGGCCACCCTGTAGAAGCACAGGACTGCCTGTTGCGGTTAAGGGCTGGCAGGGGCTCCTGCGCCAAGAATCACCACAAAGGCCATCGGAGGGCAGGGAGGGACTTCCGGAGAGGAAACAGCATGAACAGCATTGCTCTGAAAAGCAGGTGTGTCAGGAGTGCTTGCCACACAAGCCTGACAACCTGAGTTGCAGTTCTGGGGACCCACAGTAGGAGGAGAGAAGCAACGCCATAAAGTTGTCTGTGACCTAGACACAAACATGTACAACACACACACACAGAGGCATGCGCACAACAAACATACACGCTCGCACATGCACACACACACACACCATGGCATGCACATGCCAGTACATACATAAGTACACAGACACAATGATGCTTTTCTTTTTAAGCCAGTGTGGGGAGAGGAGATAGCTCAGTGCTTGAAGAGCAGTTGCTGCTCTTGAGAGACCCACGCTCGAGTCCCAGCACCTGCGTGGCAGTTCACAAGTGTTACTCCAGTTCTAGGGCTCTGACAGAAGATGCCGAGACTTCCTTCGTGGGTTCCTCCACAGGGGACTTTCAGAGGCTCCTCTGCTTGTGTCCTCAAAGGCTGTGGTGATTCCAAGAAATGCACCAAGTCCTGCAGAACCACCAGGTGTCCCCTCCCCCCACAGAAACACGGCTCTCTTCACTATCAAGGTGCCCCTTTGACCCTGAGGCTGGTTCAAGATCTTGCTGTTCTATCCAGAGAGGGTCAGTCGAAGGAGCCATGCTGGCCTAGACAAGGATCCAAATTCACGGGTTTACCACTGGCAGTGAGTCACTTGCGCCCTTGTAAGCTCAAAGTACCCTAAGTTCAACCGGCACAAAGAGGGACCATTTGGCTTTGCGCCTAGCAGCTGTTGTCAGCCCTACAGCTTTAATGAAGCCCAGGAATGGCCAAGCAGTGATTCATGGGGATCTGCCTGAATGGAAGGGCGGGTCTGGAGTCTCAGAGCTGTGATTTAGGTTTAAAGCTGACCCCAGGGCTGGAGAGAGGAGGCCTCCAGCTGGCCTGTGAGCACCAGCCCCTACTGATGTGAAGGAGAATGCCAATGGCGTCAGTGGTGACAAGCAGTGTTTGCATTGTGTTTGATGAGGCACAGTCACTCTCTTCAGCATGTCCCGTCTGTCGTTAGCCGTCTTCAGCTTTGTAACATTCAGCAGAGTGGCCACTTACCCTACTGTACAGAGGACGAACCGGAGGCTCAGAGGTGCTGTATAGCCTTCCCAGGGTTGCACAGCTAGGGTCAGAAATATAAAGGAGGGCTCCTTGATTCTCAGACCTTACCTTTATCCACTAGTAAACTTCCCACAGCATCTGTGCTGGGTGAGGAGAGAGGTGTCCCAGAGAGAAGGGTATGCTCAGGGGAAGAGGAGTGGGGACTGTTTCCTTGGGTAATCTTGTGATGGGGGGTTGCAGCCTGGTTCAGGTTCAGACACCCATCTTCAATAAGACAATTAAAAGAGCCAAATAAATAGTGGAAAGCAGCCAGGTGGTGGTGGTGCACGCCTTTAATCCTAGCACTCAGGAAGTAGGTAGATCTCTGAGTTCTAAGCCAGCCCAGTCTATGGAGCTAGTTGCAGGACAGCCAAGGCTACTGAAAGAAACCCTGTCTCAGAAAACCAAAACCAAGCAACCAACCCAATACATAGATACTGGAAAGCAGAAAAAGATTTGTTCAGTGTGGCCACAATGGGAAGAGGAATAGACCCATTTTCTGGGTCCTGAAGTGAGGTAAGTTTAGATAGACGGTCAAGGCTTTGCATTTTTATGCAGTCTTAGGGGTCAAGGTGCAGCCCTACTCAACACTGGCTGGTCATTGTCTGGCCTTTCTGTAAGGGGTCTGACAGGATGTTAGATCTGAGATCCCCCTCTGGCTGTGGCCTTCCCTTCTCCCAGCATGAGATCCTGAGGAAATCCCAATTTCTCTGGGGTCCATTGTTTCAGCCATCTGAGAGACACAGTGTCTCTAGAACATCTTCATTTCCATTAGGCCAAGTACAAGATCTCTCCTTCTCTGCAGGCTCAGAAGCCAAGAGTAAGGTCGCAGAGTCGCTGTGGAAGGGAGGAGGAGTGGGGTGCTCCAGGGAATTACAGAGAGGGAGAGGCCAGCTTCTGGTAATAGAAACTGTCACTTTAAGGAGGGCCCTCGGGCAACAACCTCTAGGGATCAGGGGGACAGGGGGCTGAGCTGGAAACAACCCGAGAACCCTGAACAGTCCAATAGCCCTCTGTGGCCTTCCCTGCTGGCTACCTGCTCCCCATCACTCTGGCTGCAGACAGCCTGCGAGTTCCACTTCCTGGTGCCTGGTGTCTGGTGTGCCTGGAGCCTCTCTGTGCCCCACTCCTGGGCTGACACCTTAACTCGAGTTTCTGTGCTGACCAGGCTCCAAACTGCACCGTCTTTATCCAGACCTCTACCTGAGCCAGGATGTTTTATGTACCCCAGAGGCTCCCCAACTCCTGAAGCCTATTCCAGGACAGTGGCCCCACTTTCCCTGCTGCAGTCTGTCGCTCCAGCCTTCCCCGCTGCCCCTCCACAGACTGAGCTCCAGCATTAGTAGGGGCACATTCCTGGGATGACAACCTCTCCAGACTCAGTCTTGAATGCCATGCTCAGAGGCAGACCCATCTCCAACCCCTGGCCTGGCTAGTTCCTGCTCAGCTCCAGCGCCTCTTTCACCAAGAAGCCTTCCCGGATCTTGCCAGCTTTTTGCGGCTTTTTGGATGAGCTGACTGCCTCTAACTTCCAAACCTTCTTCATAGGCCAAGGCAGCATCAGGATGGAAGGTTGGTTTCATGGAGCCTCATCCAGAAGTTGGCTCAGGACAAGGAGGAGCTAAAGCCCAGGTCATTGGTTCTCGACCTTCCTAATGCTTTAATACCAACAGAGTTAATACAGTTGCTCATGTTGTGGGGACTCCCAACCATAAAGTTCTTTTCTTTCTTCTTCTTTTAAAGATTTATTTATTTAATGTATTTGAGTACACTGTATCTCTCTTCAGACACACACCAGAAGAGGGCGTCAGATTCCATTACAGATGGTTGTGAGCCACCATGTGGTTGCTGGGAATCGAACTCAGGACCTCTGGAAGAGCAGTCAGAGTTCTTAACTGCTGAGCCATCTCTCCAGCCCCCATAAAGTTATTTTCATTGCTACTTCACAAAGAATTTTGCTACTGTTATGAATAGCAATATAAATATCTGATATGCAGGATATCAGATGAAGCCCCCATGAAAGGGTCATTCAACTCCCAAAGGGGTCATAACCCACAGGTTGAGAACCAGTGGGTTAGAGGGCTGAGACCCTGCAGGTATGAGGAGCTCCTGAGTTCTGAGGACAGGGTGGGGATAGATTGGTGGTTAGATGCTAACAAGCCATGGACAAGCGGCACAAGAAAACACCCAGCCATAGAAGAGCTGAAGGCAGACCCTCAAGGAGCCCTGCAGAGAATCCCACCTTAGAGGAACAGGAGGCTGGGAAGAGAGCTGGTCTGAAGGAGCCACCTCTGGTGATTTGGCCCTGCTACTATCTTGTCCCCTTGAGCCTGGACTAGCCCTAACTTGTTTTTGATTGACAAGGGGAAGTGATATCACAGCATCCAAATGCTGCTCATAAACTCCATGGATTCCACATCTGAAACCCTTTTGGCGGAGTTGGCCAGCAGGGAGGTAGTCAGACTACAGATGTCATGAGACAACTGTGCATTCAGGAACCATGCGGAGAGCCACAGAGAAGCAGACATCCCAGGAAAGTGGCAGACCTATGAAGGAAAAAGCTATCACACCACACATCTACAGGGAGTATCGGGTGACCTGCACTTGGGCCACCTGTAGAGCTGCAGGAAAGTCACAAGAGACTGGTCCAGGCCTGCCATGAGTTCTGGAGTGTATACAAAGCCATAGATAACTGAATGTCTGTAGTTCAATACCTGGCAGCTTTCTGGAGGGGAGGGATTATTGTCCTATTTAACAGATGAAGAAACCAAGGCATGAGAGGGAAGTGAGTTCAGGAGGCAGAGGAGTTTAAGGGAGGCTGGTCCAGGCTATTTACATAGCAATGGCTGGATGCCCCAGGCCACAAACAGACTGAATGGCCAAACCACATTGTTTCTGGCCAAAAGTCCAATGATGAAGGGGTTGGACTCCTCTCCCAGGTACCTGATCTGACACCTGCTGGACAAATCTGCTTTGTTCTTTTAAAAGTCAGTTTACTGGGCTAAAGAGATTGCTCAGAGCACTGGCTGCTCTCCCAGAGGACCTGGGTTCAATTCCTTCCACTCTGATGGCAGCTAACAACCATCTGTAAGTCCAGTTCCAGGGGATCTGACTCCCTCGTCTGTGAGGACCAGGCACCCAGACTGCATGCAGGCAAAACATCCATACACATAAATTTTAAAAAGTATTTTTAAAAGTTTACCGACAAGATTTGTACCTGGTTAATTGCGCAGATTGTATGTGCCGCTGGGCTGGGTATCTCTTACATGGTATGTGCCCTGTTACCACCACCAGACTGAGGCAGAACACACTTGCAACCTCAAGATCCTGATGTCCACTGCTAGGTAGTGTCCTCCTTCCCCAGCTCAGGGCCTCAGTGTTTTGCTTTTGAACTTCATGTGATTTTCATGGCTTCTATTAAACCATTAAGTCTGGACGATTTAACCCTGCTTTTGCACATAGCAGCTATGGTTTATTGCCATACCATATCACCATATACAAATATACCATAATTGTTCTTTTGTTGGGAGTAGGGAATTGGGTCCTGGAGCTTGCTGTATAGCTGAGGGTGAGACTTTGAACCTTTGATCTTCCTGCCTCCATGTCCCAAGTGCTAGGATTAACAGATCTGTACCACCGCCCCTGGCTTACTCAGGGTTATGGATTGGACCTAGTGCTTCATGCTTGCTGGAGAGCATTGTACCAACTAAGCCACACCCTCTGCCACTATCTTTGACTGGCAGGTAAGGTTTGGGCAGCCTTGAATAGGGCTAGTTGTGCAGTGGGCTGGCCCTTGATGCTCTATGTGCTGTACAGGAAGGGAGGGGCTGAGTCAGAAGGGAGATGTCCGTTTTTTTCTTGAAAGAAACTGACAAAAACTCCCACTGTGTGCTGAGTCCGCTCCTGCCAGCAGAGCACAACAATCCCTGGTGTCTCCATCTTGGCAAACACTTGGTCTTTTGAGCTAGCCTGAGAAATGCTAAGTATGTGGATGCTGGAGCATCCCTTGTATCTCATTGGTGGAACTGCCTGCCACTCGTGCCATTCTTGAACTAATCATGGGGAAGGACGTAGACAGACACTGCTATACCCTATGAGGGGGGCTGGGTCTTTCCCAAAACACACCAGAGATGTTCACAGTGCGATTCCTCCTGCTGATGGCTCTGCTTGGAAGGCCCTTCTTGAATTTTTCATTTGGGAAAACTGACCTAGAAGCTGTTCTCAAACCAGCTGCAGGCTGAGCCAGTGTCTCCCATGAGACCCCAGTCTCCTGGCTCAACCCAATGTGGTTTCTGCATCTTGGGAAAGTGACCATGGGCACGGCCTGCCGTGATGGTGGCATCCACTGCTCCCACTCCTACTTCCGCCTAGGGGAGGAGAATCTCTGGGTATAATCTCAGCCCAGTGCAGGGAATGATAGAAAACACCCATTTTCTGGAGAGGCAAACTGAGGTTCAGGGGGAGGAGGTTGGGAGGGCAGACTCAGCACTAGCCCTCTTTGCAACTTCTCAGACAATAAGTTGATGCTTTGAATGAGTCTGAGGCGGAGCCATTGGTGATTCACCAGGGAACCAGGTCAGAGTGCAATTTCTGATTGCTGTGAGGGTAGACTGGGCTCTGCTGCTGCTGCTGCTGGTACGACTGCTAACCTTCAAATCATTCAAATGTCTAAGTCCTTGGCCCAGGGGATGACCTGGACTCAGCTTGGCCCTCAGAAGCTGACAGACCCTGCTTCGGCTAAGGTGGGACACAGAAGACACTTTAACAACCTGGTTGCCATGTCCTACCCTGCCAACATCCACAAAAGCCAGAGTTGCTGGAAGGTTTTATTAAGTTAGGATGACTCATGGAACAGAAGAGAAGCATCTTCATGGGTGGCGCTGGAGGTCCACACCCAGCGCCCCTCAGAGGAGTGGAACTATGGGGACAGCTACTGGCTCCTCCCTCTGGCCACTAGTCCCCCTGTCCAGAGGCCAGGGTGAGAAGAGAGGGCTGCTCCCTGCCTTTTCCTTCTGGTCAATTCACCCTGGCCATGCCTGGGCCTTTGTGAGGCACCCAGGGTAGGAAGAAGGGCCAAGCAGGGGTCAGAGAGGGACAGGAGCCAGTGCAGGAGGCACATGCCACCAAGTACTGCCTTTTTTAAAAGTTTAAATGTTTTAGAAAAAATAAAAGGCAAAAAAAAAAATCTATATAAAAATCTCTTCACATATAAAATCCTGAAGAAGGTGCAAGGTAAGACCCTGTGCAAGGGACGAGCTCAGATCCGCAGTGTGTGTGTGTGTGTGTGTGTGTGTGTGTGTGTGTGTGTGTGTGTGTGTGGTGAGTGCACATGTGACCCAGGGTGGGGAGAAAGCTTGGCTTCTGACTTCTGTCAGAGAAGGAAGGTGGCTGGTCCCTTGGGGCTGGAGGGTCCTCAGCTGATCGGAAGCACAGGGACCTGGAAGGGAAGAGTGAGCACTGAGCACTGGGAAGGCCAAAGAATACAAGCAGGACTGCCCATGACTGCTGCCCTCAAGGCTGGCCCAGAGCCATGCTTCTGGGCTGTGCACAGGGCCTGGAGTAACCTGACTCCTGTGGCTGAGTCTTGTCAGGAAGAGAAGGTAGACAGGTTGTATCGGATCCTGTCCTACTAGGTCATGACAGTAGCTAAGATGCAGGCCTTGGGTTCCCAACCCAGGTATGTGTGGGGACAAACATGCACAGGTTGACAGAGCAGACTTGGACTGTCTTATGACCATAACAACCCTTTGTAGCCAGCACGACTATGTCACTGACAGACAGAGAAATAAACCAGGGACAGGATGTGGTGGTCTAGCAAGCTGCACGTCACTGACCGTCAATCTGCACTGTCGGGTCCTCACCCACCTCTATCTCAGCCAGGCTGTTCCTCACAGCCTCCTTCTCCTGCAGGGCAGCCATGGCCAGGCGCAAGTGCTCCTTCAACTGCTCGATCTCTCGCTCCGACCGAGTCTTGATGTGGTTCAGCTCCACGTACACATCCTGGTACTTTCCCGTGAAGCGCTTGTCCTAGGGCCAGTCACAGAGGAACACTGAGGGCACGAGGCCACCACACCCACTCCCTTCCACACACCCACTTTACCCCCTGCTGGTAGCACAGAAGGCCAGGTTCTCCAGGGATGGGGATTTCATTGTCCTTCCTTGTCCCATTAGAGGGGTGGCAGCTAGGGCCTGGGGAGGTGTAGCCTTTGCCAGGTCACAAGGAGTGGTAGGATAAGCCCTGGGAGGGCATGGCCAGGGGCTCTGGTCCTTTACTGAGTTCTCTCTGCCTATTCTCACACTCTCAGAGCCACTGTGTATTCACAGCTAGATGAAAGCAGGAACAAGCCAAGGATGGCCGGACAGGCTGCGCAGAACTGGGTGGGTTTCCCAATTCCTAGCAACACTTGCATTAACCCAGGGCCAGGCTGGGATAGTACTGTTCTGTTTTTAGCTACATCCCTAGCACCTAGTAGGTGCTCAATAGTAATAAAGTCAAATGACCTTGAGTGACTGAAAACAGGCACGGCCTTGGGTGAGTCACACCCCTCTCTCCTCAGGCTTCCGTTACCTTGTCTGTAGTGGGGCAGTGGGAGGCCGAAGGCGAGGCTGTGGCCAACGGCAGCTGGCTCAGGCTGGCACCTGGAGCACAGCTAACCCCACGCTGGCTGGCGCTGCCTACCTTCTGTATCACCTGGAGCTCATCCCGGAGACACTGCACCTCCTTCTTCAGGTACTGGAGTTCATTCTCCTTCACTCGCAGTAGCACCTAGGGGCATGGGTACAGTGCTGAGGCAGGCCCGGAGGCCGAGGCCACCCAGATCCACAGTTCCCTGCAGCCTGGGACCTCCCAGACTCAAGCCCCCTCCACTCCCCACCCATCCCGCCCCCACACAACCCCAACCTGCACCAAAAACCCTGCATACCACAGCCTACTCCCCCAAGACACTCCTCTTCCTCGCTCTCGCCCTCCTGTATGGTGAGTAGGACTCTCCCTGCTCCCTCAGCTGCGGCCTGACACAGTACCAGGCGCTAGCGCCAAGGGGGTTGGCACAGGCTGCACTGTGGCTCTACTGTGAACTGTAGCTAACTATGGCGGGCCCACTCCCACCAAGCTCAGTGCTATTGACGTGTGGCGGACATAAACTCAGCCTGGCAGGAAAGCCCTTAAACTTCAGACTAGCAATCTACTGCCTGGTTCCAGCCTCAGCTCCCACACAGATATAGCTGTGTGACCTTTAAAAAGGCCATTAACTTCCCTCTCTCTGTTTCTCCACAGGTTTAAAGCAGACAGTAACGGGAGCTTGACTAACGGGCTTGAAGAAGATAAGGGAACAAAGGACTTAGTGCCTCTAGGCATAGAAGCAAGCTCATCAGTGGTTCTCAGCCTGTGGGTTTCGACCCCTTTGAGGACTTGAACGACCTTTTCACAGGGTTGCCTAAGACCAGCCTGCATATCAGATATTTACCTTATGGTTCACAACAGTAGCAAAATTACAGTTATGAAGTAGAAAGAAAAATGATTTTATGGACGGGGGTTACCATGACATGAGGAACTGTATTGAAGGGTCACAGCATCAGGAAGGTTGAGACCCACTGCCTTCTATCTTTGCTAATAAATCAAACAAAAGGCCGGGTGATCCTGGAATCACTCACACGTTCTACCTTCAACCCTGTCCCCCACCCCCCAAGCAGAGCGCTAGCAGTCTCCGCCCCTTAACTTTATCTATTTATTTATTCCTTGAGACAAGAGTTTTTCTATGTAGTCTGGCTGTCCTGGAACTTGTTATATAGACCAGACTGTCCTTGAACTCACGGAGATCTGCCTGCCTCTCTCTGCCTCTAGAGTCCTGGGATTACAGCTGTGCATACCATGGCTAACCATTTTATTATACTATGTTACTATAGGTTACTACTCTCAGAGGCACTGACTGAGCATGTCACTCAGCAGGCAGATGCCAGGGCTGGATCAAAGACTAGGCAGCTTAGCCTGGAAGACCTCAAGAGTTTTGAGTGACACCTTCAGGTGACACCCAGTCTTCTAGACAGCTGCACAGGTCCTCAGCCAGGGGCTGCCTGGCACAAGGGAGGGGGCCAGAGGAGGACGCTTACCTCCAGCTCACAGGAGCTCCTCTCACTGCTGCGCCCGCAGCTGTTGCCTGTGCCCTGCGAGGCGATGAAGCTGCGCAGACGATCGATCTCCTCGGACAGGTGGGAGTGCAGCTCCTGAGAGGATAGCCGGTCAGCGTGGGGACACCAGGCCGGTCACACCCACCCCCAGCCTGCTGGGGCCCAGTCTACCTGGTTGTGACGCAGCAGCTCCTGGCCCTCCTGCTGGCAGCACCGAAGGGTGTGTTCCCGCTCCTCTGCCTGCCTGGTCAGGGCCCCAATCTCCAGGCACTTCTGCGAGTACCTCTCAGACAGCACCTGCAGCTCCTGTTTCAGCGCCTCCATGTCCAACCTAGCCAGCAGGAAGTGGGGCAGAGATGAACCATGGGGGCTCTGTTGGCCACCGCTTGGCCTGGAGTCACAGCTCAACATTACGCGTTTTAGATACACCGTGGTTCTGAACTCAGCCTACAGTGGCTGTGGGCTGGTAACACTCTCTGGCCTGCAGGGGTGTCCTCTGAGAGGGTGACCTCAGGGGCTACCTCTCACATCGCCACAGCCCCAGCACCAGAACTGTGTTGGGGCAGGGAGACTCTCTTAGCGGTCAAGAGCAACACTGCAACCCAGCTCTGGGAGACACTAAAGCAGCACAGAGGCTGGGATCTGTGCACCGATGACACATGTGGTCTCTGCCAAGGCCCTCAGCAAAGCCCCAGGCACATCTATCAGGGTAAGTGGTGCTCCTGGCTCTGCACCCCACCCACCCCAGCCCCCAGCCCCCAGCCCCCAGCCCCCAGCCCCTGCTGCCATCTTACTGGTGTTGTTTCCGAAGGCTATCTGGGCCCTGCTGGAGACTCCGTGTTTTGCTCAACTCCCGGCTCAGTTCTTCTTGATATGCCTTCTTCATGGCTTCAATGGCTAGGAGCAGGACAGATAGGCAGGCAGAGGACAAGTTGGAAGAGGATCGGCACAATTCCACTTGTACTGCAGACTGGACGAGCGGCGTGGGTGTGCAAATAACACGGTCAAAGCTGTGTCCTGAGCCAGGTGGCTTGGTGTGAGTTGCTCAACCTCTCAGGGTCCTCTTTGAGGTAATCTTGTGTGATGGGCTCTCATGGGGTGTGATACGTCAGTATCTTCTATTAGTGGTTTCTGGCTAGCCTCGCACAGTGCCTCACACCATTTCTGCAGTGCCTGGAGGTGCTGCATCCATCATGGCCCATCTGCCCTGCCTGGTCTGTGGTCCAGACAGCAAGCTCTGCAGTTACTACAAGCCTGTGTGATGCTGTACGGGTGACGCAATGCCTCTGCCTCAGGACCCTTCCTGGAGGTGCCTAGCCACAGCTTCTCCTCACCAGAGGGTGACTAAGTAAAGCCTGACACAGAGACATAAGGCCCAAACACTGGCTCCTGCTGACTGACTCTAACAGTGAGCTCCCAAGAACCCAGTATTTTTTCCATACTGTACAGGGCTGTCTAAGGATTACAAAAGCCTCCAGCCTTAGGTCTATCCACAATTTCAAAATGCAACATTTCTGAACACCGGGTGGATCTCATTCCTCCCGGATGGCAGACACTGATGTGCAGGGACACAGGCTGCTGGTGGTCTGTAATTCAACACTGGTGTCACTTCCATCAAGTTCAAGTTCCCTGGAGAGACTGTGGTGCTGAACCACTGGGCGGTGCCTGCATCCTGCTTTGGAGGGGGGGGCAGCTACTCTAGGCTGTCAGCCTAGGGGGCGGGGAGGGGGCTGCCCTAAAATGCGAGCACAGCCAAGGCTGGGCAGGACCACATGGACTTGAGCACAGGGAATACTTAGCTTGTATCAGCAAGATGCAAGCTTCAGGTCACGTGACCCCACACATGACCCCACACATGACCAGAGAGACTGCCCAGGATGTTTCAGGCACACACAGCAGGTGTGCACTGGACAGGGAGGAGGAAGTAGTTTGTCTGTCTCGGGTGTTTCCTGTTTCTGGCTTGGGAAAAGTGAGGCAGTTCAGAGCCTGGCTTTGCAATCAGAGTGTCTGCTCCAGGATCAAAGCCCGCCTCCGCCATTTCCAAGCTGTGCCATGTGGGACAGGTCATTAGCCTCTCAGAGGTCCAGCTTCCTCACTCGATGGATACCATAAACACTCAGGGTGCTCTGAATGTGTGGGGCACAGAGAGGTACACACCAGGCTACAGTGAGGCTCACCACCACTCCTCAAGCGTCCCAGGGTCTGACCCCAGTAGCTAGGTAGGTGACATTCGACCAGAACAGTGTGTGGCTGATCGGTGTCTCCCCTAGAATGGAGGTCATACGTGGCTTAAGGTGTCCCTGCCTTCTCAATGTCTATAGAACCAAAGGAAGACAAGTCACAACCCACGGGAGGAAGGCCTTTTACTGTTACACTCTCCCCTCTGCAAGTTGGATCACAGAGTACTTCTGGGGCTTCCAAACTGCCACTGGTTCCTTCCCACACGTCCATACTTAAGGGCTTCCCAGTTCAAAAATGGAGGCACCGGGCGCTGCCAGGCACATCCTGGGTCCTCACCTGAGGCTGTGGCCGCCGTCTCCTCAGCCAGTAGCCACTCCTTCTCCTGCTGCAGCCTCTGCAGCTCTCGCTCATGGTGCCGCTGCAGCTGCTCCATCACCTGCTGGTGCGAGGACTCCATCTCCGCCAGGCTGCGCTCACAGGCTTCCTGTGGGCCAGAGGCCAGGGAGGTCATGAGGCTGCACCCCTGTGGGCTTGTCTGGAGCCAGGCTCATTACCACGCTCTGAAATGCTGCACCATGATGCCATACCTGCTCCCTCCTCCACCTGCCTCTCCTCATCACAGGCTTCACCAGCCTCTCTTGGGCTTCAAGCCCTGCAGTGACTCCCCATTTGTAGAACTAAGTCTGGCTCCCGCAGCCCTGTCTCTGCCGGGCCTGGCCCTGCCAAGCAACCTCATAGTTATGAAACCTGCTCTTGGGATAGTGAAAAGGCTCATCGGGTGTCAGCCTGCAGGTCAACCCCAGAGCACGCTCAAGACTGGAAGGAGAGGACCGACTCCACGAAGCTGCCTTCCGAGTTCCGCACGCATGCTCTGGCATGCATGTCCACCCATCCCCTGGATAACAACAATTTAGAAAAGCAAGGCTATTCCTCTGCCTGCAGTGGGAATGCTCTCCTGGGTCGCTTGCTTTACCACACAGCCCACCTTAAACACCTTTCCTAGTTCTGCCTCTGGGCAGCCTCTGCCCTGCCTCCCCAGGTCCTGGTTCTTCAGGAACATAATAGCCTGGTGACACTAGACACCTGACCCAGCTTAGGCCTGGGGTACAGGCCAGGGTAAGTCACGTGGCAGGGGCTTAGTAAGTGAGCTGGAACTGTTGACAGCATGCAAATGGTTTTGTAGGTAAGATAGTAAGCAGTTAGACTCACATCTACTGTGACCAATGTGAATGGGCAGCTTGATGTCATCACTGTCTAGACGTCTGTCTGTCTGTCTATCTATCTATTATCTATCTATCTATCTATCTATCTATCTATCTATCTATCTATCTATCTATCTATCTATCTATTGGTTTTTTGAAGCAGGGTTTCTCTGTCTAGCCTAGGCTGTCCAGGAAATCACAGATCCACCCGTCTCTGCCTCCTGAGTGGTGGGATTAAAGGTGTGTGCCACCACCGCCCAGCCATCATCATCTTTTTGAGACAGGGTCTGGTTGTGTTGCCAGGCTGGCCTTGAACTCTTGGCATTCTTGCCTCAGCCTCCTGAGTGTTTGGGATTTTAGACATCAGTGATTTCTGCAACTCTAGCCCTTGCTTGGGCAGGTTCACTCCTAGGAACATCTGACAGTGTGGGGACAGAGGGTTCCTACAGCAAACTGGGGATATGAAAACTGAAGGTTTGCTAGGAGACCCCTGCTTCAGTGACAGGGTCTAAACCTGCAAAGGACAATAGGCAGCTGTCGGAGGACAGGGGTGCCACGTGGACTGCTGTGGAATGAAAGCTGACTCCTGACAGTACTCACGGGTGCAAAACAGGCCACTGCCTGCCCAAGTCTAGCTATCCAGAAACACCGAAAATGCTGGAAGGCTATTGTGGCTCACAGAACAGCCCCCAAAGATCTCCATATATGACCTGGGACCGTCTCACTCCACGAGCAAAGGAACTAGGGCTTCCAACCAGCTGACCCTAGAAGCAGAAGGCTGTTCTAGACAGTCGGGAGGCCTGAGGGATGAGGAGGGCACAAGACAAGAATCTGGAGATCTGACCAGGAGAGAAGGGCAGAGAGTGACAGTGAGTGAAAGGCCATGAAAGGAAGGAAGGGAGCAAGACCAGGAAGGCAGGTGTGGCAAAGACATGGATCCCACGATCCCTCCCCATCTGCAGCCTACCAAAAAAGTGTGGTCCAGCCCACACCCCCTCCTCAGCCTGTGCTGAACTTCAGCAACTCTGTCATTGACTCAGCTGGTCCCCTTGGCCACAGGACGCTGATCCAGACAAAGCAATGGTAAGAGAGGCAGGCACAAGGGTGGGGGCAAGCGTCAGGAGCTCACTGCTTTTTATGTTGTTTTTAGAGGTGGGGTATGTGCATGCCACAATGCACAAGTCAAACGGTCTCTACTCACTATGAGGGTTCCCGGGACAGAACTCAGGTCGCCAGGCATGGAGGCAAGTAACTTTACCCGCTGAGCCATCTTGGTGGCCCTTGTGGGCTCATTTCTGACCTTTGAATTTAGATACATTTTGCAGTGGAACCCAGAGATCTGAGCATGCAAGGTGAGTGCTACTGAACTGTAGCCCTGGCCCATCAGGTGATTTCTGTTGTGTTTTTTTTAAAGACAGGGTTTTTAAAGACCTTAGCCTCTAGCTAGGCTGGCCTTGACTTTAAGATCCTGCTTCAGCTTCCCAAAGGCTGGGATTCTGCACCACAATGCCTATAATCCCAGGCCAGGCCTCAAACTCGGGGAGGCAGAGGCAGGTCCTGGTCCACAGAGAATTTATCCAGGACAGCCAGAGCTACACACAAAAAACCCCTGCCTTGAAAAACTAAAAAAAAAAAAAGTAAATGTTGTTCTTATATAATTTATTATTTTTTTAAATTAATTTCTTGTTTTTTTTTTTTAATCAGGGTCTCACTATGTATCTCTGGCTGCCCTGAAGCTCAATATGTAGACCAGGCTAGCCTCGAACTCATAGAGATCTGCCTGCCTCTGCCTATGTCTCCCAAGTGCTGTGATTAAAGGCATGTTTTTTGTATGATTAAAAAAATAGTTTGGCTGAATGGATAAACTACTTTCTGTGGCTAAGGACCTGAGTTCAGAGTCCTAGCAGCCACATAAAAATACAGTAGTAACCACAGTGCTACTGGGTCTAAAACAGGTAGATCACAGCAAGCTCTAGTTTCGGTGAAAGACCCTGTCTGAGAACATAAGGTGTAGTCAGTATGGTAGTACACAGCTTCAATCCCAGTACTTGGGAGACAGAGGCAGAGGGATCTCTGTGAGTTTGAGGCTAGTCTGTCTACATGCCAAGCTGCAGGCCAGCCAAGGTTACATAGTGAAACTAGGTCCCCAAAAGAAAAGAGGAGGGGATGTCTAGAGAGCGTCTCAGCACTCAAGTCAGTGGCTTAACCCCCTGTTGAGTTCCAGGGGTTCTGGAGCTCTTTTCTGACCTTGATGGGTATCCACATGTACAAGACATACATTCACATGCATGTGCGCGCGCGCAC
This sequence comes from Mastomys natalensis, assembly GCA_021653895.1. Classification (NCBI taxonomy): domain Eukaryota; kingdom Metazoa; phylum Chordata; class Mammalia; order Rodentia; family Muridae; genus Mastomys; species Mastomys natalensis. The sequence continues at coordinate 1,324,307 of JAJTUV010001088.1, read as the reverse complement.
ACACACACCACACACACACCACACACACACACACGCACGCACACACATGGACATGTATACTCTCCCATAAATAAAATAAAGAGGCCTGGTGTGGTGGTACATGCCTTTAATCCTAGCCCTCAGGAGGTGAGGCAGGTGTGCTGTAGGGCAGCCAGGGCTCCATCGAGCCTCTGTCTGAAAAAACAAACAAACCCAAAACCAACCAACCAAACAATAAAAAAATTAACTTCTGGCCTCCGTCTGCATACACAGGTGAATACACACATGAACACACCACATGCACAGAGAAAGAAAAAAGAGAAGCACGTGTAAGGTCACTAAAAAGGGCAGGGCCAGGGAAGAAGCCGCAACAGGGAAGCGCACATGAAGGAACAGTTTCCCCAAGACCTCCACCCACTTCTCCGGCAGCTACTCCTAAGACCACAGCAGGCTTGTAGAGGGAAGGGCTGATCCAGATGTTCTCAGTGTGTGTGTGTGTTTGGGGGGGGGGACCACCTGTCCTGCTGGGCCTTTGCTCTTGTCCTCAGCCTGTCCCCTCATAGACCAGGCCACCTAGGGAGTAGAGATGAGCTGGCCTTGCTCCGCCACGTTTCCCCTGTGAACTGCAGCCTCCCTCAGAGAGCCCTCACAAGGGCTACTGGGTTGAGCACTACAGATCTGTGGAGAGCTTGACAACAAGGGGGTGAGGGTCAGCCAGGTGCCAACAGGGACCTGCCTTCCTTAGTGACACTGGCCACCTCTCTGCCATGCCATCAAGACAGAGGAGGAAGTCCTGGTGGCCCACTACCTTAGCTATAGAGCCCTCCTTCTATAGCTACCTCAGGGCCACAGTAGGCCCAGTGCTGATGGCCCTGCTCCCTGCACAGCGGTTCTGCAGGTTGAGCCCTTCATCCATGCAAGAGGGCCACCCACTCAGCCTGAGAGAACAGGCTGGGGGACTGCTTCCCAGCGGTCACCTCTCCAGGATCAGCTGAGTTTCCCAGCACCCCTCCTGTGCCTGAGGGACATGTGACTTATAAGGTTCCTCTTCTCTCCAGTGCCTGCTGTCCCAGCCTTCACTGTTTCCGGGCACTTCCGCCTCACCTCTTAGCACCCTGGTCCCACCTGCCCTGAGCCGACTTACTAAGATGGCGTGCTGGCAGCTTTTGAAGTGCCCAGTGGGGCAGAAGAGGACCAGAAAGCAAGGGCTCCAGGTATGCCTATAGCTCAAAGGTCATACCAAACTTCTGGGCCTCCATCTCCTTACGGTGGCTTTGGAGCTACAGTAGTGCCTCTAATGCTTCAGTAGAGTAAAAAAAGCTCCCTCAGAAATGAAATTGAAAGCTGGTTCTACTAGAAAAGTGAGCACGCACAGCTGCTCTGTCCCAGTGAACGGACCCTCCCAGAGGATCTCCAAGTTCCACTTAGTGACTCCTGCATGGTGGGCCCACCCATGACAGGACCTGACAAAACTGGGCCACTTCCACCCTCCCTTAGCCCAGGTAACCCCAGGATAGCCTCCTTACCAGTCGCCCAAACTTTTGCTCCTTCAGCTACCAACCCGCCTCCACCCGACCCCCACAACTCAGAAGTAGCCAGCCCTTGCTAATAAGGTGGCCCAGTCCCAGAACTACCAGGGCTCCCTGCTCTCCCAGGGCCAATTACCAGGGCCCAAAATCTCCCTTCAGACGTCTGCCAATCTGTTCCCAGTCAGCCTTGTCCTGGCTCCTCAAGCTTGGGCCTTGTCCTCTTCTTGTCCACTGCACTCCAAGATCTCCCTGTGCATCACTGGAGACTCCCAACATCTGCAGCATACTGACTCCAGTCTGTTCTTAGAGGTTCCCTGCAGGCACCAACTGACCTTCTACCTTCTGCATAGCAATAGCCCCACCCACTTGCCACCAGGAGCTCAGCGTGTGACCCTCAGGGGACTTTCCGACACCCTCCTCCCGTCCCGGCATTCTTTTTTCTTCCTGGCACTGGCATGCATGGTGTAGACAGCTGACTCTCCAATTACTCAGAACTGTGACTCTGCCATTAAGAAAAACTACTTTTAAAAAATTAAATGCATCAGCGTTAATTATCAACTAGCGGGACTGGGGAGTCGCGTAGGCAACAAGCCTCTGGACACACCTGTGAGAAATTATTTATGACTAGCCTCTGGCCATGCCTGTGAGCAACTGTCTTCTGTAGTTTAACTGAGCTGGAGAGACCACCATACAGGAGAGACGTCCCATCACGCCCCGCACCCCGGCGGGTCCCATTCTGCACGGAAGGGGAAGAGTAGCCGAGCACCTTCTTCTCTGTCAGTCTCCTGGCTATGGGTGCGATGGGATGGCTGCCTCAGGCTCCTGTTGCTGTGCTTTCCTCCTACCATGGACCTTGAGCCCAAATAAACCCTCTCTCCCTTAAGGCACCTATATCAGGATACTTTATCACGGCAACATAAAAGTAATGAAGACAGAGACATCACAGCTGATGCTCAAAACTTGTCTGTCCCACACTCCAAAGTGTTTCTGTCATGTGTGGCCCTGGCCTTGCTGATGGCTACTGCACCAGATGGCAGAAACCCTAGACAGCAGTGCTGGCCCATCCTACAGGGAGGCTCACACCAGGAAACTGCTCACTGTCCCATACTGGGACTCCGTTTATTATCTTCCACATGGTCTGGAAGTGACTAGAACTCAACACGCTAGGAATGCAAATGGAGCCTCTCACCATGTCAAGTCTAGAACTACATTTGCAAAGCTAAAAAAAGGTGAAGTATTCTGACTAGAACGTTCTCCATCTCAACAGAAAGCTGTCGGTCAGTTCAGCAAATAATTTGCTTACAATGTTGATCTTTTGAAGTTACTCATTAGTATAAAAATATCAACTAATGCACATATGAGAACTGCCCGTGCTTGTTAATCAGCTGTGGCCACAAGAATATGAAGAAATCATTAAAGCAGTCTGAGAAGAATCCATTTCTCTGTGGAATTCACAATAAAAAGGGTTGTATGCTTTATTGGTACATTATATACTAAACAACCTTTTATAAGTTATAATAAATATAAGCACACATATACAGTTTTTTTTCTGGTGAGCTAGTTATCCAGTTGTGAGAATTAAAATCATTCCCAGACATAGACAAATGTTCCCAGGGGACAAAGTCATTTTCCAGGGGCAGACAAGGTTGCCCTAGAGGGAGAAAGTCACCCTCCCTTGAGATCTGCTGTCTCAGGCAAACTCTTAAGGGCAAACTGGAGGCTCCCAAGTCCCACAGACCTCCTTGGTAGGCAGGGAAAGCCTCTCCCAGTATTAGGAGAGTGAGTCCCAGGACCACTGGGTCCCCACTTCCCCACAGGGATGCAAGGAAGAGGTCCAAGTGCAGACTAGTCACACGGGGACTCACACACAGGCTCTGCAGTCAGCTGGACCCATTCTCAAATCCCACCTCTGACACCTGCAGGCTGGGGAACCTCGGGCAGGTCACATACCCTCTCAGAGCTCAGTGGCCTTGTCTGTAAAATGGGCACAGTGATCATGCCCACCAGCTGTGGGGAAATTAAACAACATGATGTGTAGCAAATGCCTGGCACGATTCTCACACACAGAGAGAGTTCCCCAAACATAGGCGCTCCTGACAACACAGCAACCAGAAACCTGCCCCCACCCCACAGAGCAGTACAGAGTAAGTTTTCAGCCTTACCTGTGAGATGTAGCCTGGAGGGATACGGCTGTCCTCCTGGAGTCTCGGTGCACTCTGTGGAGCTTCCCCTCGGAGACGCCAAGCCTCCAGCTGGGCACGGAGAGACTGGACCTAGGACACAGGAAGCCCAGATCAGTGGGTGTCCTGAAACAGGGAAGGGGGCTGTGGGAGGAACCGCAGCTCCGTCCACTACAAGCCCAGGTTCCTTGGACTGTGTAGTAACAGCTCTGGTTTGGAGAAGGGCAGCAGTCCTGAGAGGTACTGACAAAGGGCTTTGTGTCTGGGGCCAGGATGGCTAGGTCAATGACCCGGAGGAGCTTTGGCCCAAAGAGAAAAGACAAGGTTGGGAACAGTACACTGTCGTATCTATCTTCCCATGAAGGGAATGGGGTGACATCCCTGTGCCTCACTTCCTACAGGTGAAAACTGTAGTGGGACCTAGCAGATCTGATGCCAAGGAGGGCAAAGAGGCACCTAACACGGCTCAGGATGTCACAGTATCACAGCAAATGGCCTGTTCTTCACCTCTCCTCATGTCTCTTCTCTGTAGTCAGGGGCAAAACAAAACCAGGCAAAACAAAGGCAATGCAGAGTCAGGCAGGTCAAATAAACGGTGAGCTCCTTGTCGCTGTAGGGCAGCAGGGCCAATATCAGGCCATGCCCAGAGATACAGACAGGAGCTGGGGAGAGAACCCTACCTCCTTCTCCAGGGCCTCATGGCTGTCACTTGTAGGTCCCCGGCGGTCGCTGTGGCCTTGGTTGAGCAGGGCAGTGAGCGGCACTCGCTTGTTTTCCCGCAGGGGCAGCTTTTCCAATTCCTGCCACTTCTTCTCAATCTCCTCACTGAGCCTGCTCTGCTGGTCATCAGTCAGGGGGGCACCCAGGCCCCTCCGAGACCCATCACCACTGGGCGTCTCTGGGTCCTGCTGTCCGTGGACTCGAACCACTTGCGTCTTTCCTCAGAGCGTTGTGCCAGGTCCCGCTCCAGATCCTCCTGTTTGGTTGGGCGCTCAGGAGTGGAGCGGGACAGAGTGCGCGTGCGTTGTGGGGAGCTTGGCGTTAATGGCGAGAGCTCCACGTAGTCCAGTGACTGCCGCGGTCCATCCACCTTCCGAGGACCACCCCGGCCAATAACCTCAGAGCCTGTCCGCTGCTCCCCTAGCTTCAGGGAGCTCTTCTGGGTGCCATAGCCGTGCAGCGTGTTTTCCTTATTGCATTCTGAGAGCCTAGGATATCAGCAGAGCCTCGTCAGCGGGGGATCTCTGCCACTCTGTTTCGTAGAAGCTCATAAGTCAGGCCCCAGGGCCAGGGGCTGGACACGGACCCCGTGAGCAAGCAGTCCAGCCTAGAGGTTGAGAACTCACACCTCATTATTATCAGATGCTGGGAAGACCCTAGCAAGATCATCTGCCAGCCGATTCCCGCTGGTAGTCCCCGTCACTGCATGAGGAACGAGGGGCGGCAATGCCTCATATGGCATGGATGTGGGGGCTCAGTGTTCGAAGCAAACGGGAGATCCTTTGCAAATGCTGGTGCATGTGTTACGAATGCCATAAAACAACAGTAACGACAACAAATGCACAAAGAGCTGAGCGGTGGCTCAGCAGTTAGGAGCACTGGCTACTCTTGCAGAGGATATGAGTTTGGTTCCAGCACTCAAATGGCAGGTCACAACTCAGGGAATCTGATGCCCTCTTCTGACCTCCAAGGACCCGCATGCATATGGTACACAGACAGACATATACAGGCAGGCACACACACACACACACACACAACACACACACACACAAACAAAAGAAACCTTAAAAATACATAGGGTCAGGCCCTGGGTTTAGGGGCTCAGTGTAGGCACTGCTGACGAGGGGACACACTGAAACCTGAGTGAACAACATGCACGTTGTTGAGATGTTGAGTGAGTGACTGGCGGCTCGGCTGTGTTCACTGTCATTCAGCTCCAAACTATATTTCCCAGCATCCCCTGAAGCAATGTGATCATGTGATCACATTCTAGGGGGCAGGTCGAAGCAACTCCCTCTAAAGGGCCTTCTCTGCAGTTAAGCAGTGCCCTCTGACCTGATGACCGAGTTGCTGGGCTGCACACGAGGCCTGCACTGCACACCTCTGGGCCAACCTTGCAGAGCACTCTAGTCTGCAGACTGGACAACAGCCCAACAGTGCAGTTCTGCAGAATTCACCAAGGGCCCTGGACGCATGCCTACGTGGGTGCAGACAAACAGCGAACAGGACAGTGAGGAATCTGAGACACAGATGCAAAAGCCTCTGGCCCTTAGCTGAATGGTCAGGGTCTAGTTAGGTTTGGGGACTCATGCTTGCATTCCTTTAACCGAGGCAGCTGTGGGATGAGGCCAAGCTAGCAGACAGAAGAGCCTCTCAAGCCTCCTCTGTACATCACCAGGAGCCCTGCCAGCTGTCAGAATGTAGGACGGAACAGGACTGGGTCAAACCCTCAGTTCTCAACAGATCTCTGGATAGCCCAGGGCATGTGTTGCTCTTTCCGAAATTTGTTACTAGATTAATTGAGCCCTCAGGCAAGTACACAGAACCCCATTCAGGGACACAACATCATCATACCCCACCAGGGTCCCAGTTGAGCTCAACACATACTTGGTGACATCTGGGGCTGAAGTTGGTCGCACAGTCTTCCTGAGAGCCTCAATCCAGTTCCGCCGGATGCCCGAGGTCATGGCCGACAAGGTATAAATGGCGTCCTTGGTCTGCAAGGACATCCTACATGTAGCTCACCCCATGGCCAGTCCTGTGTTCCCTCCCCTTGTGGAGGTGGTCCTTCCTTCCCAGGAGGGTGTGACAGATACCCTCTGCCAGTCTGTGTAAAGTGCCTCACTCTGGGACTCTCTAGGTATGTTAAGTATGGGCATCAGAACTGCTGACTGGCAGAGGGTAGTCTGAGAGTAAGTGAGTGAGTGAGTCAGGCCACCACCTGCCCAGGGCCTTGGGTTACACCCTCTGGCCCCCCCAGGTCTGCACGCAGTCTCACGTGGATCTGGAAGCCATAGTTGCGCTGGACGGCATATTCTGTGACGTCCGTGCAGGATCGCAGGTCGATCTCACCATCCAGCTCATCTGCCTAGAGCAACAAGATCCACCATGGCTCCCCCCTCCACGAACCCTGCCCGCAGCTGCCAGCCCTTCCCGGGCCTGCCCACTCAGGCACCTCACCTCCTCAGCCGTGGAGTCTCTGTAATATTTGAGGCTTGAATCTGTCAGCACAAACCAATGCTTTTTCCACTGTAAGAGAGGAGACAGTGAGGGAAAGGTTCGGGGAAGGAAGGAGCCTGTGTGTGCTTGTCCACCCTTGACTCCCGTTCTTACAGCCGAGGGGTGTGAAGGGCAGTTCAGATCTGAAGCCAAGCAGACGGAAGCTATGACACGGATTGGCCTCTCCTCAGTAACTAGGCCTTCTGTGGCCTCCTGTGCAGCCTTTCTCTGGCTGGCTGGCACCCCATGCTACTGATTTTGTAGTGTGACACAGGGTTGCATGTAGCTCAGTCTGGCTTTCAGCTTGTGATGGAGACAGGATGATCAGCTTGAGGGGGGGTACGTGTGCAGCAGTGCGAATGTGTCAGAGCGTGTGGATGGTACATGTGTGGTAGTGTGTGTGTGTCAGAGCATGTGGATGGTACATGTGTGGTAATACGTGTGTGTCAGAGCGTGTGGATGGTACATGTGTGATTGTGTGTCAGAGTGTGTGGATGGTACATGTGTGGTAGTGTGTGTGTGTCAGAGCGTGTGGATGGTACATGTGTGATTGTGTGTCAGAGTGTGTGGATGGTACATGTGTGGTAGTGTGTGTGTGTCAGAGCGTGTGGATGGTACATGTGTGGTAATACGTGTGTGTCAGCATGTGGATGGGTACATGTGTGGTAGTGTGTGTGTGTCAGCATGTGGATGGGTACATGTGTGATTGTGTGTGTGCGTGAATGTGTGGATGGGTACATGTGCGGCAGGGCACATGTGGGTCAAAGGACAACTCTGTGGAGACCGTTCTCTTCCCTTCACCTTTACCCTTCTTAGATTCCAGGAATCAACTCAGGTCATTGGCAAGTGCTTTAGCGGCTAACCCGTCTTGCTGCCTCTACCCTGAACTCCTCCTGATCATCTGGCCTTCAGCCTCCTGGGCATTAGAATTACAGGCATGGGCCATCATGCCTGGATTATAAGGCTTGGGGTCAAGGCCAGCATCTTGCTTGGTAGGCAACCAACCATTCTATCAGCTGAAGTATTCGCAGCCCATTCCGGACCTCTTAAGACATCAGAGCTCAGCACAGCACATGCCTTCCTCCAGTGCAGACGGGGAAGGGACAGGTTCTGTGAGGTGAAATGCCTACAGGGACAGTGACTAAGTGGGACCAGACCTCTGCAAGAGGCCAGATCTCTCCACATGCCCGTTGGCCTGACACAGGGTCAAGGACAAAGGCCTCTTAGACAGAAGGACTAGAAAGAGGCCTGGGGCAGGCGACTGAGCGTGGCTTCCCCATCTGTGCTGCCGGCTGGTCACACACGGTCCAGTGTGAGAAGGCGTTGGTTAGCCCTCACATCTGTGACTCTGCAGTCTGAGTATCTGCAGTGCCCCTCTTAGGCCAGGAAGCCATATGGGAAAGGGACCGGGAGCCAAGCATCCCATGTCCGTCTCAGACTCCTTCTGACCATTGCCAGCAGTCCCATGCTAGGATAAGTGTCTCCCGTGCAGCTCTCCTGGGGCTCCCCCAACACCACAACCCTGTCTAGGCTGTTTCCTATTTTTATCCCTCAGGTACATGATACAGTTTCTAGCATTTGAGGGCGATGCTCTCTACTTCTTCCCAGGTGTCTCCCAGAGAAACAGGTTTGAGCACCAAACACCCAGAGTATGAGTGTTGCCTTGCCATATGCCCAAGGTCACCACATCCCCAATCTTCCGTGTTCTGACTGTACACTGGGGATGGTAAGAGGTCCCTAGATTTTGGGTCAGGTTGGAGGTTATCTGTCCCCCATGTGTCTCTCATGGCATGTGGCACAGGATCCTGAGGACAGTAAAGACACCAGCCACTGAGAACAATGTTGCTCCTGGAGTAGGCTAAGGTACCACTTGGAAACTCAACTGTCTCTGCAATGTGAGGTGGGTTCTATGGAAAATGGTTTCTTGGCCCTCTAGGCCTACTCTGTCACTAATTGCAACAAAAGCTGGATGGAGCTCTGAGGGCCCAAGGTACCAAGTTCTAGGCCCAGGCTGCCCAGGGTATCACTTGGCCTGAAAGAGAGCTCACTCTTGTGGACTTGACTCCCATCTGCATGAGGGGCTGGGCTGGCTGCCCTCCCAAGGCCCTTCCAGTTTGGACATTCCAAAACCCTATGAAAGAGCATGAGTAATGGCCAGTTCTGGGTGGGGCCCATAATCCCTCTGCCCTCCAGGGACTTTGGGTAGGGAGGCCAGAAAGGGGTCACTGGCAGGGCGCCAGGCCTTGTGTGAGCCTGGAGAGCAGCCACTAAGGGATGGTGACCAGGGACAGAAGGCCGCTGGCTGCGGGGAATAAAGCGCGTGGGCAGGAAACACAATGCGATTCCCCTTGGCTCCGAGCCCTGCCTGGCATGCGGGCCGCATGCAGATCTGAGCCACAGGCGCATGCAGGCAGAGTAGGCAGAAAGCCAGTTTAGCTCCCAGCCTCCAGCTTGCCTGGCAGCTGAAAGAGCAGAACTAGTGAGCAGCACTGCCTCAGCTATTTCCAAAGACAGCCACAGCAGACTAGAAAGATGGAGGGTGATGACAGAACTTATCAACCCAGAGGCTTCCGGCTCCTCAGTGCAGTGATCTCTGTGACTCTGTTCTCCATCATACCCATGTCACAGATCTGGTGACTGAGGCTCTGGTTCCACCGACAGGTCTAGCCTGTGCTCTGTGCCCTATTCTACACTGTCTGGAAGTTGGTACAACTCAGGCTTCTGTGAAGCCTTCACCCCGGACCCTCAGATTCCTAGCCAGCGTTGTCATGAGGAGGGAGAGCCAAGTACTCCTGATGAGAGCTAAAGATGGGACCTGGAGCGTGCACGGCGGGGAGGCTCCACCCTGGGACTTACAGGTTAAGGAAGCCTACAGCCAGCAACCTGACCCCCTGAGTACTCACTGAGCCAGGGATCTCTTTCCCTGGATTAGTTTGCCCACCCCAAGAGCCTCTCCACAGAAGCCCTGCATCAGCCCAAGCCAACCTCTCCCCTGCAGCCTCCTACCTCTCCAGGCTCATCCAAGATCGACATCCATCCCTTCTTGAAGTTGAGCAGATCAGGCTATGGGTGGATGAGAAGGCAAGCGGTCAGACTCAGTAAGAAAGCCACCTGGGCTGCTAGAAGAAAATGCTACAGTCACCTTGCCCTAGTCCTGTGACACTGAGGTCTTGGGAGACCAATGAAGAAGGCAAAGGACCCAGAGAACTCCCCCCACACCCAAACCGAGCAGAACCAAGCACACTTCCAGCCACTGACAGCCTTGGACCTTTCCCCAGCATCTGAGAGCCAAGAGGTGGGGCTGAGTGGCTAAACACCCCCCCCCCCATCCAAGATGTCCAAGCTCCCGGCCCCACCCAAGATGGGAGAGGGGAGACAAAAGGAACTTTGCTTATAAACAGAGCCCTAGGGAATCCAGAGGGTAGCCCGAGAAACAGCCTAGCAAATCTCCAAGTCCTCTTCGATAAGATCTAGATGGGCCATGCGCAACACAACCTAAAGCTCTGTCCAGGCCACCATTCGTGTCCTTCCCTCGTCTCCTAGAGACCCTGAAAGGTTGAGCCAGGCCCAGGCTGAGGTCAGATATTCTAGCGCCTCTTTCCCCTATGCCTCCTTAGACAGATCATAGCACCTCCATCCTGGCAAGCCCTACCTGGCAGGTCCTACCCAGGGAGGCATAGCCCTGAAGTCTGGGAGCCCCTGGCTGCAGCATCTTCCCGACCTGTTCATCTGGAGGGCATCATCTACCAGACACTCTCTGACCACTGGGGCCCTCCCCTGTCTAGGTCTCTTATCCTTTAGTAGCCTCGGCTTCTGCCCACTGGCAGGGAAGAGAACAGGGCAGGCCAAACAGGCTGGCGAGGAGGAGGTGGCCACCTGTTGCCATGGCTCTGAGCCCACCTATCAGAGTGTGCATCAAGTGACTCTCACCAGGCCAAGGTGTCTGGTTGCATGAAGATAGTCAGTGGGACAGTGTGGCAGGGTGGCAGTGGCAGCTGGGAACCAGAGCCACCTGACTCGGCCATCTCTGTAGGCCTGCTCTCCTCTAGAGAACCCCGATTTCTTCAGGCAGAGTAAGTGTGCTGAGAGAGTCCCCAGCCATAGTTAGGGCTCCCTCATCCTGTATACCTGTCTGAGGGAGGAGGTGGGGCCATGCTCCCAGCCCGGAAACCCTGAGGCTGTGTTCGTCCTGTTTGCTTTCTCTTCTGTTAGACCGGCTCCCATCTGTGGCAAGGCAACCCAGGATGATCCCCAGCTAAGACTGAAGACAGTGACCACCCAAATCTGGCTCCACTTCCCTTCAACATGGACTTCCCACAAACACAGCCTCAGGCCTGGAAGAGAGGCCTGACCACAACAGGTCTCAGGAGAGGCTGTGAAGGAATATTTTTTTTACCTCCTTCGCATACATTCCTATGCTTTGGGGCAGATCCCCTGACCCCACGCTGACTCCAAGAGCCCAATGCTGGCACCATGGGGCTGATCCAAAGGAGAAGGTCACCAGGCACAATGACAGACAGGGATGCAGAATGCTGAACACCAAGTGTATACAATAGCAGCGACCAGCTCCTTCGTGACAGACCAGCTCCCTTCGTGACACGTGTGGCCCCCTCCAGGCTCTGGTTCATATGTGGCAAAGGATCGTGGGTTCTGCCCCAGCCTCAGTCTTCCAAGGGGACAAAATGTACCACAGTCAGAGCAGCCAGGTGACTCAAGACTGGTAACAACAAAGTCATGTCAGGTCTGGTGTGACCTAGCTAGCAACTTCAGGGAGAGAAGACCAGCAAAGCGAGTGTCTAATCCTCCTGGGAGGGGAACCTATGGGCAGGGTTAAGAGCTCTCACAAGAACAAGATCTCACAGGGTGGCTGGGTCAGTGAAGCCTGTGCCACACAAACACAGGGTGACCCCTAACATCCACATAAAAGCTGGACTCCATGGTGCATGCCTATAATCGTAGTGAGGGAACGTGGACACAGGGCTTGCGACATGTCAGCCAACCTAAACTGGAAAACTCCACATGGAATGAGAGGCCCTGTCTTTAAAAATATGGTGAAGAGCAACATACTCAAAGCCAACCTCTAGCTCCCTCCAGAAATGCGCATCCACAGACAGATACACAGACAGACACACACACACACACAATTGAAGAAAATCGGACAAGTTGCACCCAGAGGGCCACCACCTCCCCAGCTCCTCAGGCTCAGAGGATCATCCTCCACCAGTAAGACCAGCGTGAGGAACGCTCTCCCCAACGAGTACCACAGGTCATGCCTGCCTGTCACCTCAGCCCTAGTTGCACCCCTTCTAAGCACAGACAGCCAAGGGGACTCATTCAATAGGGTCATCAAATGCCTTCATCTCTCCTGTCTGTCTGTCCTGACCCTATTTATTCTACCACACTTTGCTCACAGATTCCCCAACACACAAGGACACCTCCCTCCAAATCCCTCACATCTGTATTAACCTCAACATGAAATACGTGATAGACATCCTCCTCTGCTGACCAAGGCAAGTCCCTGCTCTTGCGTTCAGACCTGTTCAACTGCATCTCTGAGGCTTCTCCTCAGATCTTACCTGATAGGACCACCTGCCTCACCTGCTGCCCCTAGCCACCTCCCACTCCCTGCAGAGGCCCCTGCTGCATTGGGACTGCCATAAACACTTCCCTTTTCCCTCCAGGTGGGCTGATGCAGACAGGGGCTCAGAGCCCCAAACAGTCCTGAAGGCACCGGTTACTTAGGAGACAGACAGTATACGAGCAGAACAAGGATATAATTTGATTCCCAGCAATGGCTACAGAATGAGGCTCTTGAACACAGTCTGGCCAGGCTAAGGCGAAATGAGGAAGAGGCTCTGGATTCTAGGTCAACCAGGATCCATTGGATCCTGGAAGCCTTTCTTACCCTGCCCAGCCCAGCCCTGTGACACTTGCTCAGCTAGGAGCTCTCTCTCTCCACGCCCCACCCCCTGTGTGTGAGAGAGACAGAGAGAGACAGAGAGAGCAGACATGAACAGAATGTGAAGGCTGGGAGGACCTGAACCAGGCCCAAGTCTGAATGGTGTCCGGAAGGAGCCCAGTGAGCACTGTGGACGGTGACCACAAGCCTCTTCCCTGCTCCCAACCATTTGCGGGTCCCCACTGCTCACAGTCTGGTCCTTCCTCAGACCCTACTCTAAGCTTTCAGCATCCCCAATTTGCCCACTATCCTTGATCTACACATCCCTTCCTCCACATTCCATCACCATCTGACAAGTCCTGCAATCAAAGGACAACTCCCTCAAGAAGCCCTCCTCCCACCAACAGGGATGCACTATCCCGCCTCCTGGCATCCCTCACTCAGGATTCAGGCATACATGAGGCGCTTAGCAGACTCACCCTTGCTTAGGGTGTGCTTCCTGGGAGTGGCAACTGTGTACATTTCTTATCTTTCCCTAGAAAGCAAACTGAGACTGACTGAGACATAAATTCTGGCCTAGCCAAGGCCAAAAGGTATCACCAGGGCTATACTTCATTCCTTCACTCAGTTTCCCCGACTGTCCAATGGGGATGGCCCTCAACTTTAAATCTGGTACTGTGAAAGCACCCAGTTTAGCATCTGGTAGGCCCCCACTGAGCCAGGCAACCACCTCCCCCCACGCCAGGACACTGCCTCAACTCCTCCCCCAATATCCCTCTGCTCCCTAACAGGGAAGGGGAGGCTGCTGACGCCAGGAAAGGCCAGTAGGGAGGTGGCAGGATGTGTGGAGGCCGAGGAAGTCCAGGCAGCAGAGCCAGGTCATCACACACACACACACACACACACACACACACACACACACAGAGAGAGAGAGAGAGAGAGAGAGAGAAGAGAAGAGAGAGAGAGAGAGAGAGAGAGAGAGCAGGGGCCCTACAGAACCACACCCCCAGAGCCAGGTCATCACACACACACACACACACACACACACACACACACACACACCACAGAGCAGGGGCCCTACAGACCACGCCCCCAGCAGCACAGCCCACCCCTCACTAGGCCTACCCTCAGTAGAAGGCAGGCTTGCGCATGTGCATACACACCCTGTTCATCCTCCTCCCAACCCCAGGAGGGCCACCAGACTCCCAGAGCCTGTCTGGGGCACTAGCCAGAAATCAAAAATTGCCCCACCCCTCCATTCCAGAACTTCGTGGCCAGGTGGTCAGAAACGAGGCTGTTTCTTCTTTTACATTCAGGACACCGCGCTAGCACCCCTCCCCAAGTCTCAATTCACTTGGCTGTGAAATTGGGGAGAACAGTGCTCTCAACTGTGAGATTCCACAGGACGATCAGGGCACAGCCACTGATTGACAAGTCTTGGTAGAGGCGACCTCCAAGAGAAACTGAAACCTCTGACCCCGCCCAAGGCCCCAGATCTTAACGCTGTGAAGACACGGTTTCAGCACCCCAGAGCGGTCTCCCAACTAGGGGGTGGGCGGGGCCGGATCCCCCCAACCTCTGGCCAGAACCCACATGGTCTGGACAACCATCCCAGTCCAGGTCAGGTCAGAGCGACCGGTCCAAGGCCGGGAACACCTCTTCCCAGGCCCAAGCCAAGCAGCCTGGGGAGACTCGGGCTTCCACCATGAGATCTGGTGGGCAGGGGAAAGTGTCGCCCTAGTCTGTCAGTGACTGGTGTCCTCCACGGCACGGGCTCCGCGCGGGGAGGAGGGCAAGGGACCAAGGGGGCAAGTCTGGACCGAGCTACCCGGGCACTCGGCTTCCAGCCTCGCCGGGTCCCAGCCGGGGCCACTCACCGTCATGGCGGCGCCCGGGGACGCTGTACGGGACACTCGGGCCGGGCTTCGCGGCGCACCCAGCCCGCCGCCCCTCTCGGCCGCCAGCCGCCGTAACTCCAGCCCTTCCCTTCCCCGGAGCTGCCCCGGCCCCTTCCATCCGCCCATAAAACTTTTTTTTTTTTTTTTTTCAAACTTCCTGGGAGGACCTGGGCGGACCAATGGACGGCTTGGAAGCCGGGGCAAACAGCGGCGGGGGTGGCGGGAGGACCAATGGAAGCGAGGGCTGGCAGGGGGCGGGCCTGTACGACGGGGCGGGCGGATGGGGCGGCGGGCAGGGCGGGCCGGGCTCCGGCCGGCGGTTCGCAGGAAGGAAGGGCCTGCGTGCAGGTGACTCCGCCGGAGACCGCGTAGGGGCGGGCAGTCCGGTCGCACGGCCGAGACGGAGAGCCTGAGTTCACCGGCCAGAGTGATGGTGGCATCTGGACAAGACGCCAGTGTTGCAAGGCGAACGCAGTACAGCACTCTAGTAGACTCGGCGAGCCCCACTAGTTACCCGCGGAGTCCGCATTCGTACTCCCCTGAGAAGAGGGCTGGCTCGTTTGTTTCTATTTTACCCATGAGAACGCAGTGGTTCAAAGACTGGACCTACTTACCTGGCCGAGGTCTCACGGGGAGGGAGGATTGGGGAGGATGATGGGAAAAGGGAAGCTGCGCACCACATGAGTTCTGGAGTGGTACATATAGACATAAAACTTTCTCGAAGTTTCCCAGGTGGGACTTTTTGCTAAGAAGTGCTGGGTTCCCGGATGTGGGTGTACACCTGTTGCTCATGTTCCCAGCTCCCTTATCAGTGTGTTGTGTTTTCTTTGCCTGTGGAAGCTTTACTGTGGTCCTGCAGGTGAGGAGGGACCTTGGTGGAATTAGTTGCTGATTGCACTGGAAGCTTCGGTGGCAGTAGCCATTCAACCCTGTTAGCTTAAGCAAGAAACCTGACTACGCTAAGCCTGAATCTCACACTTGATGCGATCACCCATGAAGGCTGACCAAGTCAAGTAATTTAAAACAACTTCTCTGTCTCTAGTTAGCTTAGGTGTGGACCAGGAACCTGGATTACTTGCAGTTTCAGAAACTCTGCCATCTTGATTTGGAGAGGCATTGCTCTTGCTGGCCATGCTGGTATAGGCTGAGGGGGAGGGGGAGCCAGGAGGATCAAGAGTTCAAATCCAGCATGAGCAACACATGTAATTCTAGCCTAGCCTGAGCTACTTAGCTACATAGCAATATTCTGTAAACAAAAAACATGGGGGTGCACACCTGTAACCCCAGCACTTGGGAGACAGAGGCAGGAGGATCACCACAAATAGTGACTTGAAGGTTAGTTAGACTGAGCTTCTTATCCAGACCCCGTCGCAAAACTAAGGAAACAAATATGTGTTGTATACTGTAATTACTACGGTACTCTGAATCTTTGCCCATTTCACAGATGAGAACTCAGAGGCCCAGCGAGCTGAGTTCTTTTCCTGGCATCACTGTTGAAGTCCCCCCATCACAGCCCACAAATCCACATGCTAAGTTCACTTCTGGACACTGGCCGTTTGGTACCCATATGCTTCCCATCCTTGCTGGCATTCCTCAGAGGCTGTCAGCCCTTAGAGAGTGAGTGAGAAGAGGAACCCCCCTACCACCAGGGACCTGGCTCCTGGCCACAGGTTCACTTTCTGGTAACCTCCATCCAGGGACTGCAGTACTGGTGATGAGCTCAACACACTGGATTTTGCCCAGTCAGAATTTTTTATAACCTGCCTAGGACTGTGGTAATTTTTATACATGCCTCTTCCATATGGAGAACACAATGCTGGACTTCTAGAATCCCCTGTAAAGGCAGACCTTTGGGCTCTAGACTACTGTGTATGGAACACTTCCCTTCCTGCCTTCTGTATATGCATACACACACACACACACACATACACTGGGGGGGGGGAGTTTTTGCCTGGAAAATTCTCTTCACCCTTCAAGCCTCAGTCTAAACATGTCCCAGCCAAACTTAGAAACTCACTGCACAGTGCTCCCATTCCTCACTTAGTGATCCCTTCATCCAAGTACCTTGTCCAGGAGGCCCAGGGACATAGTTACACGATACAGCCTGGCACACACAAAGCTCTGGGTTCTATTCCCAGCAGTGGAAAAAAACAAAAAACAAAAAACTTTGCCCTGTACTCTCTGCATCTGACTCCTTATCCCGTGCTCCTTGCATCTGATTCCTTACGCAGTGCTCCTCATGCCCATCCCCTTGCCTGAGAGTATGGCCCAGGGAAAGAGTCAATGGCCCAAGAGCGCACAGCCAGGGATTGGCAGAGATAGAATTCCAGGCAGCTTTTTGGCTCCTTAGCAATCCTCAGGGAGGCCCCATGTCTCTGGTACTTACAATTCTAGTCCCCAGAAAAAAAAAAAATCATTGCCCCCAGTCTCACCCAGCCTCAGCACCACAGTCTGGCAGGTAACGATGGGTAACGAAGCCAGACGGCTACAGGAAGTCACCATCACAAGGGTGGCTTTGTAGCTATTTGAAACTCAGATTGGCCAGAGCAGGCCAGAGCATCTCAGATATAGCCATGTGTGACAATGGAACAAGAGACTTCACTTCTACAGGTCAGTGTGTGGACAACATGAATCTAATTGTCCCTGAGATGAGGACCAAAGTGAGCCAGGCACATCCTGCAGGGGACACAAGGCTAGGAGTATAGTAGATATACAATAACTGCTGGTGGTATACAGGATATGCACAACAGTCCCACCCGTATCTCACGCCTCTCTCCACCAAGGCCTTCCCTGCCACCCCTCCCAGCCCTGCTGTGTGTCGGTGACCTTTAATTATTTTGATAAGGCAAAATCCTGCCATGGCTTGAAGGACCACTGCACCCAGTGAGCCATGTTTGCTTGGCTCTCGTGGGTTCCTCTGCCCACAGAGAACAGCAGAGCAGAATCCGTGGCATAAATGGGAAATATCAGGGACAGCCTCCCCCCACTTTCCCACAGCCTCTGGGCATCCTGAGCTGCTTCTCCTTAATCCTAGGCAGCTCCATGAACTACCCCAGTTAACAGATGTGACAGATGTGATATTCTGTGCTCTGACGTCCTCTGTAATGCTCTCACTGAGAACTGCAAAACCAGCCTGGTGATATCCTGACTGTCAGCTCATTTCTGTGAGCCCCAGTGCCCACTTTGTAAAAATCGGTGTCTACCTCTAAGGGCCCTGCAGGGTCACGGCCCAGCATCAACAAGAAAGTCCAGGAATCACCCAGTCATTGACACAATTGACCCTTCAAAGCCAGCCCTTGGTTGCATCTTGCCTGCTGTGAAGGGGCAGGAGAGGACAAGTTATAGCTATCTCCTTCCCTTACCCTGGAAGAAGGCCTGAGCACAGGCCCCAATGTTTACAGGCCTCTCTGGGCAGGAGATGGGTTACGTAAGGCCAGATGTTTGTGAAATTGGCCCAGGCCCAAGTCTGAGACACACTCTGTAATCTCAGAGCCCCTTTAGGCCCTCCTCCTTCTCCCTTCCCCCGACCTGGCTCACTGGCCCAGGCTAGTAGTTGCTGATTGCACATTACCCAAACATCCGTCATCCTAAAAGCTTGCAGGATCTGTGCCCTGCACCAAGGCAGAAAAGACCGTCTTCTAGAACCTACCAGAGTTTCTGTAGCATCCTCTCCTTCCAGGAGGTCCCCCACTCCTCCCTCTTAACCTCCATTCTCTCTTGGCTAGCCCCAGCCTCCTCCCCCCTTCCCTTCTCTATCCACCCTCACCCCTCCAACCCCTCAGGAGCCAGCCTACCCTTTGCCACCTGAGGACCCCCAGAGACAGCAGGTACGGATTGAACAGCGCGGGCCGGTCCCCGGGCATCCGCCATGAAGTCACCAGTCGGTCCTTGAGTGGGCTCCCAGCCTTGCCCTCTGCTGGCCTCTTGTCTGCCTGTCAAACAGGGTCCGGTGTTGGCTGTAGGTCCCTTTGGTGGGATGAGGCATCCCTGGCCACAGCCTCCCCTGACCATTCTGCTACTGCAAAGGCCCCGAGCTCCCACCTCCCTCCCCAACCACAACTGCAAAGGAAAAAACTGTTATCTTGCTTGTACTGCATGGTGTTTCACCAACAGGGGTTCTAGGACTCCACATACGCTTGGGATTTGTATCCAAAAACCTAAGGTCAAACCGCAGACTGCCAAGGAGAAGGGTATGGGCCACAGACATTTAGCTCATGTGGTGTGTGCCAATCTGGTTCCAAGATTAAAAACCAAGAAATTTTGAGCCAAGTGTGGTCGTGCACACCT
The DNA here is from genome assembly GCA_021653895.1 of Mastomys natalensis. Lineage (NCBI taxonomy): Eukaryota > Metazoa > Chordata > Mammalia > Rodentia > Muridae > Mastomys > Mastomys natalensis. Next base: position 1,305,316 of record JAJTUV010001088.1, on the reverse strand, counting down.
GTAATCTCAGCACTTCAGAGGGAGGCAGGAGGATCAGGAGTTCAAGACCAGCCTCAGCAACATAGCAAGTGCTGTGCTATATGAGGCCCAAATTAAAACCACATTTAAAGTAATGTTAAATACATATTTCTGATTTCTCTTGAAATGTCTAAAAGCTATGGAGGTCCAGGTCCACCATCCTCTCAGCAGCTGCCATCCAGAGACAAGGGGTCACATATGTGACCCCAGCTCTCGCTCTCCTCAGGAGCTTCTTAATCTACCTGGCCTTTGGGGCATGATTCACCCACTTAATACAGACGCCTATGGCAGAACCTTAGTATGCCCAATATGAAGTCATCTCTTTTGGAGCTACCGGGCCACCAGCAAAGCAGACAGACTGGCCTAAAGCCACACAGCAGGTTACAAGTTGAGGAGAGGGACAGAACTTCCCTGTCCTCTGACTGGAATCTGTAAGTCTCTGGAATGGCGTTTGAAGTATCAAAGCACAGGTACCAGGGAGCTTTAGAGAAAGGAGTGTTCCCATCACCGCCACAGCCCGTAGCTCTGACTACCACATGGCACCATGCTGGCTCTCCTCAACTCACACCACCACACGGAGAAGATGCTCACTACGTGTTGAGAGTAGGAACAGGTGAATGAATGAATGAATGAATGAGTGAAGAATGAATGAGGTACTTAATACTTCTGTCCAGTAGAGGTGGCCTGGGTGGGGGTGGGGTTTTTCCATATTGCTAATTTCCTCTTTGTTCACAAAGCCCAAGCTCCAGGAAGCATGAAGAAATCACCCCAAAAGAGGAAGAGTGAAGCTTTTAGTGCCCCTGTTACTAACAGGAGTCCTCTGTCCCCTCCCCATTCCACAGAAGAAAAGACTGGCCAGCAAGCAGATAGAGGCACATAGACTCTACAGAGCCAGGATGCAGAAAGACAAGGGGGGATGGGGAGCAGAGGGAGCCCTGGGTAGGGAAGCAGGGTTCTGGGTTCTACTTTGGGTCTAGCAGCACAGTGGCTGTTCCCTTGTCTGTACAGATGGGTTGGACAGCAAATGACTGTCCCCAGCTCTGATCGGCTACTGGTCACCTCTGACTTTTCAGAAGCCAGTATGGGGAACACTGGAGGAGGAAAAAGCATAGCCATAGCATCCTCCCTCATACTGCCCACATGCTGTCTGCCTCTCACCTCTGCCTCTTCCCCTGCCCCTGCCCCTGCCCCTGCCCCTGCCCCTGCCCCTGCCCCTGCCCCTGCCCCTGCCCTGCCTCTGCCCTTCAGAGATTTCTGGTGAGAACAGCCTGTTTGCAGGTATGAAGGAGGAGCAGGGCACACCGATGCTACTACAGCCGGCCCAGGATGCCTCTGAACACCCCCTGCATATAGCTGTGCCCCCAGGACCCTGCAGAGCTTCAGGGTCCTCCAGGATGCTGCAGCATCTCCTTCAACCCCCTCTGTGACTCCAGACCCCAGCTCCAGGAAGCCTGGCCCAGCCCTCTAGACCCAAAAGAGCATTGCTTTCAGGGACTATTGGGACCTGCTTAGGGAAGGACAGTGTGTCAGTAAGTCAGAAGCAGAGTCCTGGGCTTCTGACCCCAGGATCGTCACCACCCAGGTCTCCACTTGATGGTTGCTCTGCTGGCTACCTCCTCCAAAGCTCCTCTTCTCAGACCTCATAGCAGAGCCAGTCTGGGTCATGATGGTCACAGAGCTCTTTGGAGGAGCTCGTCCCACCTCCAACCTGATTTTCTTTCCTTTCCCCTCCCCCTGTGCCCAAGCCTAGGACCCAACTACCGAGTCAGCCTGCTTCTGGTCAGCCCGTGAGTCTTCGCCTCTGCTTGGTTCTGACGCCTCAGGTTCCTCTGGCTGGAACTGGAGATAAGAAAGAACACAGCTGGGGCTGGAGAGATGGCTCAGCAGTTAAGAGCATTGACTGCGCTTCCAGAGGGCCCAGGTTCAAATCCCAAGACCCACAGTGGCAGCTCGCAACTGTCTGTAACTCCAAGATCTGATGTCCTCACACAGACATACATGTAGGCAAAACACCAATGCACATAAAATTAAAAAGCAAAACACATGAGGCATGTGGGTACGCACACACACAATTAAAGAAGATAGAAAGAAAGAAAGAAAGAAAGAAAGAAAGAAAGAAAGAAAGAAAGAAGAGAAAGAAAGAAAGAAAGAAAAAGAGAGAGAAGAAAGACCATAGCTTAGCCTTGCTCATCCCCATGAGTCACCCATCCATCTATCTTCTAAATTTTCCAGCTATTTTCTCTTCATCCAACATCACTACATCCACAGTGTCCATCCAGCCACCTCACATGTCCCATGTTACTCTCCTGTTCCCCACTGCCCATCACTGTCCGTCAGCCATTCTACACGCATCCTTCTTGTGGTCATCACCCAGTCATCCATCTACCATCATGTAGCCCATCTCCATCCAGTCTCCCATCTACTCATCCTTCTAGCAGTCACTCATCATGGATTAAACATGTATCCATCCACGCCATACCCATCCGTCATATTTCACTCAATGTTTACCCACCGAGCCATATGCTCATCCGTCACTGACCAGCCACCACTGCCCATCCCCCCCCCATCTATCTGACCATCATCCATTCGGCCATCCTTCACTTGTCTGTCCATCACCTAGCTACTCTCCCATCCACTCATGCTCTGTGTGCCATGAAGCATCCTCGGATTCACTGATCTACCAGCCACTGAGTTGAATATCTCCTCTCCATCAGGTCTTAGGGCTGAGAGCCAGAGGCACAGAGATAAAGTACTCACGACCCCTGACCCCATAGAGCTCCTGCTTGCTTCTTTCATGGTGCTGGAATTGAACCCAGGGCTTTGAGCATGCTGTGTAAGTGCCCTATTGAGCCACATCGTTGACCTGTGCCCATGATTCTAAGGGGAAACACATATCTGAGGTGACGGATGGATGGAAGCGTAGCTGTGAAGGCCAGAAGGGGAATGTCACCAGCCCCAAGGTGGGATCAGCACTGGAGGACAGAACATTAGATCTAAGACTTAGACAGCGAACAGACATTTGGCAGGTGACAAGGGACGGCGGGATCAGCAGCAGCGACGGGAACAGCATGTGCAAAAAAACCATGATGAGCAGAGTCCTCCAGTCAACCCACGACAGTGAGAGCAAAGTATGGGGAGGAAGGCAGAGGAAGGGCCTCGGATGACAGGCAAGCATCCTCACTAGAGAAGGACCTGGCGAATTCTCTGCTTTGTCATCCATGAGACTCCTTCACGCTGGATTGACACATGTATGACACATGTTCCTACAGAACTGCAGCCAGAGTGCAGCCACCCCCAACACACGCACACACACACACACACACACACACACACACACCAGTGCTCTGAGCTTGGAGGCATCAGCAGCACCAGGCTCAGCACTGGATCCATCCTGGCTACTATGCCTACCCAGGTAGCACTCCACAGTCTCTTCTCCCTGTGTGAGCTACTGAAAAGGCTAAGGATTCTCCTGAGCCTCAAGTAGAAAAATCTCAATGTTTCTGACCTCCCACCTCCGCTGTGAGAAGTCAGACTGAAGCAAGCCAGAGACCACTGGGAGGCATCTTTGCATCCCTGCCCCACCCCCACCCCTGGCCCCTAAGCATCCTGCGATTGGGCTGCCTCCCCATAGCCTGATGGCAACCTGAGGCCATGTCCTCTGACCCTACATTCCTGTGTCTCTGTACTGAATTATACAGTTGACAGGATGGGGTGGAGAGAGGCCGATGGTGTAATAAGCAGGGCCTTTGGAGTGGGACGCTTTAGTAAGACTCCTGCGGGTATGACCCCTGGGAAATTCTAATGAGTATGGGCCTCAGTTTTATCATCTGTAAACTGGGGACAGTGGCAGCTGCTTCTTCACTGTGCATGGCACATGTGGCTTAGCACAGTGCCTGTGAGCTGGTGACAGAACTGCCAGGTGCCTTGCTGCCCCGTGGCAGGGGGCAGGGGAATATAGTTTAAAAAACAATGGTCTTTGCTGGACCCTTCAGATATGGGGCAGACTTACCGCCAGGTCCGGTGGGCTGTGACTCTCTTGGTGATCTATCTGCTCCAGAGCAGCCAAAGGTGAAGTTTCTGGTTCACTTGTCACTTTGGTTGTTGGCCACTGGGTGGAGGTACAGGCAGGGCTGGGTAGCTGTGCTGGGTCCTCAGATTGCTGACCAGGCCTGTGTCCATTGGCTAGGGTGGCCTTGGCCCATCCTTCAGGCTGGGTTTGCGACTCTGTCTTCAGGGTGTCCTCTGTGCCTGAGGAGCCCAGCTCTGGTCCTGAAGCCTTGGCTGGATCATGCCAGTGCTTTGCTGGGTCCTTTTGGGGCAGCCTAGCCTGCAGGAGCTCCAGGAGGCCTTCCCAGTCCAGCCTTGGGAGCCGGGTCCAGGCCCCATCCTCAGGTGCCCGGAGAAGGCCTAGCAGATCCCTCCAATCTAGGTCGGGTGGCCTCTCAGCACTATGCTGAGGTGGGGATGCTCCCTCAGCCCTCCAGCCCATGGCAGTGCTGGCCTCAGGCTGCCGGGCACACAAGCATTCTGCTGGGCCTGCCCAGGAGTTCTCTGGGGAAGGTGTAGGCTGGTGGGGCCTGGACAACCCCTGAAGGCTACCTTGGCCCCTTGGGGGGCCCCCTTGTACCCCATTACTGGGAGGCTCCTCCCAGGCCTCTGACTGTCCCCACCTTTCCCTGTGCTCCTGGGGAGGGCCCCTCCATATCCCCTCCAGGCTGGGACCCCCAAGTTCTGGCCAATCCCCCAGGCTTGGGCCTTCCTCCTGGCTGCCCCAGCTTTTCTCTGGGTGTCTGTTAGGACTTTGGGTCCTGACAGCCCCTCCTGGCTCTGCCACCCTCCCAAAGGCTGCCTCAGGCCACTGTAGCCACTCTCCGGATGCCTCTCTATCTGAGCCTTCCTCTCAGGGGGCCTGGCTGATGTCCTGGCAGGTGGTGAGGTCCTCTGGAGCTGCCGGTCTCCCTCAGGCCCCTTTTCAGGACTCTTAGGATGTGGAGGTCCTGTTCGGCTCGGCGGGTTGGCTCTGCCTGCTTGGCAGAGGGCTTGGTCACCTGTGGATGAGGTGAAGGGATGGGTGAGGCTCCCGACTGTACCGGGTAGTCGCTGTCTGTCTTAGCCAAGCCCCAGAAGTGGGCTGTGTCTTCCTAGAAGCCTGGATCAAAGCAGGTGGGAAGCCACGGCTCTCTGTCTCTCTCTCTGGCTCTCTCTGGCATGCAGCTCTCTCCTCTCACACACTTTTCTCTGCTCCAGAAAGAGAGCTGCTCACTTTCCGGACTCCCCTCCCTAAGCTATCAGGTGCCCGAATTTCCACCGTGGGTAACTGTGCCGTTGGGGTGTGCCTTGCCCTCTAAGTTTCACTTGAGATCCCATCTCTAGGCTGGATGAGGCAGCCCCAAGAGCTTGCCTGGTGCACCTGTGGCTCTCAGAGATAGCAAGATAGCAGGGGCCTCCAAGGGGACAGCACTGAAGGGCCGTCTTCAAAGGATTTCTATGGAGTCCTTCACATCTCGCCAAGAGCTTCTGGCCCCATGCAAGAGAGTAGAGTTCAATCCCATGCTGGGCCCTGCCCTTCTCACAGAGGACCTCCCTGCCCAGTACACGTGCCCAGAACCAAGGGTACTGGGAGAGAGCAGTGACCACTCGTGGTCATTAGCTGGTGGCTAGCAGTGCTCACCTGCCTGCTGGGGGCAGGACTGGACTGTCTTCGAAGTTGGCTCTGACCTTGGCTGGGCCGCTGTGACCGTCCCTCATCCCGAGCCTGGAAGGCCCCCGGTGCCTCCGATTTCCTATGAGGAAATGTAGCTGTTCCAGGGGGCCTTGGGGACTCCATTCCAGCACCCCGCATTCCCAACCACTCCTGATAAAAGACTCACTGAAAGCCCAAAATGAAGATGACCCTCTCAGGGTCTCAGTTTCCCCTCCTGGAAAATGGGGACATGTAATCTGACTCATAAGCCATGAAGAAGACACAGGAGTGAGGGTGGGGAGGAGCCCATGGCTCTCACCCGCCTCATTCAGCCACGAGTCACCCAGTAGCCAACCACCCCCAACAAAGGTTAGACTACTCCTTGTGGGATTCAGATTTATTGAGCATCTATTGTGTACCGAGCACTGAGCAAAAATAATCACAATGTTTAAAAAAATATTTATTGAGCACTTTCTATGTTCTAGATGCCAAGCCCTTGTGTGCCGAGGAGTCCCACTTTGTACGACTACTTGGAGAGGACAAGAGGGGAGAATGTTGGGTACCCCCATTTTCCATTCTTTCTGCCCTTTCCCGGTCCATATGCAAATTGAGGATTCCTTAAGCCAGCTGCATTCTGTACTTCTCTTAGAGCTAAATCGAACTCCATCACTCAGCTTTGAGAATGCTGGCCCCTTAACCACTGGCGAAACGGCTCCTGCTGGATAACTAGGAAGAAACATTTCTCTCCAACACAATAATCCCAGAAGGGTCACTAGCAAATGTCACCATACCCAACAGAGATGAACTTCAGCCAAAATCTTTGGTTCCAGATACTTGTGTGGGTTAACAATGAGTGGCCATGGATATATTCAACATGGGGCCACCATTATAAAACTAACAGACTCGAGACAGTCTGCTCCCTCTCTTAGTAAAGGAGTTACCACAAAAGACTCAACTTCCATGAACGTTTGCCTTCTGTGGGGTCTGACTACTGGGCTTCATCTAAACTGGTAATGAAAGAGGCGTTTGTGAGATCCTAGGGTCTATCCCCAGCACAGCAAAACTAAGTGAAGTCAGTGGCGCCATGACTTGTGGCTCAGCAAAACCACGAGGGACACCAGGAAGAAGAGAAGCTTTCTGTGAGGCCAGAGTGAGTTCCAAAAGGAGACAAGATGGGGGGAACGAGGAGGGCTGAAGAACCATGCAGAACACTGCAGAGGTTTGCAGAATAACAGACCGTGGGAGGGGATGACACCTGAGACCCCAGTGCTCAGGAGGTAGGGCAGGTATTCAAGCTCATCACTGACTACCTGGGAAGTTGGAGGCCAGCTGGGCTACGTGAGACCCTGTCTCAAACCAACCAGAAGTGTGGCGTCAGGCCTTGCTGTCATCCTGTGGCTTTTTCAGATGTCATTAGAATGAGTTGTGGAAGCTGTTGGAGTCCTTAGCAGTCCTGGGGTTCCTGGATTCTAAGCTTAAGGGCTCCCTGATGGGGGTTCATTTTTAATCCATGTTAAGGCCTTTGAGTAAGTTTCCTCTCAAACTAGGTGTGTCAGTGAAGCAAAGTCTCAAACATGACGGGGACCTAATAGGAAGGTGCAAACGTCTGGTCTCTTTCACACATGCATTTTTCCATTGCAACTTGTTCAATGGTCATTCTTCCAATTTGTCTTCCCGTATTACGAAGCTTTGAAAGACAGGGCTGAAAACCCTAGAAGACCCCCACACCCCCACACACACACACAGAATTGAAACCCAGCTCTGCTGCCCAGGGATACCTTTTCCCAATGGATGATGTGGCCGACCGAGGAAACGGGTTTCCTCTGGATATTCAAATGGGCCTATGGGCCTCCAAATGGTATCAAAGAACCAACAGGGCAGGGTAGCACACACTAATTCCAGCACTGGGAGGCAGAGGCAACTATGAGTTCTAGGCTAACTTGGTCTACATAGCACATTTCAGACAAACTAGGGCTACATAGTTTTTGTTTGTTTGTTTTTAAATGAACCAAAGACACCAAGTCTAGGTGACCCAAGGAAGACTTTTAAATTCAGGCATCTAATGGGGGATGGGGGATGGGGGTGGAGGGAGAAGGCTCCAAAACCAAGCCAAATGCCTAATGATATGACTTCGAGAAAAATGTTCCAGGCTCAGAATAAAGTTTGGGCAAAGTAGATGCTCAATAAATACAGGTCAGAGGAGTAAATAGAAGATGATAAAAATACAACCCTGTACACATATCCCACCCTGTTGCCTCTCACACAAATGCATGCTGTTCGCAGAGGGCAATGGTACTCCACCTGGGAACATACTAGAAGAGAAAATACCCAGAGGTATACCACTGAGATGGGAAGACAATATACTAGGATGGGGGGGAGAATAGAGTGGACAGAAGTAACTGCGAGTTGGCTGTGGTTCTTCACGCCTCAGGAACTTGAGGCAGAAGAAGGGAGAGTCCAAGGCCAGCCTGGGCTACATAGCAAAGCCCTATCTCAAAAATAAGTAACTATGGGAGAGAATACTTAATAAATGTGTAAACACATTTGTGATTTCTGTTACAGAGCCAGCATGGAAGTGCGCTCACGTACACCCGGCACTCGGCTGCACCGTGAGTATAGTGCCGACTTGGGCTTCAGTGAGACCCTGTCTCCAACCCTCTCCTTCTCCAAAATTGGTTTTCCTTTAAGACTAGAGAAAGAAATGCATGAATGCCAGGGTCAACAAAGCTGCTCTCTTGCATAGTAAATGGATCCAATTTACTGGGACAGGCATTAAAATAAGAGATAAAACTTCTCGTACAAATTCTGATCTTACAGAAATGTTGCTTGAGGGCAGTTAAGAAAAAAAATCTCAGTGTGCCAGAGCAGGGCAGAGGTGGCCACGCCTTTAATTCCAGTACTCAGGAGGCAGAGTCAGGCAGATCTCTGGGCTCAAGGCTAGCCTGGTCTATCAAGGGAATCTCAGGACAGCCAGGGCTACACAGAGAAATCCTGTCTCAAAAAAGAGGGCGCTGGAAATGCAATAAAGGTTACTGTGAGGGTTGTCCCACTCAGTCATATACTAAAACCCACTAGATAACACTCAGAGCATTTCCAGACTTCTAGGCCCCCTTATCCTATTTCTCTTGTCTCTAATTAGTGGAACTGTATCTCTAAAAAAAAGAAAAAAAAAAAAAAAAAAAACCCTCAGGGGTTGGCTCTGCCGAGGAGAGAAATCCCAGCCATAGCAGGGGGATGGGAGGTCCCAGCAGTAACATGCTACTGGTGACATTCATAGGCCACTAGGATTCGGGACTCTGTGGCTCTGTCCCTGGAAAGTAATATCTAACCTTTGAAAATCTGGCATTCCGGGAGCTCTGGAGTGAGTCTCTCTTTGGCAGGTGTACATTTTTGGACCCATCCCCAGCACCCAGAGGAATAAAAACCCAAGGCCTTTATCTATTCAGAGCCGTGGTTCAAGCGCAGGGCCTGTGCATGCTGCCAACCACTCCGCCACTGGGCTACATCCCCAGCTCCGACAAGACATGGAAAACAGCATGTCTGTCTTCCCACAATGCACAGTGAACAAGGCATGGGCACTTGCTTTATCTCCCTCATGCACCACTCTGGATCAAACTTCAACCTCAAAAAGAAAAAGAAAAAAAAAAAAAAAAAAAAAACCCTAATATACAGACAGAGACAGACTTGCCCAAGACTATACAGCCAGTGGGCAACAAGGCTTGAACTCTTGCTTCTGGACTGTTCTCCTCCCCAGCCCACCTGGCTGCCCCTGCCCTGGCTCACCTGCGCTCTTGCCCGAAGAGGCGCTCCACCTCTGCTCGGCCAGGGCTGCGGGTACGGCCCTCGTTGCTGCCCTGTGCCTGGGGCTCTGGCCCCCTCTGAGCCAGCCTCCTGGGTGGGGGCAGGTCAGCCAGCATGGTGTACTCCTCCCTCTCCAAGTTGTGTCTGGTCTCCCCTGGGGGTGCTGAGCCCCGGGAGCCTGAGCTACCTGGTGGAGGTGAGGGTGCCAGGAGACCTACATCACTAGGTGGGTGTCGGGGAGGAGAGGAGGCTCTGGGTGCGTCCCGATGGCCGATGCATACTTGGGGGGTCAGCAGTGGGGAGCCATGCAGAGAGTCAATGGAAGGGGCAAGACTCTCCATGCTGGTCCCAGGGGGATCCTGGAAAAAGAGGGAAGGCTCCGGGGCCTGGCGTGGCGGGGAAGAGAAGGAGGGAGCATCTCTGTGCCCAATACACACAGGAGTGGGAAAGTGGGGAGGCTCGTGCAGAGAGTCTGTGGAAGGGACAAGGCTCTCTGTGCTGGCCCTGGGGAGATCTTGGAAGAAAAGAGGGCTCTGGGAACTGGCGTGGTGGGGAAGAGGCCCGAGGAGCATCGCGGTATCCGATGCATACCGACGGGGGAAACTGAGGGGGCTCGTGCTGGGGGGGCTCATTCTCAGCATCTGATGTGTCTGGGAGGAAGGGAAAGGGATCGAACTGGGTGTGACGAGGTGGTGAAGTGGCCCGGGGGCATCACGGTGCCCAATACACACTGCAGGCGGCATGTAGGGGGGTTCGTGATGGGGTGATTCGCTCTCAGACGAGTGGGGATCTGGGAAAAAGGGAAAAGGGTCATACTGTAAATAGCGAGGTGGGGAAGAGGCGCGAGGTGCGTCCCGGTGCCCAATACACACAGCGCATGGTGGCTGAGAGGACTCCAAAGAGGTCTGGGGAGCCCCTCGTGGTGCTGGATGAAGAGGCACTGAAGTCCTAGAGGCACTGGGATGGCCAGGGTTATGAGAGGAGGAGGAGGTGGCCAGGGGTACCGAATACTGCTGGGGAGGATCGTTAGGAGCTAGCTTGGTAGGAGCGGAGGTCTGAAGCTTGTCCCCTTGGGTTGGCCGAGAGAAATGGATGCCCAAGGCACCTGGTTTTGTTTGGTGCGTGATGGAGAGGAGGTTCGGGGATGTCACTCTGTGTTGGCCGAAGGGGAAAGGAAGCCCAAGGGATATCTTTGTTAGTACGGTGGGGAGAAGGGTTTCTGGAAGTACTCCCCTGAGTGGCCCGGCGGGGAGAGGATGGTCCTGGATTGTCCTTTTGGGTGCAGCCTTGAGAGATGGTCCTGGGGTTGTCTCGTTGAGTGCAGGCGCTTCGGAGATGCTCCCATCTGCTGCATGAAGCTGTAGTCTTGTCTACTTGGGTAGAAGGGGTCCTGGGGGTATTCTGTGATACGCAGGAAGTTCTGGGGTTGTCCTGCTGTATAGTTCTGTTGGGAGAGGAGGTCCTAGGATTGTCCCTCTGGGCACAGGGAGTCCTGGGGTTGTCCCTGGGTGGTTCTGTTGGGAGAAGAGGTCCTGGGATTGTCTCTCTGGGTACAGGGAGTCCTGGGGTTGTCCCGCTGGGTGGTTCTGTTGGGAGAAGAGGTCCTGGGATTGTCCCTCTGGGTACAGGGAGTCCTGGGGTTATCTCTCTGGGTGGTTCTGTTGGGAGAAGAGGTCCTGGGATTGTCCCTCTGGGCACAAGAAGTCCTGGGGTTATCTCTCTGGGTGGTTCTGTTGGGAGAAGAGGTCCTGGGATTGTCTTTCTGGGCACAAGAAGTCCTGGGGTTGTCCGCTGGGTGGTTCTGTTGGGAGAAGAGGTCCTGGGATTGTCCCTCTGGGCACAAGAAGTCCTGGGGTTATCCCGCTGGGTGGTTCTGTTGGGAGAAGAGGTCCTGGGATTGTCTTTCTGGGCACAAGAAGTCCTGGGGTTGTCCCGCTGGGTGGTTCTATTGAGAGAGGAGTCTTGGGCACATGGAGATGATGTAACATGGGGGACATCTTCTGGTGCAGAGGTCTTCAGGGTCTCTGGAGTGGTTCTGAGAGGAGAGGAAAGTGGAGTATTCTTTCGCTGGGTGGACATGATTCTAGGAGCGTCCCGCTGGGATACTCTTGAAGGAGAGGAAGTTCTAGGGGCGCTCCGCTGTGTGTCCCTTTGGGTGTTTCGGGGCAGAGAGGTTTGGGGAGCTTCTTGTGTAGACGCAGCCTGGAAAACATCCCTTTGGGTGGTGATCCGAGGTCCGCTTGGTGGGGTCCCGGAGGAAGCCTGGATTTGCCCTGAGCACTGTCGCTCAAGAGAGAAGTAGCCACTTTCCGATCGCAGCTTCGCCCAGTGCTGGCCAGCGCTCTGTCCACCACTGCCAGAATCTGGAGAGATATGAGGACGGATGTTTAAGGTGAGGAGAGGAATCCAGTCAGGACAGAAAACTAGGGCAGCCCCCAACCTACTTCTAATAGGCTCTAGTGTCCGTTCCAAAGAGACACACTCCTCCTATTTAGGCTGAGACTGGCGTAGGTATCCCTCTACTGCCAGGCCTTAGATACGCAATGACTCATGGGATGCTGCCAAATTGAGAAGGCCGTGGACATGTCAAAGGAGACCAAAGCTGTCAAGAAGAGAGATCCCAGAGAGGAGTTGAGTGAACCAGGAGCACCTGTGTGACGACTTTGGCTCCTCGCTTTGACTTCCTGGGTCAGATGACCACAAATCACCCCCCACTTCTAAGAACCCTCTTTCCTGGGTGCCAAGGCATAGTGCCTGTACCTATGCTTACACCAAAGGACTCTTCTGTCCTACCCTCCTGTCCAGACCTCATCCAAGCGGATGTGCAAGGCTATGCAGCTTTAAGTGGGTCACCACACAACGACGTATAAGGTCGCGCATCAGGAGGTAGAACATGTGTGGGTTCCTGACACAGATCAGACTGGCTTCACACTGTCAATGCATGCTACTTGACCTTCACGTCTTCGGCAGATACAATAACTTATGCATTGGAGTCGTGACCTCCCGCGGGGATGGCGCACTGCCTTTAAGTCGCAGCACTTGAGGCAAGCCAGCGGATTTCTGAGTTCGAGGCCACAGCCTGGACTAAGAGTGATTCCAGACAGCCCTTGGCTACACTAGAGAAACCCTGTCTCGAAAAACCAAAAAAAATAAAAAAAAAGGAGTCGTGACCTCCAGGATGTCACGGGGGGGGGGTTTGCGGGGGGTGCTGTTCTGAAGGATGAATGAACTGCTCTCAACAGTGAACACATCGAGGCTCCTGGCTGTCACCAACTTGGGGTCGACCGCCGCCACCCTTCTCAATCCCTTAGCCACCAGCTGTGTGTCTTGTTCCTCCCTTTGAAGGAATAACCATGGCTGCCTTCATGAGGACACTTCTGTTTTACATACAGCCTGTCCCCTCCAACCTTGCTACACTGGTAGCTGGTGTCCCCGACATCAGAACTCTCAGTACTGGAGTGACCCTGGGCCCCATTAAGAAGTCCCCACCCAAGGTCACTGCCTTTTTCTTTCTTCCTTCCTTCCTTCCTTTCTTTCTTTCTTTTCTTCTTTCTTTCCTTCTCTTTTCTTTCTTTTTCTTTCTTTCTTTCTTTTTTAGGTTTTTCGAGACAGGGTTTCTCTGTGTAGCCTTGGCTGTCCTGGAACTCACTCTGTAGACCATCACTTGCCATTTCTTGTTAGGACAATCTCAGGAGGACCCTTGGCATGTGTCATCATTCCCACCACCCACCCACCCATCCCAGGCAAAGCAAGCTGCCCTGCTCACAACCCTAAGGGGCAGGCAGGTAAGGAGAGGCCAGGAAGGTGACACAGAGGAAGGACCAGAGACCAGGTGGCTAAATGCAGTGAGAGATCCCGCATTATGTCCGGGACAGAAAAGGGATATTGGGTTGGTGGGGACTGTAACCTTAGCACTTGAGAGATGGACAATGCAGGAGGATGGCTTCGAAGTTGTGACCACCTAGGGTTCTAGAGTTTGTCGCTGGCCAGGGATACATTAACAAGATCTTATAACAAACAAACAAGCCCCAAGGGATCATAGAAGGAAAACTGGATCTGACTAATCTGTAGTTTATAGTGCTGTGTTAATGTTCTTGTTTTTCTTCCTGGGGCTGGGGCCGGGGCGGCGGGGCCGGGGCTGGGCCGGGCCGGGGCCTGGGGCCGGGGCCTGGGGCCGGGGCCGGGCCGGGCCGGGCTGGGGCTGGGGCTTAGGGTCTCACACGCCAGGCAAGTGCCGTGCTGAGAGGCAAATCCCCAGCCCCTCCCAGTGTTTATTTCTTAGCTCCACCCTCTGTGTGTGCTCTGTGTTGTGTGTGAAGCTAACTAACATCAAAGGCACCTGGGTAAAGGGTCCAATAGTCACTATAGCTACCATCCCGGCAAATCTTGATTATTTCAAAATGAAAAGAAGGAAAGTCTCTGCTGGATTTGGAATGAGACTCCACTGTGCAGGAACTGTCTCCTTCCCCTCTCAACGCCTCTCCAAGGGCCCAGCACACACTCTTTTTTTTTTTTTTTTTTTTTTTTTTTTGGTTTTTCAAGACAGGGTTTCTCTGTGTAGCCCTGGCTGTCCTGGAACTCACTCTGTAGACCAGGCTGGCCTTGAACTCAGAAATCCACCTGCCTCTGCCTCCCAAGTGCTGGGATTAAAGGCATGCGCCACCACCACCCGGCTCCAGCACCCACTCTTTAGTCCTCAAATACAACACAGGAACTTCACAACCCAGGGCCATTTCTTTTCCTGTTGCCTCTGTCTGAAGCACTCTTCCATCTTTGCCTATTTCCTTCTAGTATTTAGGGTCCCTGCCCAGGGGCTGCCTTCCATGCCCTTCCTCGTGACTGTTTCCTTGATTACCTCCCCCTTGGGAGCTCTGTGTGTTCCCATGGTGCCTCTGGGACTTGCAGAGGTATACAGCACACAGTAGGGATGCAATACACATAATGCTCCCACCTCTCGTTCTGGCTCGGCCTCTCCTCCAGTTGCCTTACCCTTTGTGCCACATACTGGATGATCCGTCTCCTACATTCCACCCATTAAGATCCTCTAGGAACCTAGGCAATCTGTGTCCTGCACCCCCCTCAACCCCGGTGAGCTGTGCCAACTAGGATGTGCCTAGTTAGCCCCTGACTGCAATGTAGCAAGTGGCCACCAGGTGGACAGTGGCCACTAGATTCTGGCTAAGTAGGTCACAGAGAGGATACCACCCACTTTCAAGAGCAACAAAGCAAAGCCTGGCTGTGTGGGGCCTGTCTGTAATCCCAGCATGAAAGAGGTGGAGACAGGAGGGTCGGGAATTCCAGACTAGCCTCAGCTACATACAGTCCAAAGCTCACTTGTGCCAGGTCACAGGTGTGCACCCCCACTCCCAGGTGCTGTGTCCGATCACATGGGGTGGGGGACAGCTTGTATGACACTGCTGCAGTATCTGCAAAGCTCCCCAGCCTCGGGGAGCCTTCCCTGTAGGTCAAGTGTGGTCTGAGGGAGCATCCTGGTTGGGAAGCAACCTCTCACCCTAGCAGTCAGCATCAGCATTAGCTCTGGACCGAAGCACATGTTACTAGGTGGCTGCTGCGAGTTTACCTGTCTTCTAATCCTCCTGCCTCACTGCATTTCTGACCGAACTCTGCCCAAACAATGCTTAGAGAAGAGACTCCCAACTGCTTGGCAAGGCTGAGGAGGCCCGGCACAGCCCACTCCTATTGTGTCCCCATACCCACATATACACTGCAGCTGCAATGGGTCCCATAGTCCTGCCACCCTGCTTCGCTCTTCTTGGTCCGAACAGCCCTCCCATCCTGTGCCAGCCCTGTATCCACATCTTCCCTTACTCCTGTGTATCCTCTTGCTCTGTCCTGGGTAACTACAGCTGGCTCCTGTCTGTCTGCTTAGCTGGATGGTGAGCTTTCTGGGGTAGGAGCTCATGCTAACTCCCATGAGACCCTAGAGCATCACAACCCAAACTTCACTCCTTCATACTGATGAGACTCCTGCAGGGACCTGGAAAAGCCAGGACTGCCATCAGGGAAGGGGGTGGGAGGTAACAGGCATCGTAGCCCCAACTTCTGACCATACTGAAGAAAGATACCAGGGCCAGAACATGGTGCCCATCATACTGGACTCAAATCCTAGCAACCTGGCCAATCTCGTCGTCAATCTCCATAGACTTGGCACAACAGAGGTCCCCATTCCCCTTTCTCAGAACAGCACCCTGACTGCCTCTGGGGACTCTCCCCTCCTCCTAGCTCAGGCCATGAGGCTTGCACAGGAGGCCAGACATGGTCATCGGGATGACACACACAGTGGTCCCTGTACGAGCTCTTCCTGAGACTTTAACTGTACTCATTGGAAAGACATGCCCCTTTTCTGTGGGACACAGACCGGCCCCTCTGGTGGACATCATGCTACCCTTGGGGAAGGGTTTAGGGAAGAATAGAGCCACACTTCAGCAGTACTGTCTGAACACCTGGGCCCAGCCATACCTGAAGTCCCACCTGACCATTCTATTTATAAGAGATATGCCACTTGTGATTGGCCAGCTTCAGACTCTGAGAACTTAGAGGCTCCAATCTTTCAAGACAGGTCAATATGGCACATGACACAATACACTTCTATTATTAAGATTCAAGCCCTTGGCTGGTGGCACACACCTTTAATCCCAGCACACAGGAGGCAAAGGCAGGAGGATCTCTGAGAGTTCGAGGCCAGCTTGATCTACAAAATAAGTTCCAGGACAGACAGGGCAACACAGAGAACCCTTGTCAAAAAAACCAAAACAAAACAAAAACCAAACCAACCAAACAAGGCTATAGGGATTGTTTGAGCCCTCAAGGCTGGAGACATGGCTCAGCTGTTAAGACGACTGGTTGCTCTCCAGAAGTCCTGGGTTCAAGTACAGCACCCACTTGTCAGTTCACAACTCCCTGCAACTCCTGTTTCAGGGATCTAATATCCTCACACACACCCTCACACAGACCCTCACACAGACATACATGAATACATGCAGCCTAAACACCAATGCACATAAAATAAAAATAAATTAGTTAAAAAAAATTGGGCCCTCCAAGGAAGACTGGGGCCCTTGGCCACCGCCACTTCATGGTAATAAGACCAGCCTAGAAGTACTCACTCTCCTTCCTCTGGCCTGCTGTGTCTCCTCTGCCTGGGGACCTGGTGGCCTTTCGAGCACTGTCAGGTCTCAGTCCCTCCTGAGGCCTCCTTGGGATCATCGCGGTGAGTGTGTTCCTGTTGGGGACCTCCCCTGGCCTCTCAACAGTGTCCCAATCCTGCTAGAGAGAAAAGAGTTTGTTGGAGACGAGAAGAAGACCCCTGGGTCTGTACTCCCAGCATGAAGGGTAGAATAATAGAATTTTAAGGGCATCCCTGCTGCCTGTCTGAGGCTCTCAGCTACAGTGGACCATCTGTCAATCTTGAGGACACAGAGCCATTAAAGCCAAAAGCTTGGCTAAATTCACATGGATGGGAGAATAGGTTCAAGTCCCAGGCCCACCACTTCCCAGCTGTGTGGTCTCAAGTGAAGTGCTTCCAGTCTCTGGGCCTCGGCTCCTAACAGGCCCACAGCAGTCTCTAGCTTAGAGGGTGTCGGAGAACCTTTCTTATGCTCAGGCCCACTGAGACCTCTAAACATGGCACCTGCCACGTGTGTGACCAAGCTAGGCTGTTTCTGTGGAGTCCATTCTTTTCTACTGTTTCCTTTTTGGTGGGGTGAGGCTGTCTCATGGGACAGATCTGAGTGCAGGCAAAGGGACAGCCTCTAGGCTCCTGTCTCCTGCCAGCTCCCAAGCCCAGTCTCTTCCCTCCACCTTTGGAAATCAACACTAGGACTGATTATGAACCCAGAATGATCCCATGTGGCCAGGGCAGAGCTGGGGCCAGTCTCATGCATGCTCTGGACACCATGCCTACTTCTCAGTCCTGAGGCCTGAGCCAGCTGGTAACTCAACCAAAGTCCCTATGGACTGAAACTCCTCCCACCATCCACCTTCACTACCCCGCTCCCCTCCCCCAGCCAGCCCAGCAGTCCTGCCCTCTCAGCAGGGAAGGCAATGGCTAAGTTTGGCCTAGCATTACTGCTGAGAAAAAAAAAGCTCAGCTCTCCTCTGGAGGTTTAGAGCTCCTGCTGTCTCTAGGCTGAGGACACTAGGTGACCCTATTCTTATTCCCAGACCCCTGTCCTCAGCTCACCACAGAAGACGAATTGCTAGTATCATGAGGGGTATTGCTGTCTTGGCTGGAGCTGGTGTTGGAGTTAGGGTCCTGGTCTTGGTCTTCAGCGGTGCAGCTACTACAGGCCACGCCCTCCAGATAGGGTATCCCCTCCGGGTCCTGGTGCCTGTTCCTTGGGGCAGCTGCAGGGCCCTCTGCAGGGAGAGCTGTTGTTGGGGACCGGACCCTGGAAGAGGAGAAAGATCAATGACTCCCCTCCTCCAAAAAGGTAACAGAGTCAAGGACTGAGCCCTGCCCACCCAGGTACACATGGGTGTGCTCACACCGAGCCAGGGTGTGAACTTTTCTGCAGCTGCTGAACAGGACGTCACTGCCGAGGGGGTCTGGGCTGGGCTGTAGACCGGCCACCTCCTAGGCCTGTAGCACCCTCCCACGGGAGTGGGCAGCTGTGGGGGACACTAAGCTTGGCTCAGAGATGAAGGCTGGTAAGCAGTGTGAAGTGAAGCGAGCTCCGAGGGCAAGCATTGTAGAAACAAGTGCGCTTTACAAAGTCCTGTGGCCCTGGCTCAAGGGGTTTCCCAAAGTGACCCACGCTCGGGCCTATAACCTAGTAAAGAGGGCTGGAGAGGTGGCTCCGCTGTTAAAGGCTAGGTCCCCAACCCAAAATATAAAACAGGCAGGAGTGAGGACATGGTAAGGGAGGTCTATGGCTAAGGGAAAAAGGGAATATTTTTACACGCATCCACGTGTGCACACCCTCACGCCTAAACCACACGGAGCGGGTTTGCAAATCAAATGCTCTGACAAGTCCTGCATCAAAGATTCTGCTCATGAATGTGTGCAGATTTCCTAAAATACATTGACTGCCAGAGGCTCCCTTTTTTCTTAGGATAATGCCCACCTGAGGCGAAGGCTTGCTCTCACACAGTGAGGATTTGCTACAGCTTCTCTTCTTTTTAAGTTTTATGTCTGATGTGTGGGAAATCACACCCAGGGCCTTAGGCACACTGCCTGTCACTGAGCTGAAGCCCCAGCCCCTCTTATTGCACAAACAGGAAAAGTAAGGCATAAAGAGATGGAATGACAGCTGAAAGGTCCCATAGCCCATTGCGACAGCTGTGAAGGCGGCATCTAGCTCTCTGAACCCTTGAGTCATGGCCATCCAAAGTCTCATGACCCCAGTAGGGAACCTGGGGTCAGTTTAGGCCTGGACTGGAAGGAATTTCAAAGCCTGGGGACCCAGTCAAGCAGGGGTGATAAGAGGCACCCTTGCTGAGAGGATCATTCAGTCTTTTGGGTGCTAAGAGGGCCAGAGTCTAGCTATGTAACCCAAGCTAGCCTTGAACTCCAAATCTCTCACCTCTGAGTGCTGGTATTACGTCCATCTGCCACTGCACCTGGCTCCTTCAAACATTTAAAACCATACACAAGGACCAGGAGATGTACATAGCTCTCCCCTATCCCGTGGAACTATGGGATGGGCAGAACCACCAGGAAAGAGTCAGGGCCAGGGTCAGAGACCCAAGTAAAACAAGGACAGATCAATGTGAGCTTTCCAGGGACCCCAAGAATCAGGCCCAAAGCCCAGACTTTGTGAGCTGACAAGGTGACCCATGCCAACTCCTGTAGATGGACACTGCTGTCATGAAGAAATGCATAGGGGGATGGGCATTTCCCCCTCCCCCCGGGAGCCCGTTCCTGAAGCATGGGGCTCTACCCACCTCTGCGGCACTTGCCCAAGGCCAAGGCCGTCCACAGACTGGCCAACACAGGTGGTGGTGTGGAATGGGTCCTGCAGGGCCGGTGGGCAGCGAGGCAGGTCGCAGTAGGGTGCCTCAGCACTGGAAAGGCTGGGAGGCTCCTGGGCCAGCATTGGAGAGAGGAGACAGCTCAGACCCACGTGGGACTCCCCCTCCCCCTCCCCAGACAGCCTCTCCCAGCTCAGATGGGTGGGTGTCTCCAGAAGTCACCTCCTGGGATCTCCCTGCTAAAGGAGATCTGGCATCCCATCAGCTGGAGGTGCCTGGGACCCAGGTCAGAGCGAGTGGGCCAGGTACCTGGAGTGAGTGTATATGCATACCTGTACACATGCACAAGTCTGAGAACAGGGACATCTGTTTACAAATACCGTGGTTTGGGGAACCTGTGTATATATCATTGTTGGGTGATATGTGCCCAATTGCATGTGAGCAGACCTGTCAGCTACACTGACGCATGTATGTGTGCAGGATCATGTAAACATATACCTATGTGTGTTCCTGAGAACTGGAACTTAAAGGTCCCAGAGCACCCTTGCATCCAGAAGATAAGAGGGAAGGAGGGGATTGGCCTGGCCTGGAATGGGAGAGGAAGTCTGAAGGTAGAGGGGCTAGCGAGATCTAGAAGAAATGAAGGGCTCTCTTCTTCTACAGGAGAGGCAAGGTCCAAAACAGAGGGTCACAGCCACTGGCACTGCCCACGGCAGGGCCACACCTGGAAAGACTGGTACTGGTCTCAGCCAGGAGGAGTAGCAGCTCCCCTCAAAGAAGGCCCCCCTATTCTCTTCACCTCCCAGAATGGCAGGGCCCTCCCCTGGTGGTGGGAGACAGGGCCATGGCACCTTGTGCCCCGCCTCCTCTCAGGTTACCTGGGCAGCGGGCTCCGGCAGTGGCAGCTGGCGGCTGTCAGCACCCTCTTTCCCGGGGGGCTCCGGCTCAGGCCCCCACGCTGCCACCCTCCCAGGCCCTGACTCTGGGCTGTGGTGGCTGCAGTGTTCCAGGCAGCAGAAACCTTAGAGGGGCCAGCCTCGGGAGCAGGGCCCCTCATTACTGTTTCATAAGCCGGGGCCCAGCCAAGAACAATGCGGGACATGAAACCAAAGGAACCCGATCCTGTCGGCTCACCTGAGAGCAAGCCTGGTGGGAGTCTCCCTGGGGACCCTGGAGCCCGGCGACTGGGACAGAGGCTGTAGCCCAGGCAGTGCCCTGGGTGGGCAGAAGTGCTCTAGGATTCAAGAAAGTCACCATGAGCAAGGCCAGGCTGTGCTAAGGAGGGGCGAGGGTCGGCAGCCATATCCAGGCCAAAGACCAACCCTCCTTCGGCATCCAGTTTCACACCTGCCCTGCAGCCAGAATCTGATCAGAGCCAGGCAGCAGGAGGTGTCAGATCCACAGCCGGGCCTGGCGCCTTGGGCACCCAGGGGACAGCACCCCATGAAGGAGGGAGCAGACTCTCTCCTAACCTCTGCTCTTCCCAGCATGAACCCCGGGGGCTGACATGGGACCTGGGTCGTGCGTTCACCCTTAGCCCCATTCCCTTCTCCAGTTCACATGAATGGGTCCAGTTGTCAGTCCCCAGCTCTGATTTCCTGCCTAGTCAGTGTCACAGTCTCTGGTTATAGACAGACCTGGGTCCCATCCCAGCTGGATGATCTTACTCGGTGGCTTCCCCTCTCTGGACCTTCTTATCTAAGGAAAGGAGGCAGAGGTGTGACCAAGACCTTGGAGAGGTGGCTTGTCCTCAATTACTTCACCTATAAAACTGTCATGATAACCACAGCTACCCCCTAGGGGACGTGAGGAGAATTACACGATGTGACATTTGTCTATCAACAAGTACAAAACCTGAGAACGTTAAGTAGAATCTTACAAATGTTAAATTGATAGAATGATATTAAATACAATAAAACATAAATAAATTAGCCAGACGTGGTAATGCACACCTGCAATGGAAGCACTAAGACGGGAGTGTTATGAGTTCAAGGCCAGCCTGGGCTACATAGAAAGACCCTGTCTAAAAGGGGGAGGCAGCGTGGAATGACAACAAATCGATCATAAAGGTCTGTGTGGCCCTAGCATAAAGCAAGGTCTCTCATGCAGCCTATCCCCCCTCCTTCTAAACCAGGTCATGGTCTGCTCAGTACCATGTGACTTTCCTGGGGCCTCACTTTGGGTCATAGGGGACACCTTGTGACCAGAACCCCCCCTCTATCTATAGATATTAGATTTATTAATTTATTGTGTATACAGCATTCTGCTTGCATGTATGCTTGGAGCCAGAAGAGGGCACCATTTATCTCTAGATGGTTATGAGCCACCATGTGGGTGCTGGGAATTGAACTCAGGCAGGACCTCTGGAAGAGCAGCCAGTGCTCTTAACCACTGAGCCACTCTCCAGTCCCCTATGTCTATGTATTCTAGAACAACTGAAGCCATGAGCCGGAAACTTAAGCCGTCCCCTGTGGTAGGAGTGTGGGGGACCTAACTGGGACCATGGTGACCCACTCAGCCAGGATTACTTCTCTCTCTTTCTCTCTCTCTCTCTCTCTCCTCTCTCTCTCTCTCTCTCTCTCTCTCCTCTCTCTCTCTCTCTCTGTGTGTGTGTGTGTGTGTGTGTGTGTATTAATTTTGTGTTCATTGAGAAGTTTCGCCCGCACATCTGTCTGTGTGAGACCATCAGATCCCCTGGAACTGGAGTTATAGACAGGTGTGAGCTGCCATGTGGGTGCTGGGAATTGAACCTGGGTCTTCTGAAAGAGCAACCAATGCTCTCAACCACTGAGCCATCTCTCCAGACTCCACCAGTGATGCTTTTAAATATAGACTTTGTGTGCTCCGTGTATCCGAAATTTCTGGATTGGAAGATAGGGGCAAGTAAAGCCAAGAGTCCAGAGTCCTATGGGGCAAGGTGGGGCACTGGCTACATTTGGTTCCTTGGAGATGTGCTATGACGATGATCTGGAGAGACAGGGGACAGTGGAGACAGAACAAGTGTAGATACCAAGTACCAGTTCCCTGGGGAAGCAGTAGAGATTAGATTCTCTGTCCCCTGCCTCCTACTTAACCTGGGGGCATTATAGAATGGGGTTCAGGGAGGCAGCCAGAAAGTTCTAGAAAAGATGACTTGATAGGCTCAGAAAAAAAGCTGACTTGTTTTATGCAGTGTTGGGGATGGAAGTCAGGGGCTTGTTCATGTTAGCCAAGTATCCTTCTGAGCTCGAACCCTGCACTTGATCTTAGCCAAAGGCTGAGAAGTCATGATCCCTAAACTAGCATTAGTTTCCTCTCTGCACTCTCTCTCTCTTCTCTCTCTCTCTCTCCCTCTTCCTCTCTCTCTCCCCTCTCCACCTTTCTTACCTTCCTCTATTGTTTTTCAACCTTTTAATTTTTTTTGTTTTGTTTTGTTTTGCTTTTTGAGGCAAGGTTTCTTTGTGTAACAGCTCTGGCTGTCCTAGAACTCGCTCTGTAGACCAAGCCAGCCTTGAACTCACAGAGATCCGCCTGCCTCTGCTTCCCGAGTGCTGGGATTAAAGGCGTGCACCACCACAGCCTGGAAAAGTTTTTTTTAAGTAGTTTCTATAGGCCTGACTGGCCTGAGACTCACTATGTAGCCCAGGTTGGCTTTGAACACAGAGAGATATACTTGCCTCTGTCTCCCAAGTTCTGACATTTTAAAAGTGTGGACCACCATGCACAGTTCTACCTTTTAAAAATGATTTATAAATTTTTATGGAGAGGAGGAGCCCATGGCTGACTCCTAAGGTATGTGGTTGCTTGGGGCACAGTGAGTGTGACCACTCACAGGACACAGTGGGACTGGTCCAGAGCTGCAGCTATGGCTGGACCATAGCAGGAGACACAGGCTTGGGATCTGGTTCCACAAACAAGCCTACATCCACAGAGCGGAATGGGGTGAGAAAAGGTCCTGGGTGGAGGCTGGAGTCAGCTTGCCTTTGGTGCTGCCGGAGATAGACCCTAGAGCATCATGTTTTAGGCCAAGTGCCCTTCACTGAGTCACTGCTTGAACACCAGTGGCACCCACTGGCTCCCGGGCACCCTTTTAAAATACTTACTAGTTTATATATATGTGGGTGTGTGCATCTTACTGAGTTATTTTGCAAGCCCCCATTAACAGGAGGCAGAGGTGGCCCATAGGACAGAGATGAGCAGCCAGAGGGCTGGGGGCACACGCCAACCTGTGGCCCTCCTCCCCCAGGAGCTTGAGGTTCTTCACTGCTAAAAGGGACCCTGGCGCCGGGCGGTGGTGGCGCACGCCTTTAATCCCAGCACTTGGGAGGCAGAGGCAGGCGGATTTCTGAGTTCGAGGCCAGTTTGGTCTACAGAGTGAGTTCCAGGACAGCCAGGGCTACACTGAGAAACCCTGTCTTGAACTCTGCCCCCCCCCAAAAAAAGGACTCTGGCGTCACATTCTATTTGTTTCAGTGGTGACCTCAGCTTTAAAATTCTGCTCAGTTCCAAAGGCCCAGGAAGGTCACGGAGGAAGTCCTGGGACCCAACTCCAAGGACAAATCACTCTGCATGGGACATGATAGTAAAACTGGACTCTGGAGACTGGACAGTCCTTTGTCCCCATCTCAAGGCCAGCATCATCTCTGGACCAAATGCATACTTGTAGCATCTCCCTGTTTCCCTTTCTCCCCTGCATTCGACATTTGCCTAGCAACCATAGCAACAGTGAAAATTCATCCAGATTGTTTTAGTTGCTCACTGTCTTGTGTAAAATCCTTACTATGGCCCCTGACAACTGAGGTGGAATCTAAGGTCCTCAGTGTGTTCACAAAACCAAAGCTCATAAAGCCAGGGAGAGCCAGGCCCCTTCCAGTTTTCCATCCTATATTTGGGTGCCTCTCCCCCTCAGTGGCCAATCTCCAGCCTTCTGTTGCCCCTCATCCTTCCTGTCTCAAAAACCTTTGTACATCCCAGACTATCCCTTTCTCTTCTCTTCCCCAGCTTCACTGGCAAGCCTTCAGCAAGCTGCCAAAGGTCCTCAGAGATCTTTCTCTGTGGCCTGACAACTTCATAGCCAGGATCATAACCATGATGAAACAGCCATTTCCAGGGATCCTTCCTTCCTCTCCATGTCTTTGACTAGACCACCACCCCACCTTCCCTGGAGCCAATGATGTCACAGGCTCACTTAACACCACTGAGCTAGGACACTCCCTGGATAGAATACCGACTCAGTTCAAGCAACTATTCATTCCAAATGACTACATGAGTTGACCAGAATCGTTGTTGGGGAATTGTGGGCCTGAGGCTACACCTCAGATCTGATTGAACCCATAACTCTCTAATCCAGGCCTGCCATCTCCCCTTCAACTGGGAGAAGTTCATTTCCATAGAAGGCTTTGGTCCAGTAGATAGAACTCCCAAAGCTTAGTTTCTGGGCGAGAAGCAAACATCCTGCAAGGGCTTCATACATCTCAGGCTAAGCTGTGCCCTGCACCCAGAGCAAAGAGACTGCTGAGCTCTCCACAGAGCTGACAACAGAAGAGCTTAGGCAGCCCCAGACCAACAGAGGTTACAGGGCAGGCTCACCCGCTCCACACCAATGGAGACCCTTACAATGGCAATATGGCTGCCAGGCTCTGCTGGGAATAATGACAGGCACACAGGAGATCAAGGCTGAAGGGACTTTGGAGAGTCACAAGTTCAAGTTCCGTGCTTCTCAAGGTGCGTGCCTGGGCACTCTGGGCTTCTGTGTGGGCTTGGCATCTGCCCATATCGACTGCAGAGTGGGAGAATGACTCCTTTCTCACTCCACCATCAGAGGAGACAAGTCACTGGTGGACACCAGGCATTTTTAATGTCTCTCATATGTGCAAGAAAGCTCACACACAGAGGTGGGAATTTAATAGACTCTTGTCTTTGATAGACAAGAGTCTAATGACTGGTCTCTTTCAGTCACTTTTGTACTTTGTTTTGCTTTGTGTTTTGAGATAAGGTCTCACTCTGCAGCTAAGGCTTGCCTAGAATTCACTAGGTAGCTCATGTTGGTAACACTATTCAAATCCTCCTCCATCGGCCTCCAATCCCTGGGATCATAGGCGTGCATCCTCACACCTGGTCTTTCTTCATTTATTTTTAATCTTCCTCCTCCCCGAAAGCTTTATTGGGTTATAACTGAGAACCGGTAATCATCTGGCAGCTTGTGCCTTTAATCCCAGCACTTGGGAAGCAGAGGCATGTGACTCTTTGTGAGTTTGGGACTAGCCTAACCTACAGGCCAACCAGGGCTACAAAGCATAACCCTATCACAAAACAAGACAAAAGATCAGCTAAGCAAGGAATAGATTAGATAAGCCTACGGTTCAAAAAGATCATAAAAGTACCAGCTGGTAAGATGGCTCACTGGGCAACTGCTCTTGTCTCCGAGTCTTACGACCTGAGTTCAATCCCTGGGACCCACAAGGTAAAAGGAGAAGAGTGATTCCCACCAATTGTCCTCTGATCTATACGAGTGATCACGGCGCTCACACACATACAATACATGTAATTTAAAATATTCTTTAAATAAGCCAGGTTTGCCAGGTGGTGGTGGCATACACTTTTAATCCCAACACTCGGGAGGCAGAGGCAAGTGGATCTCTGACTTTGAGGCTAACCTGGTCTACAGAGTGAATTCCAGGGCAGCTGGGGCTGCAGAAAGAAACCATGTCTCAAAATCAGAACAAAACAGCCAGACATGACAGTGTGCACCTTTAATCCCAGTATTTGAGAAGCAGAGACGGCTGGATCTTTGAGTTCAAGGCCAGCCTGGTTTATATAGCAAGCTCCAATACAGCCAGTTAGGGCTACATAAGAGAGATCCTGTCTTTAAAAAAAAAAAAAAAGAGGAAGAAGGCAGAGTCAGGCAGATCTCTGTGAGTTCAAGGCCAGCCTAGTCTACATAGTGAATTCCAGGACAGCCAAAAAATAAAAATAAATAAAAATAAGGTCCTTGGAAAGTGACAATGTGTAGAAGTATTAGCACAGCCTAAACACACATGGCACAGTGGAAGCATCTCCAGCAACCGCATGTTCACAGCTCAACCCAACACTGACTGCATTCGAAACCACCTGCCACAAGACAAAGCCGGCCTACCTGGTGTCTCGCTCCATGGACATCCCCAGGGTGACAGCACCTCAGACAGTGGCTCTTGGCAGATATGCTGGCTTCAGACTATATACTTGGAACATTCATAGCCATTTCCTCCATAGCAGGTGAGCCACAGTGGCTGGTTCTCTAGGTGGGGCCTGGGAAAGACTGGAGAAATAAATGGTGGACCACTAAGTAGACCGTAGTCAGACAAGCTATCTACCTATCATTCTGTTCACATATTCATTCAACAAACAGTAGTGACACCAGCTAAGTGCCCAAACATACTGTCAAGTGTTGCATGTGACATGTGATTTTTAATATATAGTGTTGGTCAATGTTCCAAGAACCCTGAATTATACTCTCCTTGTGCTGCTCATAAAATCCAAGTTTTCACCAAGGAGAGAAAGAGAGAGAGAGAGAGAGAGAAAGAAAAGAAAGAAGGTTTGAAAAAGCTGGGTGGCCGGGCAGTGGTGGTGCACGCCTTTAATCCCAGCACTTGGGAGGCAGAGGCAGGCAGATTTCTGAGTTCAAGGCCAGCCTGGTCTGGTCTCCAAATCCAGTTGGAGGACAGCCAGGACTACACAGAGAAACTCTGTCTCAAAAAATAAAAACAAAAAACATACAAACAAAGCAAGTTCCCAGCCATAGGTGGCAACTATGCCCCTGATCCCAGCAGGAGACAGGAGGATCTTGTGAGGGTGCAAGTTTGGGATCAGAGTGGGCCACATACGCAGTCTCCATCTCTTGAAAAGGAAAACAAAACCAAAGGGCTGCCAACACACATGAGGACCTGCATCTGAAAGTCCGGAACCCAAGCACGATGTTCTTAGATAGTGGGTGAGGACCGAGAGATCCCTGGTATTCACTGGCCAGCTAATCCAGTCTAGCTGAATCAGCCAGCTCCAGGTTCAGTGAGACCCTATCTCCAAAAGTAATGTGGACTGTAACTGAAAAAGAAACTCGACACCAACCTCTTTCCTCCATGTGTACCACAGGCATGTGCACACATACAAACACACACAACACACACACACACACACACACACACCAAATAAAGGAGCCAACAACAACAACCACCCTAATTCTGCTTTCTGTTTTCACCCTAATTCTAACCATAATTCTGTTTTCTCTGTTGATCCATCCAGTCAGAATCTAAAGTGCTGAAACCATGAAAGGTGTCCCCTGGGTCATCCCAGAGTGTCTAGTTTTATAAAAACTCCTCTCTTATTCAGTTCAAGTTAACACCAGTTTTAGAGGAGGCAATCAAGGCTCGGAGAGGTTCCCCAATAGAGGTGGCACTGGTCCAGCTGGAGACTCAGGTCTGTCTCCTACTGCTCAGAGGTGAATGTGATCACGGATGCTGGATCACACTGCCAAGTCACCTGGGTCCCTTGGCAAGCACTGGGGGATGCAAAGGGCTGACCAGGTATTTCCAGACTTGACAAAGTGTTACACAAAAGTGAACAACCACCTAAGGTCACAATGCACTTATGTGACTGAGTTCAGCTAAAAGAGAACCACTGGGTTTTTTGGCTTTGTTTTATTTTGTTTTGCTTTTTCCCTGTTCTAAAGATCAAACCCAAGTCTTGGCAGGCATTAGACAATTGTTGTACCACTGAGCTACACCCCCAGCCTAGCCTAGCTGCAGAGTCTTGAGACACTGTCCAATCCTTTCTGTTCTGGAGGCTACAATGTCCACACCCTAGAAGTGACTCTGGGTGGGGAGATTCATCCCCTGACCTACTTGATGATGATAAAGCTGGGAGTGGGGGAGGGTCAAATCCTTGTTGGCAATTTCAGCTGAGCTGAGGAATTTCGGGGTCCTCCCCTGGGGCTCTAGGTTGTTCCCTTGGGGAGTGGAACTCCCACAGGAGGAGCCACGGGGCTTGGATTTCTCCTAGGGTGATCACTTATCTGCCCTATTTAGTCCCCGTTTTGTATAATGGATGGATGGATGGATAGATGGATGGATGGATGGATGGATGGATGGATGGATTCGCCACACAAACCTGGGCTGTTCTTTTCTGGTCCAGCCACCGAGAAGAGCATCATCTTGGATGGAGAACGTGGCTCCTTTTCCTGAGAAACTAAACGGGGACTCCTCATGTGCCCTTGTGACTCCAGTTTCCTTCACGACCCCCAACCAACTGGCAGAAATCTTCCCTAAAATACACATTAGATGATAAGAATTTAACCACAAAAAGCCTTCGTGCATTTGCACGCCCCACCCGGAGAATGGACCCTGAGTCCCCTCTTATCAAAGCCGGTCGGCCAGCTCCTCGGGGTCTCACAGCTTCCCTCCTCTGACCTCCCTTTCCAGCCGGCTTAGTTCCGTTAGCCGCGGGGTTCTGACCTGGACTCGGGTTTCCACTCACCGAGCGGTGGAGGTGCTAGAGCCAGGGTCACAGCCTCTATTTTAACAATGAATCAAAACGCTGCCCAGGAGGTGCGTGTTAGACCACGCCCCTCCCGCACTCCAATAGGCTCGCCCTAAGAGCTTCATTTGCATGGTCAGTGTGTGACTGGACACACCGAAGACTATGGGCGGGGCAGAGGCGGGCGGTGCCCGGGCGCCTTGGAGCGCGGGATGCACCGCACGTTTCGCCCGCGCTACCCGCATCTTCCTCCGGTCCTATCCCCATGGGGCCTGAGGACTGGACCTGAGGGCTTGTCTCTTTCCTGTTGGCTCTTTCTAGTTAAGGTCCCCCAAAAGACACTAATGCATGTGTGGAAAGTACAAAATGTGACTAACCGGGAGTGGGGACACAGATTTGTTATCCCAGCACTTTAAAAACTGAAGCAGGAGGATGGATCGCTCACAGTTCCAAGCAAACCCATAGGGCTGGTGATGCACACCCCTAAACCCAGAAATTGGGAGGTGGGGACGGTAGGGATCTGGAAGTGAGGGGAAGAAGATCAGAAGGTTAAGGCCAGAGACAGTTGGAATTCTGCCTAGTCTACATGAGACCCTGTCAAACAAAAGCAAAACCACCAAAAACTGAAACCAACCAACCAAATAAAAATTGTTCAGGCAGAACAGTTCCGGACAGCTAGTAAACACGAATGGAACACGGAACCAAAATCACACCACTCTAAGTTACTGCAACCAGGGTCTCACGGGGCACAGAGCATCCCAGCCCAGGGATCTTCACTTCCAGTTGAACGCGGACCTGGGCTTACCCACAAAAGGAGCAGCCCCACCCCAACTTTTCAAGTTAAGCTCCATTGTGAGCTGGTTAAACCCAGCTCCTATGCCAGGCCTTTACATAGAGCAACAAAGATCAGAGATGTCAACAGACTTGCCAGGGTCACACAGCTAATAAAGGGCAGAATCCAGACTAAAATCTCAGAATGTCTGACTCTTCAGGCCACTGTGGAGTACCCGCATTCACTAATTCTCTCATTCCCTTGTACCTGGTGGTGTGCCCAGAAAAGAAAACATGAGTAAAATGTGGTTTCTTCCAAAGTGAGGGCATCTTGACCCCCTCATGGAGCTGGCAAGCACAATAGACTTCCTCCTTGCTCTGGCTAGCTCTAAGTAAGAAAGGGGCTGGTGAGACCTGGGTTCAAGGTCAGTCTCTAGCATTTCTTGGCTGGGTGATCTTGAGACAATTACTTGGCCTGTCTGAGTTGGGAGTAGAATGGGTGTTTTCCACTGTGTTGAAACTGACATGGCCCCAGCCCTTTGCCCCTACCAAGTTATTCAACCCAGAGCCAACGGAGACTGGCACTCCTGACTATGCAGTTCATTAAAAATTGATGGAGCCCTTTGTCAGTCATGTTTGCCAAGGGTTCATCAGAGAACAAGAGACCTGTGCACTGCTTTTGTGTGTTTGTGTGGTGGAGGAAAGCAGACCCAGGCAAGAGAAAGAAGCAAGATATGGCTGAGTTTGCTGGCACTTAGGAAAAAAGAAAGCAGAGCAGAGCAGAGAGTGGCAGGCATAGGACAGGCAGTGTGTTTCCAAGAGGTTGTCATGGACCTTAGGGAAGCAGCTCTTGGATCTGAGGAAAGACTCTGAGGGAATGAGCCTGCTGGTCTGGAAGGAAGGCAAGACCTGGACTGGAAAGGAGGAGAGCTGGCCAGGTGGGCACCCTGAGTATGTATTCACTTTAACTTAGGCTTGCCTGCCTGAGAGGATGGCAGAAATCCAGGAGCAAAAAGGACTATGGGAAGAGGCCCTTCCTGTAGGGGTGGATGAGGATGATAGTGGAGGCCAGAGAGCTCTTAGTGATTGGGAAAGTGGCAGCCAGGAAACAAAGCCACTCTTTTACCCCACATGGTCATGTTTGTTCCTCCTATGCCATCTGGGGGCACAGGGACCACACAGCCCTCCTTGTCCTCATTTTATCAGAAGAAAGTCAAACTCTAGTGAGCTGTCCAGAGGCCCCTAACCTCCGCTGTGAATCCACCAGGGTATTTGTCTAGGAACCATATCCCAGAGTTCTGTGAACTGTTCAGTGGATTCAGTTGAGGCCAATGTGGCGGCAGCCCTGGCCAGTCATCACTGTCACTATTCCTCCTCCTGTCTCCTGCTCCAGCTTGGATTTGCCAGCATCATGTCTTTGTAATTGTATTGTCTTATCGTGTGACATATGAAGGGCACACTTGTGGAAGACAACTTGCAGAGTGAGCGTTGCTAAAATTCCTCCCTAGAGGAAGGTATAAACAGTGTCAACCCATTCTCCCAACGACAAGCCAAGGTGCTATTCCACCACAGTCCCCTTGGGGAACCCAGTGGTTTTATGGGGCTTCCTTACAGAACATAAGTGAGGGGTTACTTACAGAAATGTTGGTGTTCCTTCACAAAGGCTACACTGGGAAGTCTCTACCCTGTAAGGAATGATGTAGGCCCGCGCATGGGCAGTCACGGGCATGAGTCTCTGTCGCGTTGTGGGTCCATGTGTCTGCCATGATGCAGTAGGCTGGGATGGTAGTTCAGCATGGCAGGAGCTCACAGGATCCTGGCTGAGTCCATTTCATGCAACACCAGGGAAAAGGAGGGCCGCAGAAGGTTTGGCTGTGTTTGTCTCACACCACACCAAGTAGACACGGCCAGGCTCGTACTTAGACGGGGAACAAACTCAGTCTGGTTTCATGGGGGTGCAGAGCTCTTGGATTTGGGGGTCCCTTTGCCCGGATTTGGCTAGGGACCGACTGGTCTCAAGCCCTGGGCTCTCAAACCACTGAGAGGCCTCAGAAGGACTGAGACTGGGGGCATGTGGGCGCATGACCAGCCAACCCACAGCCGAGAGAAAAGAGGGGGGATTGGGGGTCCCTTTGCCCGGATTCGGCTAGGGACCGACTGGTCTCAAGCCCTGGACTCTGAGGCCGCGGAAGGACTGAGACTTGGGGGCATGTGGGCGCATGACCAGCCAACCCACAGCCGAGAGAAACAAGAAAGGGAGGGAAGAAAGAGGCCCTGGCAGCACCCCGAGGAAGAGATTTGGTTACAGTACTTGCTTAGCAGACTTGGCGACCTGGTTAGCTTGCTTGAAGATGTGGGTCCTGGTGGTTGTCTGAGAGATGGCTGTTCGGCTAGCTTGTCTGTAGTTGCGTGGCTGCTTGGGGCTCCACGTTGGTTGCGCCATTATGTGGGAAAAATCAGGCGGGCCCGCAGTGGAGTCCTGGACCCACGTGGCAGCAGGCCCCAGGCCCAGGCAGCAGCAGCCTGGGACCTGCGTGGTGGAGGCTGCCTGGAAGCTTCCAGGCAGCGGGTCTCACATACCGGAAGAAGGTCCCTGGTTCCAGTGGCTGGAGGCTTCCAGCGACGGCAGGCCTGGCAGGCCCCAATGATACGAGGAAGTCCTTGGTTCCAAAAGGGTTTATTGTCATGGCGGATGGTAGATGGATCTGGATGTACCCCCCCAAACTCAGGGCAGACCTGGGTTAAGTAGGGAGGGAGAAAGGGGGAGGTTCTGGGGACAATGCTTAATTGGCTTCACCCTCTGACCTTCATTAGTGTGTAAATCTCTAGGGCCTGAGGTCTGTAGTTACACCCTCTACCTGTGCACTTTGGGAGGGGCTGTAATGGCCTACGTGACTGAACAATGTAGGTCTATGGAGCTTGGACTGCTTGTTAGGACTCTGAGTTCTGGGGACGTGGCCGAACTCCTGCCGTTTCTCCCTTGGAGTCTCGGGGTTCTAGGCCCATGCCTAGATGCAAGAACCAGGATACCCTTATGCAGTCCCACACTACCCAGCAGGGATTATGGCTTCCCCAGGGTTTCATGGATGGAGTCCACCCGGATTCCCTATCCCTACCCCCACCTCTAGCCTCTAGCCTGTCCCCTACAAGACTGAAGCCACATGCTATTAGAGCAGAACTGCATACTGCTTGTTGGGAGGAGTGGCTACTTAGGCAAGGAGAGTTCTGTCATTCTCTTTGTCTCCTCCTAGGAGGGAAAGTAAACAGTCAACAGCCCAGTTGAGGTGATCATTTATAAACGGGTCTAGCAGAACTCCTGTGAGCTAGAAAGATGACTTATCACTTGCTCCTCTTGTCGAAGACCTGGGTTTGGTTCCCAGCACCCATATGGTAGTTCACAACTGTAACGTCCTTTTCAAGGATCGAGTGCCCTCTTCTGACCTCCATTAGCACTGTACATATGTGACACATTTACATACATGCCAGGTATGGGGCCTATGCCTTTAATCTCAGCACTTGGGAGGCAGAGGCAGGCGGATCTCTGAGTTTGAGGTCACTCTGGTCTATATAGCAAGTTCCAGGACAGCCTAGGCTACACAGAGAAACTCTCTTCTCAAAAAACCACGATCACTAATAATAATTTAAAAGACGTCCTCAGTTTGACTCAGAGGATACCTCTGTACAACCATTGGTTCTTTCCTTCCATGGTTTTGTGGGTTCTGGGGACCAAACTCAAGTCCTCAGACTTAAGTGATATGATGATTAATTTTAATTATCAACTTCTCAC
This sequence comes from Mastomys natalensis, assembly GCA_021653895.1. NCBI lineage: Eukaryota > Metazoa > Chordata > Mammalia > Rodentia > Muridae > Mastomys > Mastomys natalensis. The sequence continues at coordinate 1,271,837 of JAJTUV010001088.1, read as the reverse complement.
AGTCTGCAATCATGTATAAAGTCTCTTGATCAGGATGACTTGTGGGCATAGATGTGGGAGGTTGTTTTGATTAATGTTGAGCTGGAAAAACTCACCCACTGTGGGCAGTACCATCCCCGAGGCAGAGGGTCCTGAACTGCAGAAATGGAGGGAGGGAGCTGAGCACAAAGAAGCATGAATGTATTTATTCTCTCTGCTCTTGATTAGATATGATGTGATTAGCTGCTTCAAGTCTCTGCCTTGACTTCTCTGCTATGATGGACTATAATCTGGAATTTACTAAAATAAACCTTTTCTCCCATAAATTGCTTTTTCTCAGGGTATTTCATCACAGCAACAGAAATGAAACTAAGACAAACGTCTGCCTGCAGAGTCACTTCACTAGGCCTCTGCTCTACTCATTTGCTCAGGTCGTGGCCAGCCCTGGTTGAGAGCCCCCATCAGAGATCTGGAAAGTGCCATTACTCTGTTCTACCCCCAGAACCGGTGTCTTCACCCAGCCCTTTCTCCCACAGGCTATGGAGGGTTCAGAGCCTAGGTGGGCAAGACTAGGATGTATGAGGCTTTAGGGGGGTCATCAGAGCTGGCTGTGACCAGGGGTTGTCCTGTGATGGCTGCACATGGCCAGGCTTGTTTTCATCTTCTTTACTTTCACAGGTAAACATACAGTTAAAATTAGTAAACACTGGACTGGAGAGATGGCTCAGTGGTTAAGAGCACTGACTGCTCTTCCAGAGGTCCTGAGTTCAATTCCCAGCAATCACATGGTGGCTCACAACCATCTGTAATGGGATCTGATGTTCTCTTCTCGTGTGTCTGAAGACAGGACAGTGTATCATATACATAAGAATAAATAAATCTTTTTTAAAAATTTAGTAAACATTGATTTCAGTTCACAGTTCAAAGGGATACAGTCCAAGGCATGGTGGCAGAGTCAATCCCTGACTATGGTGGCAGAAGCTTGTAACATCTGAGAGAACACAAGTAGTGCTATGAAGTCAGGTTGGCTTTTGCCACTCTTAGCTTGAGGCCCCTCCTGTCCCATCTCTGAAGTGGCGAGCCCAGGAAATCTTCATTGATGTGTGCTGGCTCTAATCCCACTCCCTCCAGGAAGACCTCTCTGCTACCCCAACATGAAGTGCTCTCAGCTGAGAGTCTGGGCAGGACTCACAATCCTCATGGGTTGTCTTTTGCCTTGGGAACCTGAGCAACTCCCTCTGGAGGTTAGGTCCTGTTCCTTGGCCTTTGTCTCTTTAGGAGCGGTCAGTCAGCTTGGTGGACTTCATTTTTGCCATTGATGTTAAGAGTTACCATTTCTCCTCGGTTCCCTACTTGGAGTCCTTGCCACATGCTCATGGCACTTGATCTGCAGTGTCCTGTTCTTGGCAAGCGCCCTCTTAATGCTTGGAGAGTTAATGCTTAATGCTTGGCTGCAGGAGGAGGCCCTCCCACCTCTCCCTGGATTTTAGAATTTCTGATCTGCTGCAGACACCCTCACCACCACCAGGGGGCCTCTCTAAAATAAAGAAAGGCCTGGTCCTGACTTCATTCCGTCTGGGACAGAGCTTCCTCCTCTCCTCTGACCCATCATCCCTTGTTCTCCAGGGACCTCAAGCCATACTCCATCCCCTCCTGTCACCCAGCTCAGGAAGAGCCTCTCCAGACGTGTCAAAGGGCATCTTTGATCAGAAGTCTTCTCAAATGCTCTAGTTCTGCTCTGGAGTTCCTCAGCTGTCTGCAGCACCAGGACTGAGTCACTGTCCACTGCTGTCCCTGCCCAGGGACTGCTGGGAGCCTTTTAACTCTTTGCGGTTGGATGCTCTCCACACAGCTCTTCCTGAGGAAGAGTCTGCTAGCTATATCCCAATACCCCTACCTCTCCCCATTAGCAGATCTTGCCTTCCTAGAACAGGCTTATTGGCAGTGAGTGCCTTCCTCCCATCCCAGGCCTTTGCCTTCTATTTGGCTAACAGAACACAAGAGTCAAGGTTTCTAAAAAGGATTATGTCCTTTCCCATTCCCTCCTCTTCTCTGCTAGCTAGAATGCAGATATGATAGCTATAGCTCAAGCAGCTATCTTGTGATGTGAGGCCATGTTGCAAAAAACAAACAACAACACATAAAAGCCCACTACCCCAGGCTTCTAGCCTTCCTAGCTCCAAGCTGCTAACAATCAGCCTGAAAGTCCACACTACACAAACTAGTTGCGACATTCTCGAACACAGCCTAGCAACCTCATCATGCCCTCTCTTGTGCTGGCTATTCTGAGGTGGCTGTCGGCCTGGCAGATGGCTGAACCTCAGCAATCCTTCTGCCCAGGCCTCTAAGTGCTCGGACTAGAGGTGTGAGCCACCATGGCAGCTCCCCTCACTGCTGCGGCTGAAGTCCAAACAGATGCAACTCCGGCCAGCTGGAGAGACAGGGAAGAAGTTCAAGATTAGAGGAACACAGTGTATGTGTAGGCTGTGTTTGTGTGGGTCTCCTGTGTATGGGTGAATGTGCAGAAGGGGTCTCCTGTGTCTTTTTTTTGGAGACAGGGTTTCTCTGTGTAGCCCTGGCTGCCCTGGAACTCATTCTGTAGACCAGGCTGGCCTCGAACTCAGAAATCCGCCTGCCTCTGCCTCCCAAGTGCTGGGATTAAAGGAGTGCGCTACTACTGCCTGGCTTAAAGTTTTTTTTTTTTTTCGGGTCTGTGAGACGTACTCACTCTACAGCAAAGGCTGGACTCGAACTCAAAAAGACGCCTGCCTCTGACTCCCAAGTGCTTGGATTACAGGCATGCGCCACCGCTGCCCAGCTATCCTGTGTCTTCTTGTGTAGACTGGAAATGACTTCGTGTCACCAGAGGCAGACATCTCCACTGAGGAGACAGGGACATGATGTGAGCCCAGTGTGGTGTAGAACATCCTGTAATAGTCACACTGCAGCCTCAGGGTAGCCCTGGGGATTCATATAGGGTAACACCCAGTTGGACAGCACTGCTTGAGGCTCACATGGAGACCAAATCCCTCTGTTCCCTGGCTTACTGTCCTGATCAGTGGTCTAGAGGGTGAGGGCCAGGGCCCCTCCACTGGGCTGAGTGCCAGAACCTCCTAGAGGCAGGTCCATCTGAGACAGCCAGACAGGTAGTCACTGCTCTTGGAGCAGAGGGCAGGGAATGGGAAGAAGGGGCCAGGCCAAACCAGCTCCCAGGAAAGGCCCTGCGATAAGCTTTGTCCCTGAATGTGGCCTTCTAACGCTGGCCCTCAGTCTTCAGATACCTCCCGATAGCCCATCAGCCCAAGACGCCCTATGTAGCTGAGGACGGATGACCCGGAAATGAGTCTCCTGCCTCAGCTTCTTTGATGAGGTTTTACCATATACAACCAAAGCTTGCCACAGCTCTGGATTCTACAAAGGACATTCTGGTCTTCAGCTAGGATGAGGGGACCCAGATATGATATGACTTTGTAACACCCTCATGAAAACCTGGAGGTAGATGGACCCCTGACTATTCCCACCAGCGCAGAAGTCAACCTTTGGTGCATGGCATCAAAGCCAGGACAAATCACAAGCACAGACGAGAGGAGTTTCAAAGATCTGGTCAGTCCCAGGTGGATGTGCATTTGTGAACAAGCCCAACACTGTTCTGCAGGCGCCGGGACCTGGGCTCTCAGGAGTCCATTCCTCCTGGGCTCAAACCCTAGGTCAATCAAAGCAAGGATGACCCCAAGGTAAAAAAGTCCTGATTTTCAGGCTTAGGCTGGAGGTAATCCTTGGTGTAGCTGGATTATAGGGACAGCCAAGGACTCAGGCTGGGGACCCACAGGCTTGAGGGCTCACTCCCCGTTGTGCCTGGCTTTTCCAGTCATCCGGCGGCGGCGCTGGGTCTTGCTGGTACGAGTGGCACTTGGAGGTTTCTTGGTGGAATCCTGTGCCCGCCGAGGGTGTTTCCTCTTGACCTTCTTCCGACTGTGCGCATGCAGTGTGGCTGTGAGGGAGGAGATGCTGCGGGGAAAGTGGAGGCTGGTGAGGCCAGGGCCTCAGCTTCCCCGAGACTCAGGCAACGGTGGGGTGGGAGGCTGGGGAGTGATCTTCAGTCATGGATGAGTGTGATCGTTTGACTTGTGGACGGGAAGCTGTAACAAGCTCTTTGCAAACAAATTTCAGACTCGGCCTGGTCTGGCTCCACAAACCTGACAGCATCCCCTCCCTCCTGCCCTCTACCTCTCAGGCTAGGGCTGTGCCACATGCCCAGCCACTAGTGCCAGAGAGAAGTGGGACCCAAGAACTACAAGACAAATCTCACCGCTGAGAGAGCAGGGGATCTTTGGACTTCTTGGGCAAGGCTTTTGTTGGCTTTTCCATGGATGACATCTCCTCCTCCTGGGACCCATCCTGGTCCCCTTGCTAGAGAAACAAAGGACAGGGACCATTACAGGGCGTGGTTAGGCACCCTGAGCAGCTCTGGCTTTCACACAGAAGTCTGAGCAGCTACCTTACAGGCCTGAATAGGGCTCAGAGAAGGCTCCGGGCAGAAGTGCACCATCTGTGCCTGGCCTGCCTTATTTGTCAACTTGATACATCCCAGAATCATCTGACAGAAGTCTCAACTGAGAAACTGCCTAGATCAGGTTGGTCTATGGGTAAGGCCTCGCCCACAGTGGGTGGCACCATTCCTTGGGCAGGTGGTCCTGGGCTGTATAAAAAAGCTAGCTAAGCATGCCGAGTAAGCAAGTCAGAGTGAGTAAAAGGACTTCTCCGTAGTTTCTGCCTCAGACGCCTGTGTTGAGTTTCTGCCCTGACTCCCTTCTATGATGAACTGTGACCCGGAAGTGTAAGATGAATTAAACCCTTTCCTCCCTAAATTGTTTTTGGTTATAGAATTTGTCATCCTGGCAGACCAGAACCTAGGACACTGTCTGAGAACCAGAATGACAAAGGACAGCCTGTTTCCAAACATTCGCCAACAGCAACATCAGCAAAATGTCAGCAAGACACACTGTACCAGGCCCTACAGGAAGACAAGCATAAAGCCGGGGAGTGGCGGTCGGTCAGTCAGGCGTGCCTCCTCAGATGCACAGACACTACAACACAGGGTAGGAACTTTTTTCAAGACAGGAGCTCAGTATGTAGCCAGGTCGATCTTGAACCAATCACCCTACTGCCTTCACCTCCCTGTGTGCTTCCGGGCCTGGCCCTTGGAAATGTGAAGGATTTTGCTTTGTTGTTTTTGTGATGTTGGAGATTGGACCTCGGGCCTCACATGCTGGGCAGGCTGCAACCTCAAGCCCAAAAGTGTACTTTATACTGTAACTCCCTGGGCAGCTGAAGTCTACCAGCTGCAGGATGAAAAGAAATGGAACATCTGGAAGGAAATAGCATCTATGCTGAGAACAGACTTCTTGTCTTTTTAAATCTATTTTCTGTGCATGACTATCTTGCTTGCATGTCTGTGTACTACATGCATGCCTGGTGCTGGCAGAGGCCAGAAGAGGTGTCAGATGCTCTGAAACTGGAGTTATAGATGTTTGTGAGACTCCATGGCAATTGAGCCTGGCTCTTCTGCAAGAGTAGAAAGTGTTCTTAACCTCTGCGCTGTCTCTCCAGGACCCAGACTTGTGCTATTCTTTGAATACTGCGGTGTAAAAATTTAAGTAATACAGGAGATTCAGATTTTGTTTTGTATTATTATGTGTGTGACACGCATACCAAAGCGTGGGTGCAGGAGGTCAGAGAATAACCTTCCACCACATGGTGTTCCAGAGTGCTTTACCCCTAGGCTATCTTGCTGGTCTGGCATTCAGCTTGCTTGCTTTTTCTTTCTTTTGTTCTTTCTTTCTTTCTCTTTTGTTTGTTTGGTTTTGTCTTTTGAAACAGGGTTTCTCTCTGGGCAGTGGTGGCCCACACCTTTAATCCCAGCACTTGGGAGGTAGAGGCAGGCGGATTTCTGAGTCTGAGGCTAGCCTGGGTCTACAGAGTAAGTTCCAGGACAGCCAGGGCTATACAGAGAAACCTTGTCTCGAAAAACAAAAACAAAAACAAACAAACAAAAACAAACAAAAAAAAAAAGAAACAAACAAAGAAAGAAATAGGGTTTCTCTGTGTAGCCTTGGCTGTTCTGGAACTCACTCTGTAGACCAGGCTGGTCTTGAATTCACAGAGAGACCGGCCTGCTTCTGCCTCGTATGTGCTGGGATTAAAGGTCGGCAACACCACTGCTTGGCTTAGCAAGCAGTTTCTAAGTAACTCAGAGATGATTTAAAGGACAAGGGAGGACATTAATAAGTTCTATGTAAATATTATAGCACTCTATTCAAAAGACTTGAGCGTTTGCAGACCTGAAGGGACCCTGACATAGAAATTCCTACATAAGCCACAGGTACAGCTTTAAGTGGCACAGATGTTTGTTATTGAGGCCATACAACCCACGCTACAAACTCACTGGCCCTGCATACACATGCCACAGGGTACTGCTTGTCATACAAGGGTTACAGTCCCTTACTGAGCACTTACTATAGGTGGGCTCAGTGCCGAGGGCCTCATCCCTGCATCCTCACGGTTACCCGCCTCCATACCCAGTCAAGTCTACCATGGCAACCCTCATCTGATGGATGAGCTGAGCCATGTAAGAAAGCTGCCTGGAGCACACTTCCAGTACGAGACCCTTGATATGGACCGGCACTGAGCAGCCCCCACAAACCCACCTACCCCTAAACCCCTTCGTCCCCAGGGCTGTCCTGGGACCCACCTCAGGCATGGGCAGACCGAGCAGCCGGGCCCCTGAGAGGTCCAGGTCACTGATGGTGGTCACGGTGACTGTGTGATTGGGGTGGTCATACTGCACCGACTCTGTCTTTGCTGTCACCAGCCGCTCCAGCTCATCTGCCTCCTCTGCAAGGTGGGCAAAAAGCAGTCCTCAGGCCTGGCTCAGTCCAGGCTCCTGCTCCCCTCCTAGCTCTGGCGGGATGGGGACTGGCTCACAGCGAGCTTTTCTAGAGCCAGTCATGCTTTCTTTGTGTTCCCGCCTCTCCCTTTCTTTCCGAATCTACAGAGTGGCCCAGAGTCGCGCCCACAGGTAAGTGCTGGAAATGAGCCTGTCTTCCCTTTGTGCTCCAGCTCGTCCCTGCTTTGGAGAAACTGTGAGAGAGCAAGAGCTGCTCCATCCCTGGCTCTTAGCCTCAGCCTCAGTTTACCATGCGGTCTGGGTCTCCTATTCTCTGATCCACTTGTACTTAGACCACCCTTGCCCCCCACAGCACCACCAAGATCTCTACAGCTAAGGAAATCACCCTCTCCACAGCTTTCTCCCCATCCCCCTTATTCCCACCAGGGGACACAGAAGCCCAGGCTCACTGGATGCTCTCCACGTAAGGCCTAGGTAAAGACTTACCAAGCGCCTCCTCTCTTTCTGCCAGCATCTTCAGGTACTCCTGGTGGCGCTGAAGCCAAAAGAGATGTGAAAGTGTTAACTGTTAACCTGACAAAATCTAAGATAGCCTGGGACACGGGCCTCTGAGCATATTATGGGATATTATCTTGATTTCGTTCATTGAGGTGGGAAGACCTGCTCACTCTGGGGCAGGCAGCATGCGTTCATCAGTCTGCTTCCTGACTGTGGGTGGGACCAGCTGCTTGTTCGAGCTCTGCCACCCTGACTCTCCTGCCAGCATGGTCTGGGTGCCTGAACTGAGAACCAGAACAAACCTTTTCTCCCTTAAGCTGCCCTTTTTCAAGCGTATTTTATCACAGTCACAGAAAAAGCCACTACGATGGAAATAAACCCAGCGAGAATGCCTTTCAGTCCATACCATGCGACAGCCCCGTGTACTTCCATTGTGTGAGCCCATGCTTCATAGAGCACATTCAAGAGGAGACTCATCCTTCACACAGACCCCGCTCCCGTCACACTCACACCGCTGCCCCAGAGCTGCCTCAGACCTATCCAAGGCTGGCCCTCCCCTGGGAGTTGAGTCCCTACCCAACCCCTCCCCTACTCCCAACTGCACCTCTTCTCGAAGCTTCTTCTGCTCTTGCTTAAGCCGCTGCTTTATCTCTTCAATGGCTGCCTTCTTGCGCTCTACCTTCCGCTTGTGGAAGCCTGTCAGGTACTCCCTGCAGGAAGGAAGCAGGGGTGAAACTGGAGGAGTCAGGAGGAGCCACAAGGAACGTAGGGCTCTAGAGAGTTCCGTAAGTTGCCAGACTCTATCCTACCCACTAACCCATTTTACCCTCTCAACAGCCAGTCCTTATTTTACAGATAGGACTCTGAGGAAGGGACAAGGGTATTTATCCAAGCTCACAGACAATGTAGTTGGTAGTCCTTGCTGGACTATCAGAGTGTACTTACATAAACCTCGGTGGTATTAACCTACCACACACCTAGGCTTTAAGCTAGTCTCAGTACCCGCTCCATTACTAACCAAAAGTGACAAGGACTCTCACCTGCCTCACCTGGCCTTCTTGACCCTTGCTAAGTACACACAAGGCCAGGCGGTCGACACACAGAGCAGGTGTCGCTGTTTCCACATTGCCCAACTTTATTTCATAGGAGTCATTTCTAGTAAGGTTTCCTAATAATGCCTTCACCTAGACCCCAAAACTCCTTCATTGAATCAACCAACACCCGATGATCAATGACACCTAACTCCTGAACCCACCTGTGTGACAGGACCTAGCAGTGCCCCCACCTTCCCGACTCTTGCTTCCTCTTCCTGTCTGATCTCTGCTCTGTTCCTGAGTTTGTTGTACTGGAGGGTTAATTACACTTAGTACCTTGTTCGAGCAAGGCAAATGGTCTAATAGATTAATTCGTTTATATTGACTTGGAAGCAGGGACTCGATAAATTATCCAAATGCCCATACTGTTCTTGAACTTTCCCAGACAGGGTTTGACTTTGCAATCCTCCTGCCTCAGCATCCTGGGTGGCTAGGATTACAGGTCTGCACCACCAGGCCTGGCAATTGCAGTGTCTTTTGGTACACTGTACCAGGGTTTTTGCAGACCACCAGGGTTTTTGAGAACAGTGGTTCTCAAGCTTTCTAATACAGTGGCCTTTTAATATTGTTCCTCATGTTGTGGTGATCCCTAGCCATAAAATTATTTTTGTTGCTACTCCATAACTGTAATATTGTTGTTATGAATTGCAATGTAAATATCTCTTTTATCGATGATCTTAAAAAGGTCGTGACCCACAGATTGAGAACTACCAAACTACAAGGTGCCACTTATCTATGGTGACACTGAAACGCAGAGTTCATCCTCTGATCTCAAGCTTGTTTGGCACACAGTCTGATGAGTGAATGAATGAACATAAATCTCGCTCATCTCATTCGCTCGTCCTTCGTCGACAATGACCGGGAGCCGGCTATGTGCCATGACAATGAACGGCGTTGGACTCCGGTGGTCCAAGGCACAACTCTGAGGGCCGTAAACTGCGAAGGAGGAGCGGGCGACTCCATCCCACGAGGTGGGGAAAGAGGAACGCGATCTTCAGTTACATCCAGGGGCGGGGCCGGAAAAGCCCTCTGCGTGGGCGTGCGCGACCTGTGCGGGGCGTGCTTCCCCCGGCAGCCTGACCGGGATCTCTTTCGACCCTGCCACTCACCGTCGCTTCTCTTCATCAAAGTTGAGGATAAGCCGGGGCCGCCGGTCATCTCCATCTCTTTTCTTCTTCTTGTTGCGGGCCATTACAGTGAAACTTCCGGCAGCGTGGCTGCTTCTGACTTAAAACACTTCCGGGTGTGGCAGTTTCAGATTTCCGGTAGGCGCACTTCGTGGCCTTGTTCCACAGTTCCGCTGATTTGGCTCCACCTTTTAAAGAAGCCTCCCATCCTGTCTCAGCTTTGGTTCAGGTCTTCTTTCAGTGACAACTAGGCTCCCCAATTCCATCATCTGTCCTGCCTCAAACAGGCGCTCAATCTGGAGTTATTCATAAATGGCCACGAGCTACTGATCTAAATTGAATTCTGATGTCAACTCTTTCGTGATTTCCATGAGCGAGGGAAACCTAGATTCAACCATTTAGGTATTCCTTTACAAAGTATGTTACTCAGAAGCAATTGCCTTTAAAAAAAAAAAAAAAAAAAAAAAAGATTAAATCATAAATTAACGACTAGGGGAAGTGGCATATGTCTTTTTTTTTTTTCCAGGACAACCAGAGCAGAGCTACATAATAAAGAGACCCTATCTATAAATAAGTAAGATTTAAAAAATACTGTGCCTGAGTGAGTTTATGTACACCGTATGAGTGAAGTGGCTACAAGCCCAGAAGAGGGTATCAGATCCCCTGCAACTAGAGTTACAGGTGGTTTGTAAGTCATGTGGGTGCTGGGAACTAAACCCTGGTCCTCTGGAAGAGAAGTAAGCGCTATTAACCATTGAGTCATCTCTCCCAGCCCCTGTATTGCAGTTTTTCCTTGTGTCTCACTTTCCTATCACAGTACTGACTTTTTTTTTTTTTTTCTTTCTTTTTTTGGTTTTTCGAGACAGGGTTTCTCTGTATAGCCCGGGCTGTCCTGGAACTCACTCTGTAGACCAGGCTGGCCTCGAACTCAGAAATCCGCCTGCCTCTGCCTCCCAAGTGCTGGGATTAAAGGCGTGCGCCACCACCGCCCGGCTACAGTACTGACTTTTAAGGTTACTGTAAAGAGGTAGCTCTAGAACTCTGGCATGCACTTGAAGGCTTGCTGAAATCCAAATCCAGGGTTCAGGGTTCAGCATACTTGGCAGGGTCCCAGAATGTCTATTTCTAGCACATTCTCTGGTGGCCCTGAATAATGCTCCTACATGCAACAAACCGAGAGCCATGACATGGTGGGACAAGTGTGTTGTGTCAGGAGTGCATAACACAGTATTCTGCCATACTCAGGTTTGGTGCACAAGCCATTTCCAGCTATGTGCCTCCGTTTCCGCAAGTATGGAAAGGAAGTTTAACGTCACACCTTCTACTAACCACAAAAGTTTGAATGTGAAGTCCTGGGTAGCATAACACTGGGTAGGGACTTTAGTGACCCCGCTGTACAACCCACTTCCCCTGTTCGCAGGGCTGTGTGCATTTGGTCACCCCATCCTGTGCTGGGCGCTGCAGCAGGACCAGTGCCTTTGACTCTGAGCCAGTTATCATGATAGTCCTAGGGATGAGGCCTCTTTAGCAAGAAGCTCAGGAGGTTGCAGGTCAGGATGTCTCAGACTCTTAGGATCTGGTTCTTTTCCAGATATAAGTCTCGAGAGCCTGGAAGCTCCACATACTGAATGCCTACTGTGTACTCAGAGAGGCAAGCTGTCACTTAAGACTGTGCTTACCAGGCATGATAGCACACACCTTTAACCCCAGCACTCCTGAGGCAGAGGCAAGGGAATCTCTTGAGTATGAGGCTGGCCTGGTCTATAGCGTGCATTCCAGGACAGCCAGGGCTCCACAGAGAAACCCTGTCTCAAAAAACCAAAACCATACAAGAGAAGGGGTGGGGTCAGGGGAGGATTGTGCCAGTGCTAAAATGTGAACTGGATTGTCCCATCTTTGGTGTTTGGTCTCCCTTCCCGCTCCCTGGCCACTCCCTCAGAAGCTAACGTGTCTGCTTAGAGAGGCAGGAAGCAGGTTATAGTGATGAACTTGGGAAGGAGCCTCGCTTCCATGTAGTCATGGCACCCGATGAATGTCAGATTCCTCCCACATGGGTCCCCCACTTGGAGAGTCTATGCTGGATGCTGGGAAGAAGTTATCTTTAAAGTGTGGGTCCCCAAACTGGGCTTGGTGACAAAGCCAAGTTGTCCTAACAAGTGGAGCTTCAGGAGTTTGAAGTCATCCAGATACATAGAAAATTGGAGTTCGCCGGGCGGTGGTGGCACACGCCTTTAATCCCGGCACTTGGGAGGTAGAAGCAGGCGGATTTCTGAGTTCGAGGCCAGCCTGGTCTACAGAGTGAGTTCCAGGACAGCCAGGGCCACACAGAGAAACCCTGTCTCAAAAAACCAAAAAAAAAAAAAAAAAAAAAATTGGAGTTCAGCCTGGGCTAGAGACCCTGTGTAAAGAAAAGAGTTACTAGACACATGTGTCTCTGAGTGGTCACTTCTGTTCCCCTAGAGCTAAGTCCTCCTACATCTCTTGTCATCTCCCCTGGGTAGCATTGTCCTGGCCACACTGTGCCCTCTGAAGAAGCCTAGAGAGCTAAGAGCTGCCTTCTGCTACTGAGCTATCACCTGCTATCCCCTCCTCCCTGTGGCTATGGACTAAACAGAAGTTCTGTGGTCTGACTTGGTAAGTCAGAGCAGCACTTCTGTCTTCAGCCCCTTCTCAGACTCTGGTCCACTGAGAGGGGGGAGTCTGAGGCTGTGGCCTGTGCATTTCCCACCCCCCATTTTTTCCTTTTCCTTTTTTTTCTTTCAAGATTTATTTATTTATTTTATGTACAGTGTAGCTGTCTTCAGACACACCAGACGAGGGCATCAGATCCCATTACAGATGGTTGTGAGCCACCGTGTCGTTGCTGGGAGTTGAACTCAGGACCTCTGGAAGAGCAGTTCAGTGCTCTAAACTACTGAGCCATCTCTCCTGTCCCGATTTTTGTTTTTTGTTTTGAAATTTAGGAGGTTAGGACAAGTGCATCAGCCTGTGGTCTAGAGCAGACTAGATAGCCTGGGCTACATGGTGGAGGCAGCTTGGGCTAGCTGTGTAGTCCTATACCACTAACTACTTGGAAGACAGAGGCAGGAGGATCACTTAGGATTGGCTGGGGCAACATAGCATGACCTATATATTCCTGGCTGTCCTGGAACTCACTATGTAGACCAGGCTGGCCTCAAACTCTCAGAGTCCTGCCTACTGAGTGAGGGATTAAAAAAAGTCACCACCAAGCTGGTAATCTATGCAATTCTTTATTATTATTGTTATTATTTGTAATTTATTTTATGTGTATAGGTGTTTTGCCTGAAGAGGTCGGAAGAAAGCGTTTGATCATCTGAAACTGGGGTTACAGACAGTTGTAGATGGCTGTGAGCTGCCATGTGGTTGCTAGGTATTGAACTAAGGTCCTCTGGAAGAGCAGTCAGTGCTCTTTACTGCTGAGGCCGTCTCCCAGCCCACCCCTGTGGTGAGCCTTACAACCTCTCTGTGAGCACTTAGCTCCTTCAGGGAGAATCCTAGGGTGAATTGTGAACACGGGAAGACAGTCTGAGGGACATTTTCTTTGAGGTCCAGCAGAGGGCGTCCCCTCCACAGCCACACTTGGGAGCCTCAGAAAAGCATGGTGATGGGGTGTGTTTCATGGGAGCCCAAGGCTTGTGTATTCCATTCTCTTTGCCTTTCTCCTATGGGTACTCCAACATGAAAGTCTTCATCCTGCTATAGATGGGGAAACTGAGACTGAGGGTGCAGGAGACCCTACCAGGAGGGTGCCAGTTGTCCTAGGAAGTGAGATCTGCTCTCACAGACACCACCTCCCACCTCAGGATATTATGTCCCGGATTGGAGAGATGGAGAGAGCCTAATGAGGTTTACAGCTGAAGCCTTCCAGATCCTTGGCTCGGTTCCTGCAGCTGTTGCCTGGGAAGTGGAGACACTGGTGCGGATGAACAATGGTGGCCCACGGGTCTGCTGCAGTTAACTGCGCTGGGTGGGACAGGGCTCAGCTAAGAACAGCATCCCGAGGCAGCAGAACCTGAGCTGAGGTCCAGAAGCCACCTGCTTCTGGAAGCCCGGAGTAAGCAGGCAGCGGCGGGCACGGCCATCTCCACCAGCCCAGTGAGCCCCCTGCCCTCTGGAAGACCTGCCTCTGGGCCTTCCCATGAGCCTTCCCACCCCACTCCTCACCCCATGTCTCTGAAGGGTCCCACTCAGAACCCCTGACTGTTACATTACAGTGACCTCATCCCTGACTCCCACTGTTAGAGAGGAGACCTGTCCAGTGCCACCAAATTGGCAGCTTCTAGCCTATTCCCCTAGCTGCCCCTTGACTCCAGGAGAGTGGCTGTGTAGCCAAGGATCTTAGAGCTGGATAGCCTGCTCCACATGTGCTCAGCTGCTGGGAGATCATTTTCTCCCTCAGAGGCCGTTTCCTCTCCTTCCCATTTGCAGGCATAAAAAGGCAGTGGCATAAGGAAGACCAGAAGCTACCCGCATGGCATTGGCCATGATGGACCCAGAGCAGAACTTGGCCTCTTCCACCAAAATCTCATTCAACTCCACAACAACCCTCATGAGAACTGAGTATTATCCTTCATGCACAAAACAGTAAACGGAGGCTCAGAGACCAGCTAACAAGCACAAGGTCACACAACACCTTGTAGCCCCTTACCTAGTTCAAGATTCCTGTCCTATATGAGGTCATGCTATGTTGCCCCAGCCAATCCTAAGTGGTCCTCCTGCCTCTGTCTTCCAAGTAGTTAGTGGTATAGGACTACACAGTTAGCCCAAGCTGCCTCCACCATGTAGCCCAGGCTATCTAGACTGCTCTAGACCACAGGCTGATGCACTTGTCCTAACCTCCTAAATTTCAAGTATGTGCCACCATGCCCAGTGGTTTCTGACCCCTATTAAGACAAATGAGGTCTTGCTGTTCATCTGTCCATCTCCCACCATTCTGCCCCTGTCACAGTGGGACACTGGTCCACACTCTGTGATCACTAAGCCCTCTATATGCTGGGCTCTCTCCTTGGCCTGGAGAGCACAAGAAGCGAGGTCACTGGAACAAGAATACGTGGAGGAGTAAATGGAAGTTCAGATGGACCAGGTTGCATAGAGCCCCTCACATAGACATAAACACTCTCACATGAAGGGCTGGGTTACAGGGAGCAGAGGCAGCTGCCTTTATTGAGGGCTACGGGCTGGCTGGCTTCACTCAAAGGACAGGCACTTAATCTTGAAGTCGCCATCTGCGGCCATGTAGCTGATGGCCTCCATGTTGAGACGGTTGGGGAACTTGAACTCATGTCCGTCTGGTAGTTTGATGGTCAGGTCAGCCTGGTCAAAGGTGATGCACACCTGGTGGATGGAGCAGGGCAGTGAGCTGGGCCCGGGACCAGCTCAGAGCCCTGGGGACCGACCCTGTATAGGTGAGGTCCATTATGTTCAGAGAGGGATGCCATTCAATGGTAATCACACAGCCAGGAATGGCCAGCCTCGGTCTCTGACCATGTTATCCGGCCCACCCAGGACCCTGCCCAGCCCCAGTCCTACCCACCTCCGTGATGCTCCCAGGCTGGAAGGGGAAGGCAGGCTCTCGCTGTTCGGTTCCCCAGGTCCCATTGTCCTTGCTGTTACACACAATGGTGTTGGCGTCTCCATGGGCGTTGAAGCGGGGGTTGAAGTGTAGGCACAGGTTGTTGCTGTCTTTCCCCAGGTTCAGCACAAAGCTAGGGAGAGACAGGTGGGCTTTAAGCCATGTCGGATGGCTCTAGACCCCAGCTCATTGAGAAAACGCAACATTAGCAGCTGGCTATGAATGTTCCACGTTGAAACTTGGTCAACAGGAAGGCTAGGAACCTGGATTCTACTCCTGGCCTCACCGTGTGAACTGAGCTAGACCCTGCTGATCGATTCTCTCTGAGCCTGTTTCTTTCCTGTCTGTACAGTGGGGGACTGCCCTGAAGGGAGCTCTCACCCAGATATTGATAGTTGTCAACCCCTTTGGTCAAGAGGGGAGATTCTCCAGATGGTGTCCTGTCTTGTGTATCTGAGCCCCTGGTGTCGAGCACAGGGCAGGACACATCATAGATGTTCCCTCACCGTGGAGAAGAAGAGCAAATAATAATACAGAGTTTGTTGCATGGAGTCTGGTAGCAGTCTCACCATGGAGGTATGGTAGGAAGAGGAAAAAGGGCTCAGGAGCTTACTAACATCAGACAACAGACAGCAGCAGCTGCCGCCTTGATGGAACTGGCCCCTGGTTCTCTCCACTCCATCACTTTCCCTCTGGCTTTATTAGGAAACCCAGGCTCTTAGGGGTGTGGAATATGGAGTGCACACTTTCAATCCAGCTCTGGGGAGATGGAGGCATGTGGGTCTCAGTGGAGGCCAGCCTGGTCATCATAGTAGGTTCCATGCTAGCCAGGGCTATATAGGAAGACTCTGTCTTTTTTTTTTTTTTTTTTTTTTGGTTTTTCGAGACAGGGTTTCTCTGTGTAGCCCAGGCTGGCCTGGAACTCACTCTGTAGACCAGGCTGGCCTCGAACTCAGAAATCCGCCTGTCTCTGCCTCCCAAGTGCTGGGATTAAAGGCGTGCGCCACCACCGCCCGGCGGAAGACTCTGTCTTTAGAGAAGAAAAGAAAAAAAAATCGAGGCCTCATGAGCTTGGGTGACTGGTCCAAGCTCACATGGCTGCCGGGGGAGGGGGGTGCGGGGGGGTAGAAATAGGCTGTGGGGCGGTATGAAAGAGTAGGAAGCTCTGGGAAAAAAAAAAGATTGAGACCCTGCAGGGCCCTCACCCCCCCACCCCCGCAGGCAGCAGGCACGTGGATGACCACTCCCTCATCCCCTCAACCCCCCTCCCTCGCGCCACCACTCCTGGCGGAAGGGGAGGGGGCAAGCCGGAGAAGTTGTTGAGGCAGCAGCTGCTTTAGTTTAGGAAACTACAGCCGAAAGGAGGAGGGAGGGAGGGGGAGACCACGGCGAAGCCGACCCAGCGAGGAAGTGACTCACTCAGAAAACGCACCATCTGCAGCGTTAACCCGCTGCGGGCTGGGGAGAAGCGGTTCTGGCCGGCCACGCCCATCGCAACCTAAGTCTGAGAACCCCGCCCCCTGCCATCTCCATTCTTTTCTCCAATCTCACCTCTTGGCGTCGGGGGCCACCTCTCCCCGAACTTTGAGACTTTCCCCAGGTTTGAGATTCAGGTTGCTGGCGACCAGACCCTGTGTAAACAAGAGCACCCAGCTGTGTTCAGGTTGGAGTCAGGAGGACATGGCCTGAGCTACCTGCAGTGGCCTGGGGTGTGGGGATGAGGTCATTCCCAGCCTGGGGTACTCTGACCAGCCCTAGGGGAAGCCCGAGGTGGGATAGGTGGTCAGGAGAGGGTGTAAGTTCTATTTCTAGTTTTGATTATCCCTGTAGTTGGGGAAAGTCCCCATTCCCAGCAGTGTGTTAATTTGAAACTTGTGGCTTGTGGCGGTCCTCCCGAACAGGCCCTAGAAGATTCACCCATCTCTTCGGCTTGGGGATCCGGACTTAGAATGGAGGGGGAGCTAGAGAGTGTGTGACCTCCTAAATCCTCATTTAGCTGATGGACAGGATTAGGCGACCACTAGCCCAAGGTCTGAGAGAAAGCGGCCTGACCTCTCCAATCGGTTTCAAGGCTCTCTGTCCAGAGGCACACCAACTGGAGCGGAGCTGAGGGGCGGGCCGGCTCTGAGGAAGAGCCCAGCCGAGTGGCCATGTGGATTTAGTAAGCTAGACAGCCCAACACATATCCGGACATTGCTGGGCACCTGCCTGGGTCAGTGAACAGGAGTTAATTTGGGTAAGTGGTTTTTTTGACATTTGAACCCTATTCCTGGGGGCTTGCCTGTATGTCTCTGTGTGCAAATGCATGCAGTTTCCTTGGCTCAGACCCGACCAGCCTCCACTGACCAGTCTGAAGCCTATCTTAGGCCCAGGAGGGTTTTTTGTTTTTTGTTTTTTTTTAAGTTTTCTGGAGCAGAGGGTGACCAACTGAGCCCTGGCCCTGTGACTGGGGACAGCTGCAGCGGGGGAGGGGTCAGGAGACTCTAGATCAGAGGAGAGGGAACAGTGAACAGCCTTGGCTAAAATGTCCCCCTGCCTCGCCTCCCCCTTCCCTGGGTGGCCACACCCTTCCCACTCCCACTTCTCAGAAAACTGCAAAGCGGTAGAGTATTGAACCTTGCAAGACATAGGTATGCTGCCAGAACTCAGAGAAATCCAGAACATTCTTAAGCCAGAGAGGCTTAAGGTTTCAGGGGGGGACTATGACAGCCACCCCCATTTTACAGATGTAGCCACTGAGGACCAGAGAAAACACCTGTCCAAGGCCTCACAGCTGGGACTAGAAGCAACTCCCCTATTGGCTACTCTCCTGTACTCATCTACTTCTGCTCAATCCCCTGGACCTTGGAACAGAGGGTCCCGCACTCACACAGGCCATGATTGAAGCGAAGAGATTCCTGCGACCTGCTCCACCAGCTGTCAGAAGACTCCACCCGAGAGATGGGGCCCAGGCCCGCTCCGACCTTTTTAACTGGATCAGACCCGGTAAGTCCCGCCCCTCCCCGGGAGTTCAGCCAATTGCATGTCAGGACAGGGATGGGGGCCACCAGAAGTGGAGTCAATGGATTATAAAGTCAATATTGGAGCAGAGGTGACCAGTCAGAGAGGAGAGCCCCCCTCCTAGTCCCTCCCTCAAGGTCCCGGCACCGCCCCTTATTCTTCTCCATCCCTCTTCCCACTAAAAAAAGATTTGTGCTGTGGCAGAGATTGGGGGAGTCAGTGGAAAATAGTTTAAGGATGAGTTAAGCTCAAGAGTTGGCGGGAAGGGGCCTGGGGCCAGCCGAGAGAAAGCCCCTAGGGCCCAGCCCAGCTAGTGGGGGAGGGGATGTGTATGTATAGATGCCTGCAGAGAATTACAGCAAGGCTCTTAAGAGGCTGCCGCCTGGCAGGCCAGGGTGTGGCTCTTGCTGTGACACCCGCTGTGGGCTTCTGCAGGAGGGCTGAGGAGGACCACAGAGCACAGGCCCCACCCGGGTTTTCCCCGGAAGCAGAGGACTGTGGCTACAGCTCAGCGCTGCTCACTAGGGCTAAAGAAAGCCTGGGCTGGGTGCCAGGCCTGAGGCTGTGGTGTCCTTGGCTCATACCTTGGACTTCACCCCACTGCAGAGCCTGCAGAGACTTCTGAGTGCCTTGGCTGTGACATCCCCAGGGCCTGAGAGACAGGCCTCGGGGCAGCCCAGGGTGTGCCAGCTCTGCCCCCTTGGTCTCATTCCCACTTTTGGAGAAGACACATGGCCATCCCTTCCCATCCATTTAGCAGATATTTTCCTGAGCACCTACTATGTGTCTAGCCCCGTGCTGGCCTCAGAGGGCTGGGAGATGAGCCCCTTCCAGTCTCTGCTCTCAGAATTTACGGTTTGGATAGAATCTGACTATGAGCTGAATTAAGAAATAACACCGTACTGGCGCTGGGCACGGCAGACACTCACTATGGTGGGGTGGAGACTGGCATATGAAGCAGGGGCTTGAAAGGACCCAGCATTCCAAGTGAACAAAGGCTTGGAAAAGAGAAGCCCGTGCCTGAGGAACTCGCAGCTTCCTGTGTAGGAGAAAGCTGGGAGTTAAGGATCGTGAAGGGTCTTGTGGGCCAGGTCAAGGGTTTCAGTGTTCTTTTACCTGAGGGTCCTGGGGAGCTACAGATAGTCATAGGGTGACATGAGACTTGGGGAGGTTCACTGAGCAGAGAGGAGGGTTTGTGATTAAAACCAGGCGCTTCAAAGCTGCTCTTGCCAAAAAGCCTGGACTCCTCCCGTGCCCTAGAAGGTTATTGAAAGGGTGAGTCTGCCTTCTCTGCCTTTGTCTTGTATCTGTCTCCTTTCCTTTGGCGCAGACTCTGCTTGACTCAGCCTTCCTGACCTGACCATCACCCTTCTAAGCCAAAGGCACAAAGATAAGTCTCTGTCTCAAACATGCGGAGCAAAGCCTTGTCGGACACCCACACACACACACACACACACACACACATGAGGGCAAGTGTTCCTGAGGTAACTCTACACACCCGGGAGCCGGAGTGACCCTCTCCCGAGAACCCACCTGTCCCCTTAAGCAATGCGACTTCTTTGAGCCATCTTACAGGGCCAGTCTGCTCAGGTATGCGTGCCTCTTGCTATCTGTGGAGATTCTTCCAATATTTAAACTTAAAATACACGGTGGCCCATGCCTGTAACACCAGCACTGGGGAAGCTGAGGCAGGAGGATTAGGAATTCAAGGCCGTCATCTGCTACAGGAGACCCTGGCTCTAAACAAACAAAAACAAACAAACAACAGCTAGCCGGGCAGTGGTGGTACACACCTTTGAGCCCAGCATTCAGGATGTAGACACAGGCAGATCTCTGTGAGTTCAAAGGCAGCCCTGGTTTACAGGTCGCAGTTCCAGGAAAGTCAGGACTACACAGAGAAACCATGTCTCGAAAAACAAATTCTTTCCCAGTGTGGCCAATTGAATAAATCCTTGTGGTTTTTACCATTGCTCCCTTAGCCTCTTTTTAGACAAGAGTCTTACACAGTACAGCCTGGCCTCGAACTTTCTGTGCTAAGGATGCCCTTAAACCTCTGATTCTCCTGCTCCTGTCTCTCAAGTTCTGGATTTCAGGTCTGTGACAACTCTGTCTTGTTGGGGGATTGAACCAGACCTTCGACTTTGCTAAGTGAGCATGCTACCAACTTGTTATCTCTTTAATTGTTGTAGAGGCCAAGCTCCGCTGGTTGACTGCCAGAGCCCCCTCTCTGATCCTAAAACCTCTGGTTAGTTAGAGGGGCATTCAGCTCACACTGGGGATTCGGGTGTCAAGGGCAACAGGGAGTCCACGTTGCCATTCTTCTTCTGAAACGGCCATCTTGGAAGAGTTGTGAAGATAAGGAATCATGAGTCACATCTCGAGCCCAGGCCAGCAATCCTTCTTGCCCTACCCAGCCTTTCCTTCCCAGGCTCATCTCTAGCTCCTTCCTCCAGATGTGGAACCAGATGTGGAAAGCCCACCCAGGATGGGGAGAGAGGGAAGCCTGTAGGGCACAGAGGAGATGCTATCAGATCTGAAGTGAGGTAGGGCTGCCCCATCATCCCCAGCCCCGCCCTCAAGTAACCACCATGGAAACTAACCACTGAAGCTTCTGTCTTTCCTCTGAGGCCTCCTCAGACTTCAGTTACAGGGCGAGACTGTCCAGCCCTGGCCATTTACAATTCCAACTATGTGTACCCCTCTCTCACATCAGGAGCAGAGCAAACACACCAGGCAGAGGTCCAGGTAGAAGACCAGAGGTGACGCAGGCAATTGCCAAACAAACCCTCCGGCTGGGCTGGGAGTTCAGGGCTCCAGAAGCTGTCCCTGCCAGGTCATGACCTGAATAGAAGACCTGCACCAGGAAGTGTCTGAGGCAGGAGGATACTTCTTTGTAGGTGCTGTCCACACAGGCTGGCCATGGAGGAGCATGGTAAGAGGATCGGTCTCTTGACTGGGGCCTGGAGATTCTGGTTTTGCTTCCAGCCCTGCTTATTCAGTTTCTCCATTTACAACTGTATGTGTGAAGTCTTCGGTGTCTGGCAGACCCTCTCCTACCTGAGCTGTGGTATGGATTTGCCAGATGCTAATAGCCCCTGTAACCGGCACTAAGACAGGGTGGACAGAGATAAAGTCTCTTCTGTGCCCCACACCCCGAAGTGCTCAGGGCCCGTGGTGGCACCCACTTATCTGTCAGGCCCAGTGCCCGGCGCCTTGCTTTCAAAGCCTATCTCACTTGAGCATATCATCTCTCCTTAGTCTCTGCCCACCTGGTGAACTTCTGCCCTTGGAGCAGCAGCAGCTGTGGCCAGATCCCAAACAGAGGCAGGATGGGGGAAGAGAGGCAAGCATGGATTTGGGGGGTGTAATAGCCCCTGTAACCGGCACTAAGACAGGCTGGACAGAGATAAAGTCCCTTCTGTGCCCCACACCCCAAAGTGCTCAGGCCCTGGCACCCACTTATCTGTCAGACCCAGTGCCCGGCGTTGCAACAACCCCTGGGTGTTGGTTATTCTGAATAATGTACACATTCTAGAAGGTAGCAGTATGTGGGTCCCTCCAGGGTTAGTTGAGGATTGCAGGTATTGAGTTAGAATGGTTTTTCCCTTCCTTGTTTCCTAAAGCTAAAGGTGGGCCCTGAGGATTCTCCCTCAGGCTCCTGCAGTAGCCAGCAGAGTCCTCTGGAATTCTGTTCCGAAGCCTAGCCCTTGGATCTGGGCTTAGCTTATCCATACAGGTTCCAGCCAGCAAGGCCCTCCTGGCCCTCCAGCTCCTACCGCTCCCTGATGGTCTGTCCTGCTTGCAGCCAGCACTCAGTGAGCCATGGAACTCACGGTACCATCCACAGCACCACCAAGCTGGCTCCAACATGGAGTCCTTGAAGTCAGAGCAGGGAGGGACCCCAGAGATGCCACGCCCAACCTGCTCCCCCACATCTTATGATGGACTTTAAGGATGTGGAAACCAGACAGGGAGGGTACTTGGCTGTGCTCTCGAGGGGAGCTGGGGCTGAGGAGAACAGCATGGATCCAGGCTGGTTTATGAAGCTTTTGTTGAAAGCTGTTTTATGAAGGGTAGAAGGGCAGCTTTTGACCTCCCCCACTGCATGCCCTTGCTGCCGCCCCCTGTCCCATTTTCCCAGGCAATGACTTTTCTCATCTAGTTTGTTTCCTACTTGGGGGGTCCTCTTCTGATCCCCAAGCTCCAGGGCTCAGGCCTAAGCCTTTACATATGCATTAGAGTGTTAGTTTGAAATTATTGGATTAGTCTCTCATGGCTCTGATAAAATACCTGGCTAAGTAACTTAAAGGGAGGAAGGGTTTGTTTTGGCTTGTGGTTTGAGGGTACGTATGGTCTGTCGTGTCAGGAGAGGCACTGGGGTGAGGCAGCTGGTCATATTGTGTCTTCATTCGGGAAGACAGGGAGAAATACTGGTATTCACCCCACTGTCTCCTCTTTTCCTCGCCCAGGGGACAGTGCCACTCACATTCAGCAAAACATCTCACAGGTGTCCCCTGAGATGTGTCTCAGAGGTACTTTTTTTTTTTTTTTTAATTTATTTTATGTATACAAGTACACTGTAGCTATCTTCAGACATACTAGAAGAGGGCGCTGGACCCCATTACAGATGGTTGTGAGCCACCATGTAGTTGCTGGGAACTGAACTCAGGACCTCTGGAAGAGCAGACAGTACTCTTAACCTTTGAGCCATCTCTCCAGCTCTCTCCAAGATGACTTGGTCCAGTCAAGCTGACCAGGAGATGAACCATCACGATCCACAAGACACTGAAGTACTTCATATTAATACCCAACTTTGGCCCCAAATTTCTCAAATTTATGGATTTAGTCCGTCTTTAAAAGTTCAAATAGTTCTAACAGTGTTTTGAAAGCCCAACGTCCAAAATCTCTCCTGAGACGAAAGGTAGTCTTAGCCAAAACTCCTTTGTTGTTTGGTTTTTCAAGACAGGGTTTCCCTGTGTAGCCCTGGCGTTCTGGAACTTGCTCTGTAGACCAGGCTGGCCTTGAATTCAGAAATCCACCTGCCTCTGCCTCCCAAGTGCTGGGATTACAGGTGTGCGCCACCACCGTCAGGCAGCCATGAAACTCATAAAAAGTAGAAAACAAGTTGCTCCCACTATACAATGGTAAATGTTTCCATTCTCAAAGGGAAGGATGGGATCAGGTGCAAACAAGACTGAAACCTAGCAGAGAACGTATCAAACTCTGCAGCTTCCTGTCTGGCATCTGGGACTCTTCGTAATATTGTCTGGAACTTTAACATCCTCTAGAAGCTCTGCCCATTCCAATTCTGCCGCCTCTCTATTGGGCAGGCTTTGCTTCATGCCTACGGCTACCGCTTCCCTCAGTAGATGTCCCGCAGCCCTGGTTGACTTGAGCCTCACTTTCATAGCTTCAAGTAATAATGGCCTCTTAGGGTCTCCTTGCAGGGCCTCCAACCCTGCCATGTATTGCCTGGCAGTTTTCTGGCACCTTGTCACTTACAGTTTGCATGCATGAAAAACTAGCGCCATGCAGATGCTGCCAAGCTCTGATGGCGGGCTTGATGCATGGTCTGGACCCTGTTACCACAGGTGTAGTGTGTTCTGGTGGGTGGATCTAGGAAACCCTTCCCTAGGGGTGATGGTTGAGTGATGAACCCCTCAGCAGTCTCAGTGCAGGCGCTCTGTCTTGCTCTAAAGGGATCTTTCCTCTTGCCTCAGGCACAATTTCTCTGGCATTACTCTCTTTATCCACTGTAATTATTTTCTCCGTACCCAGCTCCCCTGCAACTTTCCACTCTTCCGCACTGTAGAGCTGACTAAGAACAGTGGGCAGCCACTGCATGCGGCACAGCTTAGCCGTTGTGCTGTCTTGAAAATTCTAAACAGCTCAGTCCGTTGCCTTTGAATTCAGCCTCACTCAGCTTTTCTGGATAGCTGGCAGAGTGCAGCTAGGCCCCTGGCTAGAATATGCCACAAGTGACCTCTAGCTCAGGTCCTGATGGAGTCCACAGCCTCCTCTGAAACCTCATGAGTACTCACCGCTCACCTTTCTCTGCATTTTGGTCTACTAAACTCTCAGCAGAATGGCCCATGATGCTCTTGCTTACAGTATCGGAGCTTCTCTAGGGAGCAGCTCTGGGCTCTTCCATGTTACTCCTAGAAGGCCTATGAACCTCACACACAGGCTCCTCACAACAAGTGACCCCTCTGCCAACAGCAATTTTTTGTACTGATTCTAATGGCTGTGACTACTTGGTAAGTAACCAAAGGAAGGAAGGGTGTATTTTGGCTCATGGTTTGGGGGAAAACAGTCCATCTTGGTGAGGAAGACATGGTGGCAGAAATGTGGGACAGGTGGTCATACTGCTTGCCATCAGCAAGCAGAAAGAGATGAATGCTGGTCCCAGTCCTCATTCTTTCTTCACTGTTTCAGCTTGGGTCCCCAGCCTGTGGGATGCTGCTACCCACATTCAGGGTTGGCTTTCCTTCTTTAATTAAATGTCTCTGGGAAACATCAGCATAGACATGCTCAAGGCGTGTCTCCTTCCCAGCACCCTCTTAGTAGCTCACTAGCCTCCTTCAACTCCAGTTCCAGGGCACCCAATAGCATTTTCTCACCTCCACGGGCACCAGGCACTGCACATCATGCAAACATATACATGCAAGCAAATGCTTATAAACTTTGGTCGTTTCTTTTTTTTCTTTTTGGTTTTTCGAGACAGGGTTTCTCTGTATAGCCCTGGCTGTCCTGGAACTCACTCTGTAGACCAGGCTGGCCTCGAACTCAGAAATCCGCCTGCCTCTGCCTCCAAGTGCTGGGATTAAAGGCGTGTGCCACCTCCGCCCGCGGTCGTTTCTTTTTTAAAAAGCAAAATTACTGCAATGCTGAAATGAATGTCTACTGTAATGAAGCTCAAAGGAAATATTAACTGGACTAGTCTCAAGTCTTCTGTTTTGAATGAGACTTTGAGGGTTGGGCTTTTCTTCCTCCAAATTTCCAGATATTCTTAGGGATGGGTTAGCCGATTGGATCTGGATGGCCAGTGTCTTTTCTTTCTCCCCTAAACAGTACGTAAGCAAAAGTATAAAGGCTCTCATGCTGTACTTTCACGGGTTTCAAGTCACCCTCTGTGTGGGGCTTCATTCAGCTTCAAAGATGACTGGTTTTTGTTGTTTGTTTTTGAGGGTTTCTTTGTATAGCTCTAGCTGTACTGGAACTCAGAGATATCCACCTGCCTCTGCCTCCAGAGTGCTGGGATTAAAGGCATGCGTCACCCACCACTGCTTTTTTTGTTGTTAATGTGTTTGTGTGTCTGTCAGAGGCCAAACAGGGGGCAGATCCTTTGCAGCTGGAGCTACAGGTGGTTTTGAGCTGCCACTCTGAGGGCAAGAGTAGTCTGTGCTCTTAACCGGCTTTGTTGCTTTTTGAGACAGGCTCCTCGAATTGAAGGTTGAATGCTCTAGGTTACCGCCCTGAGGAATGCTGGCATCTGTGAGGTGTGTGAAATGTATTCTTGAGGCAGAGAAGTAAATGGATTGTGCCTATTCTGATAAATTGCATCGATAGAAGGGTTGAAGGCTGCAGCGCTGGGAGAGGGAGTCAGCGATGAATCACCCTTTGAAGAAATTGCAGCCTGAGAGATTTTTAAGGAGTGTATAATGCCACGTTATCTAACACTTAAGGAGGGGGATGGCGAGATGGCCTGAGGGCAGGGAGCTCATCACGTGACCTCCAGTTTCTACACTCCCCGGAGAGGGCTGCAACATTCTGGGCAAACGTCTATCTCCAGTTCAAAGCAAAGATCAGCTGTCCGTCCTGGTCTCAGCCACATCGCATCTCTTCTTTCTGTATGGAGCTGGTACCTGAGGCACAGGGACATCTGATCTACCAGCACAGCCCACATACCTACTGGTTCCTAGAGTAATTCAAGTACTGGGTTATGTGGACGCATGTCTCTGTGGAGGCCAGAGGACATCAAGTGTCCCACTTCCAGCAACATTCCCCGTTTTTCTTTCTTTCAAACAGGGTTTCTCAGTGTAGCCCTGGCTGTCCTGGAACTCACTTTGTAGACCAGGCTGGTTGTGAACTCAGAGACATCCACCTGCCTCTGCCTCCCCACTACTGGACTCAAAGGCCACCACCCCTGGCCCAACACTGGGTTTTTTAAGGGACTGAGACAAACCTACATGTGAGGTGTCAGAGATGCCAAAAGCTTAACAGGCAAAGTGTATCTGCGCTGAAGACAGAGAAATGAGAGGCATCCTTTCTTGTGGGGTGTGGGTGTAGGGTGTTGGTGATTCAGGGAAGCAGGCTCAGCCAGGGCTTACACCCCACACACGACACTTCCATTCACATTTTATTAAGTTCAAAGACCCGGTTACAATGGGTGGAGGGGTGGGAAGGTCCCACCCTGCCCCCACCTTCACTGGCACACAATAAATAAACAAATAAATAACTGAGAAGGGGCAGGTGGAGAGGCGGCACTGCAAACACTGACTGCAGGCGGGGACATGAGGGCCCCTCCAAGCTGAAAAAGGCATCAACACTGGATGATACTAAGGTGGGAGTGGAACCTCTCATACCACTCCAGGGCCACACAGGGGCCCACTGAGCAGTCTGTAGAAGGGGAGGTGACTTCAAGGTTGACCCTCTGAGATGAGGTCTGACTGCAACCCAGGTCACCAGACTCAGCCTCCCAAGTGCTATACTTATGGACATTCATCACCCTGCCCTGCTAGGTAGGACCTGGCCCCTTGGCTGATCCAGTCAGGCCAGGATTGTCAAAAGGCCACAAGTCTCTTGGACTTGTAGATTGTTCTATTTGGGATCTAAGAGGCCAGCAGATTGTTAATTGTTGTCCTGATGGACAGGTAGCCTCTGACTGGTGCTCTGGGGCTCCAGGACACGAAAGGCATTCTTTAAGCTCCTACTTGTTCCACTAAAGGTCCATTCTGAGACACTAATAGGCCAGCAGTGCCAGCAGCTTTTCTTCCATAGCCTGTTTAGGCCAGGAATGGCTGGAGTTCCCTAGACCTCTGATTGGCCAACAAGGACCTAGGACAGGGCACTAGAGGTCCCAGAAAACGGGAGGACCTTAGGGACTCAAGGTTGGAAAGAAATCTTCATTTGGCTTCGGGCCCAAGGACGGGAGGTGGACAGGGCAGGAAATAAGGCCACCTGGTGGGGTCAGGCCAGGGTGAACCTTCAAGATGTGGGGGACAGCTTCTGAAGAGCAGTGTCCAGCCACGGCTGGGAGGGGTGTGAGAACCCACAAACCTTCCTGGATCCCAGCCTCCCTTCACTGGGGTAGACATCCATGCCAGAAAGCTCATGGTACTGAATGTGACTCATGGCCTGTCGCCTCCATCTATGGGATCAGGGAACAGGGGAGGTGGGCTCAGTCCTCCAGCCCCTCCATTAAGTCTGCAATGCTCTCCACATAGTAGTGAGGCACAAGATCATGCTGGCCAGCCGCCAGGTAAGCCTGGGCTTCTTCGAGGCTCGAGACGCCTGTGAGCGTGAGCACGGTGGTCATGCCACAGCGGTGGCCAAAGAGTATGTCGGTCTCCAGGCGGTCCCCCACCATCAGCGTGCGGGCAGGGTCCACACTGAAATCTTCCGTGATGCACTGGAACATATAAGGGCTGGGCTTGCCCACCACCAGGGCCCGACGTCCCGAGGCTGTCTCCACCGCAGCAGCCAGGCTTCCGGTACCTGTGGGAGGGGATACTTGGTCAGGAAGAGGGCAACAGCTGGGTCAGACCTAAAGGCTGGGCACTGCCTGTCCCAGATAACTGAATTCAAAATCACCACTGCTCTGGGCACACTCTGCCTTAGTTTCTCAATCTAACACGAAGCTGGCAATGGCACTCACTCACCTCCTGGGTTTATGTAAGCCCTTCGGCCTCTCTGACTTTCTCTGAACTGTGGGTAAGATGAGGATCCAAGTAACACGTCCCCTGAAGGGATGCTGTGGCCTCTCTGGGAAGGGCACTTAGCAGTGGTGGTTATTGCTCCAAGAAGCCACACTTGTGGCATGGAAAATTGGCACGACCGGCCTGGAATGCAGCAAGGCCCAGAAATGTCCACACCTCTGACCCAGTCAGTCTTGCAGGGAAAAGTATACCCTGGAGAAACTTCCAGCTGGAGACAAAAAGCTACACCCTCGAAGATGTCTGCGGCCACAGTAAGCATGGGAAGTAATCAAAGCTGGGGAAGAAGCCAGAGGGTCTAACAACAAGAGGCCTGTTTAGGTGCTGCCTCCCAGCCAGCACCGATCTCCTGGCACAATGAGTCTCCTATTCCTGCCCACTAGCATGACCTCGTGCCAGAACATTCTGCCTTTACACCAACACCCATAACTAAATGAAGAAAAGTGGCACCATTTACTCAGTGTATTGAAAGCCCATTTCACAGATGAGAAAGCCGAGCCCCATGACATTAAGAAATCAGCTCAGAGCTGAACTCCCAGTGTGTCGGTTTGAATGTGATTACCCAGTCTTGGTCACTTGAATATATGGTCCTCAGTTGGCGGTGGTGTTTGGACCACAGTTTAAGAGACATGGCTCTGCAGAGGAAAGGCACTGCTGGAGACAAGCTTTGAAGTTTCAAAGCTTCCCATCATCCCAGGGTATATTTTCAGCTTGCTGCTAAGCTTCCAACTTGTTGTCCGAGTCACCAAGTCCACCACTTGTGTTCCCCACCACCAACTCCTCTCCCTCTGGAAACATAAGCCCCCAATAAATGTTCCTTCTGTTAAGTTGCCTTGGTCACGGTGCTTTATCACAGCAACAGAAAAGGAACTAACATATTGAGAGTGGAGAGTGGCATAAAGACCCGCACACCGGACCTAAACACTCAGAGCATCCTCCTTCACCCTCATAGGTATATCACTGCACTACAGCAGCAAGAGAGCAGGCAGGGATAGCAAGGAGGAGTTGCAACACCGGCCAGGGCACAGGCAGAGGACCTGAGCCTCATGCCAGGAAGTGGTGGTGCACACCTTTAATCCCAGCACTTAGGAGGCAGGCCAAGGCTGAGACCCTGTCTCAGAAACACAAAAGTAAACAAAAAGATTGTCTCCAGCTCCCAGGGCAGAGCTGGTTCCTCTTGGCCCCACATCTACAGCTAAGCTTCCAACAGTCAACATGATGGCTGGGCAGCAAGCATCCCAGTAGGGGAGCCCATGAATGAAACACGTAACTCAAAGCTGCTGTGTGTAACGGCATATTCCTGCAGTGGTGGCCATGTATACTTGCCAGCTCAAGGGGCTGCCATGGCAAACAAGCGCAGGCCTGTGACAAAGGGGGAGAACTGGGGTGGGTCCTCCACATTAATTGTAGATCTGGTGGATAATCGAAACCTTGGTTAATGATTGTCTACCTGCCCCTGCTCCTATAGTACACGGCCACCGGGCATTTGTTAATCCATGTTAGGAGGGTTCATCACTCACAAATGAGGCTGCAAGCCTGTGTCTGTTAACGCTCTGTCTCCCCCTCCAGGCAGCACGAGTGACCAGCAGGTTGGATGTGAGGGAGTACAGCTAGGTGTGTAAGCAGACAGGAGAAGCCAGGAGGGTTCCTGCAGAGATTTGGGACTAAATCCTGCCTCTCCCAAGCTGCTCAGACCACTCTTCAAGGGACCCCGGAGAAACCCTTGCCCCATAGCCTCAACCCAAGCTCTCTGGGAAATCAGACTAGATAGTAACATGATGGGGGAAAAGGATGCTGCAGCTGTCGTGACCTCTTGTCTAGATTTGTGGGGAGAAGGCTCATGCGTAAGGTGGAAAGTAGATCTCAGGCAGAGCCAGGAGCCAGGAAAGGCCCAGACAGTAACTTCCTTTATCGGCCATACCATCCTGACAGTATGCCAATATCTCTTTGCTGTCATCCTGCCTTGCAGCATGCCTCCTCTGGGAAGGCTTCCCAGACCCTCTCCACATGCATCCAGTTCACTGGCCCATCTCAAACCTGTGACTACCTCACTTCCTGCAATACCACCCCGCAGAATCCCAGAATTTGGTATCAAGGACTATCTGGGCCAAAGGCTAGCAGAACGGAGTGGCAGAGATATGTCCACGCCTTGTCTGGAGGAACCAAACCTGTCTACAGACATTCATCACTATCTGCTAGTCTCTGCTGCCTCCACCTCTTGGCTCATTCCAACTGTCTAGATGCAGGCCTGAGTACTCCTAGTAACAACAGCCCGGACTGTTCTTGGATGGATGGCTAGAGGTTGTTCCAAAGGCCAAGTTCAGGCACCCCTGCTCTATGCTGAGTGTTCTCTGGCAGCTCACTTCCCTTGAGCATCGATTTCTTTAGCTGAGAAATGGGCCAACACTCTTATTTTTTAAGTAATCTGGAAAGGAAATGAAGACACTATTAAGGGGCTTCAGGAAGCTATTAATAAACTGGAAGGCTGCATTCAGGAGCCCAGGGTTGGCCGGCATGGTGAAGAGCCACACTCGCAACCAGGCTCCGAGGTTATGTAACTCCTGGGGTTAACCAAATAGGGATAGAATTGGAGTCTCCACACTGGCCTCCATCCTCATTCTGGATGCACGGATCCAGCTCTCCACCTGCACCATCCTTCCAGACCGCTTCTCCAAACCCACCTGCAAAGTGGGTGGGGCCAATGACAAAAGCCCAGGAGGCCAGTTCCAAACCTGGATCCCACCTGCCATTCCCTGAGCTACAGAGAGCCTAAGGTGGCTCGTCTGTCAAACTGGTCCTCGGCCACTACCCGATAGGCAGCAGCTGCAGGAATTCCGAGACGCGCGTCGGGGCCCTGCACACATCCCCGCGCCCAGTCCCGCGCTCACCGGGGGTCCGGCTTCCGTCACTGAGTGGGTGCCAAGGGTCGGGATCGGTGGCCACGAGCAGGCAGTCGGGGTCGCGCAAGTGCGCGCACGCCTCGGTCAACCTGGCGAAGGAAAACTGCTCGTCGTAGCCTACCAGCACGGCGCGCACGCGCGGGTTGTCGCCGGGGTCCCCCGCCAGGCGCAGCCCCGCGGCACGCAGCTCGGCGCGCAGGCCCTCGCCGCCCAGCACGAACACCGTGCCCGGTGCGTCGGGCGGCCCCGGCAGACGCTGGCGCAGGAGGCGCGCGGCACACAGCGCGGAGCTGAAGAGCTGCTCAGCGCGCAGCCCCGCGAAGCCCAGGCGGGCGAAGCGCAGCGCCAGCTCGGGCCGCGCGCGCCGGCTGTTGTTGCTCACGAACAGCGTGTTCTTGCCAGCCCGTGCCAGCCGCTGCAGCAGCTCAGGGGCGCCCGGCACGGTGCGCTCGCCGTTCCACAGCACTCCGTCGCAGTCAAACAAGACTCCCTGCGCCTGGCCCAGCACGTCGCGCAGGGCCGCGCCGCGCAGCCGCTCGCAGCGCGCCATGCAGCCGGCTGGCCGCTCGCACGCGCGCGCTGCGCTGCCTCCGCGGACAAGGGGCAGCTCCACCAATTGGCGCACAGAACGGGGTGAGGGCGGGGCTACGAACACAGGCTTCAGCCAATAGCAACTAGAGTTTAGTCGAAGGCGCTAGCCGATCAAGGAGCTCGGAGAAAGGGGCGGGACCGCGAGCGCCACCGAGAGGAGGGGACCAATGGAGAGACAGCTTGGACTGGAGCGAATCGCCGTGCGCTTCCCAGCCAATTAAAAACATGGGCCAGCTGGTTGCTAGGAGAAACACAGAGGCTGAAAGAGATGTCTTCTGGCCAGATCTAGTTGCCCTCGGAACCATTGACGCTCATTAGAAACATGTGGATGTGATGGAGCAAGGGCTGCATTATCCGTGTCTGCGCAGGCTGGTCTGGGCTCTTGGGCCTGGCCAGTGATCCTTCTGGCCATCTGACAGTGTTGTGGAGTCCCCCAGGGAACTTGTTTTGTTGTTGTTGTTGTATAATTTCCATTTAGTAAAATGTGTACTTTACAGTTTGATGGCTTTAGATAAATGATTTTAAAAACACAGATGCAGGGTCAGTGGAATGGTTTAGCAGATGATGGCAGTTTGCTGTCAAGGCTGAGGTTCTGAGTTCTTTCTTCAGAAACCTCATGGCAGAGAGAACATACTCCTTCAAGTTGTCTTCTGACCTCCACACAAATGAATGTTAAAACATTCTAGCTGGGCGATGGGAATACGTGTTGTGCCTTTAATCCCAGCACTCAGAATCAAGAGGCAGGAAGAGCTCTGATTTTGAGGCCAACCTAGTCTACAGAAAAAGAACTAGGACATCCAAGGGTATACAGAGAAACTGTCTCAAAAAAACCAAAAAAATAAAAAATCAAATACATTAATATAAGACAGGAACCCAGAGATCTGATTTCATGTTGGGGGGGGGACTAGCTATTATTTTGATTGCCAGGGCCAATCAGTTGCTCATGTTATTGATGGGGTGATCCCAGCTGCCTAGGTCTCCATTTTGTAGATGGGAACCTTTTAATCTGTCCAGCCTTTGAATAACCAGTAGTTCAAAGTATGGGGACCAGAAATAAATGGGGATCGGTATTGTCATAATATTTTTGTTCTAAGCAGAGCTGTAGCTGTCTAACCCCCAGAACAACTGAAGAGACCAAAGGAAAACCATGCCTTTGAGGTCCGACTATTTCCTGTTCTCTGTGCCTTTTGAAATCGATCTTCTTGGCCTAGAAGACCCTGGAAATGTCCCCGCCCACGCTAGGCTGTTAAACTGGGCCTCCAGCTATACTGACTCAATTCTGCCAGCCCACTCCTAAAAGACTCTCAGGTGTAGAGCTGAAAAGGCCTGGGCCTACACAGAGCAGCTCAGGGAAGGCCATGGTTAGATCAATCCCTGCTCCTGGGAAACTTGTATGTTTATGTGTGCACGGGGCTTGATTTTCAGAACACAGACTGGGTGAAATTGCTAGACTGTCTCAGAGGAGGAACCCATGATCCTGAGAGGCTAAGCAAATCGCCCTGGGTAGGAGGGAAAGAGCTCGGGCTAAAGAGCTAATCTCAGGTGCTCCATCTCAGGCCCAGGCTTTGCTGGCCGAGGCCTGTGCAGTCCCTTCTCACTGGCTTCAGAAATCTCACCTGCAGGTGGTGCTCTTACCTCAATGAGAAACTAGTTTATGGGAGCCATACTCAGACAAGCAGCTCTGAGAAAGCGCCAAGCCCATGGCTCTTCAAATCAGGAAGGCAGCAGATACTCTGTCCTCTTTCCTCCTTATGGAAGCAGATTCTGTATCTCTGGGAGAGAAAGCTATTGTTTGGCCAGTTACTCCAGTTTTGTTAAAAATAATTTATTTACGAGCCTTACAAAAATACATTGGCAAGAGAAAAATAAAAGTCCTGTACGAACAGGCAAGTCCGTCCTTCCTTCTGATAGCTCTCTTGAGACCCTCCAGAGAGTGGGGAGTCAAGTGGGAACCCCAAGCTCAAATGGAAGAGGAACAGGTCAGAAATGAGAGGGCTGGCCTGAGCCCTCCTGGCCATAGGGGCCGGCCCAGCAGGCACCTAGGCACAGGGCAAGGGCTGTCCTGGGAGGATAAAAGAGGAAGGAGGGAGGGGGAGAAAGGGGACACTGAGGTCTTGCCAGGCAGGAGGGCCTGCTTAATCTGCCTCAGAAATGAGGCCCCTGGGCCGGGGCTGGGGTGGCAGAGCTGGGGGAGGGGGATGGCCACCCACAGCCTCAAGGCTTCCTCCATCCTCGGTAGCTACTCCCTGGTCCCCCTGAGCAGGCATGTTTGAAATGACTAGGCCAGGAGAGGCTGGGCAGGGGGAGGCTGGTAAACGGCGGCTCTGGCGCCGGGCAGGCTGTGGAGGAACAGGGGGTAATGGGGGAGGCACGGTGGGGGCCCGGAGGCTAGTGCCCACCAGACGGCGTGGCAGAGCTTGGGGAGTGCCAGGGCTGACAGAGCCAGGGGGCAGGGATGGAGCTGGAGGGGATGAGCGTGAGCTGGAGGGCTGGGGAGGTGGCATGGTAGGCCGGGCTGGTGCTGGGCGCTTGGCTGTGGAGGAAGCAAAACAGAGGAAAGTTAGGGTTCGCATGTCTGTGTACATCACATGTTCATAGTCCCGCATCTGGGCCTTTGTACATTCCTTCTGGGGGGATGGGGTTTCACTTTCCACAGTGGGTCCTCATCACAGAGGTGCTCCCTAGTGGTCCTCCTCTATGTTCCTCTCAGCTTCAGTAGATTCCCAGACCCCACCCTAGTTATGCTGTCAGGCATGTTCCTCAGAGAACCTGTCCTCTCAACTATCTTGTCCATCTTTCTTGTGTCTCTCCCTAGAACATAAACCCAACATGGCCACTAGTTAGCTCAGTCTAGGCTTCAAGCAGGAGAGGCTACACTTCTGCTAATTAAATAAATGCCTCCTGTCCCTGTTGACACATGGGTCCTACTTGTCTCTCAGAAGCCCCAGGTCCTCAGGCAAGTTTCAATCTTGTGAGGTAATTGGGGGCCAGGAAGGAGGCTAGGTAGAGCTGAGATCAAAACTCTCCCTGGCTCTGTGGACTCAGGTGACTGGAATTGGTCATTTGCTCTCTGGGGCCTGTTTCCTCACTGGTTAATCATCTGAAAGCTCAGGTGACTCTGGTAGTACCTTGGCTTCCAGGTCCCTGTGTAGCCTGTAGACATCTGTGGCTATTCCCTTAGCTCAGAATGATACACCTAGCTCTAAGGGCCCTTGTCAGAACTGTGGTGGTTGGGGGGCAGGCTCCCCAGTGAACTTATCCCCATGAGAATCCCTGACCTCTTACCTATCCATCCTGGGACAGCCTGGCATGAGTGTGCCAGGAAAGCTCAGGAGCCTCCAGACTCCTCCCAAACATCTATCTTCTCTCTACTTTAAGTACCGTTCTGGTCCTGTCTTTCACAGTCCTTGGGCTTCCGGAGGGCTGGAACACCCACCACACTCACACTGCCTTCCTTTCTCTAGCACTTCCTGTGTGCCAGAGTCCTGCACACTCCCTGAAGTCTCAGCTCTTCAAGGTCAGGGCAATTATAGTTCTGCCGCAGAGTGTGAGGCTCAGACAGGCTGTACCACCTGCTCAAGGAATAAGCTGGAAGCTGGGTCCAGGTGCAGGACGGCAAACCCCCAAGCTTCTCACTGTCTGATGCTGGCCTCTCTGGGGGGGAGTAGAGAGGGGAGGGAGGGAGCTCCCACTCCGACTCTTCTCTCCCACACTCAACTTACTCTTTCGAGTCATGTCCTCTGCCGAAGCAGCTGTTTCTGCGGGGCTCCTGCTGACCTTGGGAGAAGTTGGTTTGGGCAATTCAGATTCTGTCCTGTCACGGGAAAGGAAGTGCAACAATCAAGCTCGGCCACTTCCCGGACATCTCCTAGGATCCCACATGACTCCAAAGCTTCGAATGGGAAGGACTTGCTTCCCACCACCTATGGCTGCACCAAGAATGTGCCCTCGATCTTAGTCTCTCGACTAGGACTGTCTTGATTGCCGATGGATGTGGGAGGGACCAGCTCACTAGGGCTGCACTGTCTCCAGACAACCATCCTGAGTTGTGTAAGGAAGCTGGCTGGGTACCAGCCAGGGTAGACTAGTCAGTAAGCAACGACTTCCAGGGCTCCTACCCCTGCTCCTGCTTGAGACCCTGCCTCCCTGATAGACTGCTACGTGACATGACGTGTAAGCCAAGTGAACTCTTTCCCTCCCAAGTTGTTTTGGTCACAGTGTTTATCAGAGCCACAGAGAGTAAACTGGTAGAAAGCCCAGGATTGAAAAGCCCAGCTATAACCTGTGGGGCAGTCCCACAGAGGTGGGGAGCAAACTTCTGGCTTTTCCAGGTGATCTTTTTTCAGACAGCCTAGGCCGGCCTTGAACTTTCCATCCATGTAGGGGAAGATGACCCTGAACTCCTGATCTTTCTGCCTCCACCTCTGCAGTGCTGAGAAGTACCTTATGGCCATTTTATACAGAGCTGAGGCTCGAACCCAGCCTTCCTGTGTACTAGGCAACCAATTAAGCCACACCCCTAGGCCCCCATGTGATCTGTAGGGGATGTTCTGCCAACAGAAGTCAGAGAGTATGTGAGCAGAAGTTGAAAGAGTCTGGCTTCCTAAACGTCCATTTGGCCATTTCCCAGAGAGGCCTTCCTTTCCTACCCGGCTGGTACAGATCTCTATGCTGCCTGTATACTTCGTAACCCTCCGGCAGAGCGTGCATCCTGACATCCCGGGGATGTAGATGGGACATGTCCACTCTCCCTGCCTCACCCAAGGCAGAGGTTGAGTGTGGCATATACCCACCTCATCTGAGGCAGTCCATGCCCAGGCTGTGGGTTACTGAGAAACACTGGTGTGCCACAAAGCCTTTCAGACTTACAGGAAAGTTATAGATTCCAACTGTCCCCTCCCAATTCCCTAAATTTCCAGGCATGAACAATGCCTGGGGCACATAGTAGGTGCTATAGAAATAGCCCTACAATAAAGAAGGGAACGTGTTTAAGGCTGAGAGCAGGCTCCTCCCACCTACTCCAACCTGTGGGACCAGATCTACAGAACAAATATCACATATTACATTCCTAAATCCTCAGAGCGCGCTCCAGGCCAGAAATACATTACTCATGATACTTAGCTCATACCTTTCTTTGACAGCCATTGAGGCTGGAGCTGGAGAGGTGGTGGTGGCTGGGTGGTGGCTGGGGCAGGCACAGCAACAGGTGGCAACTCCTCTGAGACCTGTTGGCTACTGACCTTCTCCTGGGAGGCCAGGCCTGAGAAGATGCCTGACACGTTGAAGTTGATATCTAGAGGCAGAATGAACAGGGGTCAAGTTCAGAGCCTTGGCCAAACCTGCCTGTCCAGAGCCTGGGCTATTCTCTTTCCCTGAAATGATGAGACTTCTCTTTGCCTTCCTACTCCCATGGGCCAGACAGCACTGTTCCCATTTCACAGATGAGAAACTGAGGCTCAGTGCAGAAAAAGCAGCTTCCTCTAAGCCACATGGAGAGTTTTGGGGTCAATCAGGGACTGAGGCTGGGCTATAGTCCAGGAGCTGGTGGAAGTGGGGACTAGAGATGACATAAATAAAGGACATCACCTCCAGGGAAGAGGGTGTCTGCATTCTGTATCAGCGCCTCGACAAACCCACCACCTGAATGGAGGACACAGAGGCAGCGTCCAGTTGGGCCTGGTCCCTGGCACAGAAGAGAAGCAAGAGTTTTAGTGACTGCTAACATTGTGTGACTCTGCTGGGTGTGGCTGATGGCACATGTGTGGTTCACACACCCCATCTTCCACTCCTTCATCTATGACAGACATCACTAATCAATTCTGGGCTCTTTCCCAGGTCTTGGATTGACTGCCTCCCCCTCCCCCTCCCCTTCCCCCTCCCCCTCCCAACAACAGTTCAGCACATGGGATGAGTCCTTGTCATCCATCTGTGGCCTGAAAAGTAGAGGTGACTTCTCATGTATCATTGCACTTCACAGTTTGTAAAGCATTTCCCATCTAAATCCTACAGTAACACCTATCCCCCGACCCCTCAGAATTTATATCACGTCTCCCCAACTGACAGATGAGGAAGTGACTCCCAAGGCCTGCGTCTGAAGGTTGGGAATGAGGCTTCAATCACACCTCATGGTTTTGAGCACAGGTGCCCCGCCCCCTCCCTCTACCCTGGTCCCTCAGACTGCTCCTCACAGCGGCTTCAGGTTTAAGAACTGCTCAGCCCACTGCAAGGACAGACAACGGAGGTCTGGGCAAATCAGCAGCTGGAACCAGCTGGGGACAGGCACCCTGGGCTCATGGCCCTCACCCTTCTTTCTCAGGAGGCCACAGCAGGTTGGGTCCCAGGACAATGGCGATGTTGCTGGGTGTCATCTTGTTCACATCCTGCTCCTCTGCCAGCAGTGCCAGGAACTTCATCAGGTACCTGGGTGGGTGGGAGAGCATCCTAAATGCTCACGGATGTCCTTAAAGACCCAAGAACTCCCTACCCCAGGGTTGCAGAGGGAACGGATTTGGCATGGTTACATTTTTACTAGCTAAGTTCCCTGATCTATTGTTTGAGCCAAGTTGAGAATCTTCTGGCTGCCACAAGCAGTAAGGGACTGTCTCCAGTGCTGATACTGAACTGCCTGCCCAGGGTCCCAGGGTTTCTCTGTATAGCCCGGGCTGTCCTGGACTCACTCTGTAGACCAGGCTGGCCTCGAACTCAGAAATCCACCTGCCTCTGCCTCCCAAGTGCTGGGATTAAAGGCATGCGCCACCACCGCCCGGCTCCTGCTTGCTTTTTAACACAAAGTCTCATAGCCCAGCTTGGCCTCGAACTCTATATAGCCAAGGATGACCCTGAGCTCTGATCCTCATGCCCGTGTGACTGCAGGTATGCACCAACACCTCCAGTTCACAGCACACTGAGGATCAAACCTGAGGGTCAAACCCAGGGTTTCTCTGTATAGCCCTGGCTATCCCAGAACTTGATCTGTAGATCAGGCTGGGCTTGAATTCAGAGGTGCACCTCCCTCTGCCTCTCGAGTGCTGGCACGGTAGGCAGGAGCCACTGTACCTGACTGGGTTTGTCTGCTCTGGTATCTGGTCTAGTGTAAAAGACAGGAACAGGACCTCATGAGCACAGCACAGGATAGAGAAGCTCTGTGTCTGTGTCTCTGTGTGTGTGTGTGTGTGTGTGTGTGTGTGTGTGTGTGTGTGTCTGTGTGTGTGTGTGTGTGTGTGTGTGTGTGTGTGTGAGAGAGAGAGAGAGAGAGAGAGAGAGAGAGAGAGAGAGAGAGCAGGGCTCACCTGAGGTTGTTGAAGTTCTCTTGGGGTAGACGGCTGCAAACATCATGGAGGGCTTCCAGGCGGGCTCCTAGCTCCTTTAGGCTGAGGAGGGAGAGTCACCAATGCACCAATCAAGGGCCATGTTTCCGGAGCTTTCACCATCCCGCCCTCTACCCCCACCTCCTCACCTAGCTGCTCTCATCCAGTCATCATAGAGGTCAGAGGTCATCAGAGGCTCTGGCAGCTCCCTGAGATAGGACTTGAGGGCACCTGAGACAAGGCAGGGGAACGTCTTGGGCAGTCTAAGGACCCAGCTCTCTCTACTTAGAAGGAACCTCTAGTCTGTATTCATACTAAGTCTTCATGTCTTAATCTGATAGTTTCTTTGGGTTATAGACCTTTTAACATAGTATTTTTAGCAAGCTTATCCTCAAAAAAAAATATGCATATACATTTCAGAGGTTCACCACAGATCTTCATTAGGAACTTCTAAGTGCCCCATTGTGTTTCTTTGGTAGCATTATCAGGCCTAAAGCCAAACTTTAGATACCTTAGATACCTTTAGATTACCTTAGATAGCTCTGCTCCCCCTCCCCCTTCTGCTTAGAGCTCCCAGGGGATCAGGTACCTGCTACGGCATGGGGGTCTGAGCAGAATTCCTCTAGGCTGTGGGGATCTGAGGCCATGGTCTGCTTAAGGCGCTTCAGCACAGAGGCCCCAGCAGCCAGACGGAAGAGGCCCTAGGATGCAGAAGGCACACGCTGTGCATCACAGAGGGTAGGCAGGAGCAGGCTGCCGGGCCTCAGTGTCCCCACTGGTGGTTGGTCAGTAGTCATGGTGGTGTCTATGGACCCTCCCAACTTCTAAGGTCTGGAACTCTGAGCACAGGGCAGGACTGGGAAGTGCATGGGGCTCGGAGATCAGTAAGGACAGTAGTCTTGTCAAGGGTGGGAGGGGACGGAAGGCTCAGCATGGTTGGTGGGGAGCCTGCAATCCACTCATGGTTGGGCCATTTTTACGTACAGGTCGTTTTTTCTGGAAAGGTCCAAGGATTAGACCAAGGGCCCTGGGTTCCTCAGGTGATTCTGGGCCCATTTAATCTTTGACTCTCTCCCCCTTGCCAGCGCCCAAGAGGATCTTGGAGCAGACTGCTAAGTATCTGTGGGACAGTGCCAGGACCCTGAAATGTTATTCAGTGAGGCAGAGTCCAGCTCAGCAGTGAGAGGCTAAGCCTCTCAGAGAAGGGTACCAGCATGAGGGCGGCATGGGGCCCCATCACTCCCCCACCCCTCATGCCTCAGTTCCCACCTCCTCCTGCATGCCCTCTGACAGCAGCAACAAGACACAGGCCTCAATGGGCAAGGCAATGTCCCGGCCTAGGTCTTGCAGGTGAGTCCTCAGGGACACCCCATAAACTCTGGAGAAGGGGGCAGCCGTCGTCAAGGGGGAGGAGTCTGTGGGAATGAGACACATCAGTAGTAGCCTGATTTTTCCTGCCCCAGGCAGTAGGGCCAGGGCAAACAGGGCACCTCCAGGAATCTGCCTTCTACCCTGTTTCAGTACCACACACACAACCATCTTGGTTCTGCCCACCTTCACTGCTCTGCCTAATCCAGATCCCAACCTTCTAGAAGTCTCTTGGTTCCTGTTCTGTTCCTTCTCCATCCTCCATAGCAGCAGAAAGTCAGCCCATGGAGACCTAATCCAGCCCTCTCCCAGTTCCCAGTGCATGTACGGCTTCTTTTTCTTGTTTTTCAAGACAGGGTAGCATCCTGGCTGTCCAGGAACTCTATGTAGACTAGGCTGGCTTCAAACTCAGATCCGCCTGTCTCTGCCACCCAAGTGCCCAGATTAAAGGTGTTTGCCACTCTGCCTGGCTAAGGGGCAAACTTTTACAGAGCCCTTAGCATAGTAGGGTCACAGGTGTGAGGAGAGGCGGCTCACTCAGGTCCCCACCTGTTTGGCTGTGGTTGTCCCTCAGCTCAGTTAGGGCTGTGTCGAGTGAGGTTAGTGACTTGCGATGGTAGTCAGCCTGAATCTCCAGGAGCTGTGGGGACAAAGGCCATCCCCAAGGACATGTGAAGGAAGTGGAGACGTCCCCAGCGTCTCTAGAACACCCACCATCTCTTGGGGTTCCTGAGAGGTGCTTCCTGTGGCATCCACCCGAGTTTCAGGTGGCTGGAGCTGCACCATGGACTCACATGAATAAAGTAGTTGGCATACGAGTCCTCCTTGGTGGAGAAGTGGTAGAGATCGGCCAGGTACTCGTCCTTGGGGACAGAAAGGAGAGGACAGGTGAGGCTGGGGATCCCGCAGAGAAGCTGACAGCTGGGAGGGATAGAAACACGCCCAGGCCAGGGTCTACACTTAGGGTCAGCCCACAGGAACCCCTTAAATTTTTGTGGCTTCCAGTTACGCGAGTCCTCCGATCCTTAGTACAGTGTGTTCTTACTCACCGTCACTTTCTTTCATTCTTGCTTTACTCTCTCCGTGAACATCATTCATTCAGTTCTCAGCTAACACCACTCATTCATTTATTCATTCAACATTGAGCGTCCAGTAAACAACACATCCTGGCTGTTAATGCACATGATAAGTACTGCAGAGGTCCTGGGTGGTGCCCCACTATGTAGATTCTGCTCCCACAACTGCCTGGGCTTAAAACTCAGTGCTGCTCTGGCAGTTCAATGTTCCCGTCTGTAAAATGGACCCACACCTATTTTCTATGCAGACATCCCAAATCACCTCACCTTGCACTGTTCCACCTTCTTCTTGAGTTCTTCCTCTTCCTCCTTCAGCATCTCCACCTTGTTGGCAGTGGTGTTGTGGGTGTAACTGCCTGAGCCACCACCCAGGCCTTGGCTGCTTCCTGAGTTCTTGGCTGCCTGGCTGAGCCTGGGGAGGGTCCCAAGGTGGGTGGTCACTGGCCCCATTGCATGGCCAGAGCTAAGTGTCCCCTCCACACACGTAATCACACAGGACTCTAGGGTTTACAGAGGCAAAATAGAAATTCCTTGGGCCTCTGCCAGGACTAGGCCAAAGTGCTCTAGGCCTCCCTCTGGTGGTGTTCCTGGAGATCGCAACTACTCAGCTCCACAATGCAGCATAGGAAGGAGCCCTGGAACCATTTAAGGGATCTTGGAGACTAGTGGGTTTCCTAGTTTGGGGTCACCTGTGGCACAGGGGAGCACAGGCATACCCTCAAATATATATGTGCCTTTAACACGTGCGTTCTCAAGGACCAGCGTGGCCACAAGTACCCAGTAGGGCCTGCAGAGTCCTACTATGAAGTGACCTAGGCTCAGGTGCCCACCTGCTTTTGAGCGTGTTCCAGTCAGACACCAGCTTCTGAAGACTCTTCTTGTGCTTAAGGATGGCAGGCAGCTCCTCCTGAGGGTAGGCACAGGGAGAGTTCAGGGGTCTGGTGGGGGTAGGGACAGCAGAAGACTGGGGAAGCTGCGGGGTGGGGGTGCAGTCACCTCGCTCAGCCTGCTGAGCGGCTGCAGGACATCCTCTCCAGGGTCATCTCAAACTCCGCCAGGATTCGGGCCAGCTGGTTCTGGATGGCACAGCTCATCTCCAAGGCCTTCCTGTGGACAGAGATCCCCATGGACCAAGGTTCCCTTGGTCCCCTCATCCCCACCTGGAAACACTTGAAGGTCCCAGCCTCTCTGTTTCCTGCTTTCTTGGGTCTTACTGACCTGGGCATTTCTCCCAGCTTGGTCATCCTTTTGAGGCAGACACCCTGGCTGATCTGACCCTCTCCTTGCTTCCCGGCATTCTCTAGTCAAGAGCCAGGCCCCAACCATGCTCACCCCATGCTGGAATCGGGATCCAGTTCCTTGAAGCTTTCAGCCATCGTGGTAGACAGAGCCATGAGAGGAAGCTTCTTCTGCAGGGAGGGCAGAGCAAGTGAGCCTCAGTTTACCAGTTTCCTCCACCTTACCTGAGCCCGGAGCTCCTGGCCAAACCCACACCCCAGCAGACAAAAGAGTCAACTAAACAGATCCACAGTCATAGGTAAGAGTGGAAACTGGATGACAATGATGGTGTGCGTGTCCCCATGCCCCCGCTCTCCCCCACCCCATGTGTACAAACATGTGTGTACAGTCTCTCAGAGACCTGGGGTCCCATCCGCCCTCCCTTACTTGATTGGACAAGAGGAATGATCAATCCCAGGGAGACTAGGAAACTACTGTGTAGAGGGAGAGAGCAGTGAGCTGTCCCAAGGTTACACCATTGCAAAGAGGGGCCTTGTGGCTGGGGTGGGGGTGAGATGGCCCTAGCTCCTTCCTAGCCTCACGGCATAGGTGGTTAATCTGGTCACTCTCTTGGCTCAAGGTTTCCTATTGCCTCATACCCAGACTCTCTTCTGGGGAGGGACCTGGGGCGGAGATTGGGGGAAGCATGCTTGGTACCCTCAGTGGACTGAAGAGGGTGCCCTGGGACTGGAGAGTAGTGAATGACATGGGTGGTAGGAACTGAACCCAGATCTCTGCAGGAGCAAGTGCTTTGCTGAGGGGACCCTCCAGTTCCAGCCACATGAATTTTTAACCATCCCCAGACTTCCACCGGGAATTATAGAAAACACTACGTTTACAATCAGAGGGACCCCAGAGCCACTTTTGTCACTTGTTACCCATGTGGTCTTGGGCTAGTAAATTTAGGTCTCGGTTTCCCATTTTACACAAGTGATTTGCACAAGGGACTATTGCAGGGCTGTTGCCAGCAGTGGGGAGACACTGCATTAGCAGTCTTAGCAACAGAGTAGCGGAGTCAATAAAAGCTGCCTGTTGGGTACCA
This sequence comes from Mastomys natalensis, assembly GCA_021653895.1. Lineage (NCBI taxonomy): Eukaryota > Metazoa > Chordata > Mammalia > Rodentia > Muridae > Mastomys > Mastomys natalensis. The sequence goes on along the minus strand of JAJTUV010001088.1, from coordinate 1,228,142 downwards.
GTGAGCACCCCCATCCAGCTCAGATGGTGTTCCGCCCACTGGACCACATGGGGCCTACTAGCTGGGAGCAAAGCTCAGAAGCTGCAGACACCCCCCCTCCAGGGCCTCATTCCTCCGGGAGACCCCACTACCACCCGCTTGTCCATGTCAGCCCCGCTTTGGCCCTGCAGACAGGCTTGTAGCCGTTTGTGAACATTGTGGGCTGCTCGCTTAGCTGGCTCCAACCGCTGCTCTACCTGGGAGGTACAGGGGAGGGGCAAGTGGGGACCGAATATTGTGAGGGGCGCTCCCTCATTGCTCTGCTGTCTCCCCAAGAACAAGAATCACTTTTCTCTTTCCTCCTGGACCTCCCCTGGCCAGCAGGGAATGACACAACCAGGCCCTTGACTGCTGTCCCTGTCTGCCAGGTTCTACACTGACAGCCTGCACGGGCCTGCCTCCCAGCCCAGCCCGCCCAGGCACGTACCTGCAGCAGGTCCTCACCCAAGAACTCGGCAGTCTCCGGGGTGCTGTGGGGGAAGGGGGCTTCTGCTGAGTCAATCTGGGTTAGGAAACCCACTGCCTCCCTCTAACCCTTGGTATGGAACCTGAGCCCAAGTTGCTTCCAGGACCCACCAAGCCCGGGTGGCCCGTATATATCGTAGTTGAAGCACATTCCATGGTGGTTAAGAGGATGCCTGCCTGTTTCCTCCTCCACCCAGGGCTGTGTCCTGGGAGAGGGTGGACCCATGACACCGAAAAAGCAGGAGGGAGCTACCCAGGGCCCAACTTTGGGACAGAGGAAAAGTTTCTCATCTCCCCATCCCCCAAATTGTTTGCCTGGCCCGGAAAGAGAAAGCCTAAGCTGGCCCCCAGAACGGGAAGTGTGGAAGCTGGTCTCCGGGGTGGCCAGGCCCACAGGCACACGACATTGGACCGCGGCTGTGAGCAGGTCCGGGGACTCTGCCCAAGGATACATAGGGACATGGGTACAGGGCAAAGTGGCTTGGCTTCGTAGGTACATGTAAGTGTTTGTGTCACTGGAGGACTGGATCAAGTTTCTGTATACGGTCACCTCTCAGGGCCCAAAGAATGGGGAACTCCAGGCTGGGGAAGAGGGACAGAAAGAAAGGCTCCGAGAAACTCCCCAAACTTCCGCTCCCATAGTTCTGGAGCTGGGGACCGAGGAGACCAAGGAGTATCTCTACCTGAGCCTGCGAAAAGCAGAAGCAGGACCAAATGGCAGGAGGCCCCTGGGTTGGGGGAGGGGACGGACACCCAGAGCAGAGCAAGCCCCTCCTCCCCAGGCCAGAACACTGCCAGTTCCTTCCCCCGGGGTCTGGGGGCCCCTGATCGCTCTATTACTCCCCTTCCCTCCAGTTAGAGGTGGTTAACTGTTCCCATTGTCCGGAGGGGACAAATGAGGTTCCTGGCAGTGTCCTGGCTCAGGGCGCATTCTGCTCTCTGCAGCCTCTCCAACCAGGAATGGAGGTGCCTTCCCCCCTCCACCTCCGCAAAAGCCAGCTATGCCTGTGCGACCACAGTAGCTTCAGACCCCAGGGAGCAAGGTCAGGGCTTTGGCATGCCAAAGGGCCGCTGCACAGATGTCTTCGACCTCTTTGACCGGTTCCCCACTCTCCTGCGCCCGCTCAGGTCCTGCGAGACGACAGCACGGCTAAAAGAGAGTGACACTCACCGTCCGGAGCTGCCTGTGTGGGCCAGCTGCCGCATGCGGTGCAGCTGCCTCTTCATCATCTTGGGTCCGGGCTGGGGGCCGAGGAGTCACCTAGGGGCTTGAGGCTGGCAGCCCCGGCCCAGCCTGCTTCCCCGCGCGCTTCGCCCCGGATGGGTGGGCGGCGCTCTGGCTTCCTGGGCCGGCGCGCTCCTCTGGCTGGTGCTGGCGCTGGCGCGGGCGCTCTCCTCCCCGCTCACGACTCCGCCCCCGGCCCCCAGGTCACTCCTTTCTCCAAGTTTGGAGTCTCGCTCTCTCGCTGCTTCCGGGCCTCAACGACCCTCGGGTTGTCCGACCCTCCTGACGAGTGTCCATCGGTCTGTCTCTCTGCGGTCCGCAGTTGAGTGCGGGCTCTTCCTTCCCGCACCCTGCCCCGCCGCTGCGGCGGGTGGCGGGAAGCAGGTAAGCTGTTCCTGCCACCACCGCCCTGGGTATGAACAACCTTTGCTCTCTTAAAGGGAAAAGAAGGCTGCCTAGAAGGGACAGGCCAGGGACAGGCCTTCAGGACCTGTGCAGGCCAGTCACTAGGGAATGCTCCTTGGAGACTTCATACCATTCCCTGACTATCCCTCATGCCTGCTGGACCACTGGCTCAAAACTTGGGGTACCTGGGACCACCAGAGACCAATGTCCTTGGATCCATCCCCAAAGTTCTGCATTCATTGTGTATAGTGTATAGGACAATTGACTTGGACCAGTCTATGCCACAGGGTAAACAGAATACTCTGGCCTGCTGGCCTGCTGGCCTGTTCCTTCGCCCTAGAGTTCCTGTCGTTCCAGACTTTAAGGGTCCTCAGGTTGGACGACTTCCTCTATTTGTAAAACTCTTTCTCATTTCTTCTAGCAAATGTCCTTGGTCCCTGCCCTTTCTTCTTGTCAGGCCCTGATATGGGTACTGCTCTGAACCCCCAAATCCGATAGAAGTTTTCTCTTTGAAATGCTGGGCTGAAAACCAGCCTGGGCATACAGTAGGTGTTCATAGCTACCGGGTAAGAGAGTCCGTGGGCAACAGCAAGCTGATGCCAGTGTGCACCCTTCAGGCTTGGGGAGGGGAAGGGCTGGGTACAGGAAGCCCTGAGCACCACACTGCAACTTTGCTGTTAGTTTCAGTTCAGAGCCATACCATTTGAGCACCTACTATGTGGGGGGTTAGAGAGTTGGTATGCTTCTAGAAGACATCCCCTTTGCTCCAGACATCTCCTTGTACCCAGCACAGGCCTGGCACATGGTGGTCACTTACTGGGAGCAGGCAGCCTGCTTGACTAATTTAAGAAGTCCTGTTGAGGCTGGGAGGCCCAGAGGGGTCCCAGCAACTGTTGCAGCAAGAGTCAGGACATCCTGACCGGAGCAGCTTCTCATCAGTGGAGTCCTGGCTCTGCGGTGGGGAGTTGAGATAGCAAGGCAGGGTCCTTACCTTTCTTTTCCCAATGGGAAGGCTGCTGACCAGTGTTTGGAGAGGAGATGGCAAAAGATTCTAGATAAGGGCCAGCCTTGGGGAGACACTAGAGTGGGATAGACCTGCCCTCCTAATGTGTAAGACTTGTAATGTCTTGTTTCAAGCCTGGCCCTTTTTCTTTCCCATCATCCAGGTCCAACCCAGAACATTCTTGGGTTTCAGTTTTCCCTGACTTGGCAATGGGTACATTCTACTGGGTGAGCCTTAGGAAGTTGACTGATTCTGGCTCCAGGTAGCGCTTTCTTGCCTCTAGGGAAGTCTGATCTCTGTGGTGCTTCTGCCTTCATGTCCAGGGCTGGTCTGGAAGGTACCTCAAGGCTGGCTTGGCTTATACTCTCTGCCTCCTAGGCTTGTCCAAGCCTAGTCCTAACTACCCTGGGAGGGGACAGCTCCCTTGGCTGAAATAGCATGTTTCTCTTTTGTTTTTTTGGTTTTTTTTTTTTTTTTTGTTTTTTTTTTTTTGTTTTTTTTTTGGTTTTTTCGAGTCAGGGTTTCTCTGTGTAGCCTTGGCTGTCCTGGAACTCACTCTGTAGACCAGGCTGGCCTCGAACTCAGAAATCCCCTGCCTCTGCCTCCCAAGTGCTGGGATTAAAGGCGTGCGCCACCACCGCCCGGCGTATCTTTTGTTTTTTAGAAATGACCAGAGTGTATTATCGACCCATCCAAGCTCTTGCCCAGCCCCTCCCTCCTGTCTCCTTCTCTGCAGCTAGACCTGGGGATCTTCTGATTCTGACCAGATAAAGTTGCTGTACTTCTTGGCTGGGTGACCTTCGTGTTGAATCATTCATTGAAGGTTGGAAGCCCTGAAGGTTGGATGATAGGCTCTTCCTTTAAAGGATGTTGTAATCAGAGGTTTTGATTAGTAAATGCTGGGATCTCTCTTTTATGGGGATATGTATTTTGGTCTTGGACTAGAGACGGAACCCAGGGCTTTGTGCAGGCTTGGCAAGCGCTCTGCCACCAAGTTCCAGCCCCAGCTCCCGTTTTAAAGTGTAATTTTATGTGTACAGGTGCTTTGCCGGCATGAATGTCTGCATACTGTAGGCATGTGATGCCTGTGGAGGACAGATTATTGTGAGCGACCATGTGGGTGCTGGGAATCGAACCTGGTTCTCTACAAGAGCAGCTCTAACCTCTGAGCCAGCGATCCAGCTCCCTTAGTCACGATTTTTATTTAGTGTGTGCGCGTGCACACGTGTGTGAATATCACACATGGCCGTCGGAGGACAGTATGTGGGAGTCAGTCCTCTGCTTCCACCATATTGGTCCTGGGGGTCAAACTCAGGTTCTCATGCGTGATGGCAAAAACCTTTACCCATTGAGCTGTTTTGCCAGCCCCTGTGTGTGTGGAGAGAGAGAGAGAGACAGAGAGACACAGAGAGAGAGAGAGAGAGAGAGAGAGAGGAGAGGGAGAGGAGGAGGGAGAGAGAGCGCCATTCTCACAAGAGTTGCCCAATGGTTTCACACTTGCTATGCTCTTGCCTCTCCAGTAGTAGATATCACAGGCATATGCAGCCGAGAACCACTCAGAGTATCATGGACTTTAGAACCGCACAGAAGTACCTCTGAGGTCACTAGTCAACTCCTCCCTGGGCCCTTCCCTAAACTCTGAGCCAGTGGGCTGGAGTACTAGCCTGCCTCTCCTTATCTACCTCATGGCTTAGCCCTCTAGGGCTGGTAGCTAGGTACTACGGTGTGGTGACTTAGATCATATCAGATCTGTGATTACCTGCATCCCGAAACAACAGCAGTTTGGCTTGGGGGATGTCTCTCACCCCTACACAAACTGAATGACTTTGGATAAGACAGCTCACCCCTCAGCCACAAACAGCTTAATAGGATTACAGGAATTAGCATGTAAAATTCTCAGAAAAGTGCCTGGCATTGTCTGCTGTTATTATTCAAACACCAAAAATTCTGGAGGGAAGAGCCTTGGCTACCCTGCCTTAGTTGCCCTTAAAATATGTATGGCTGTCTTAGGATAGTAGAATTTACTGGTGTGTCCCTTGGGTCATCCTTCCTTAAGTTTGGTATCTTTGCCTTCATTTGGCAGATGTGCAGACCCAGGCTCTTAAACCAGATGTGCACACCTGCTGACTGTGTGGTAGAGGCCAGGTCAGAAGGCAGACCTAAGTCCTAAGAGCCATTACTGCTGTCTTTCTGCTGTGTACATGGCGTTGCCTGGAAACTCCTTCAAGGCTGGCCTTTGTTCCTGCCTCCACGATGGCACTGAGGAACTGACCAGTCTCCACAGATTTGCCTGCAATCGCTTTGACAGTCTGGGTGGCATCTGCTAATGAGACTTGAGCGGATGTGGTCAGGGCAGCCAGTAGGCAGGCTGGGGTGGAGGCTGTTGGCTTCATCCTACCAGTTGAGATGCTGCCACATGGCTTGATTGTGGCAATACTAGAAAACCTCCAAGTGGTTTCTGCCCACAGCAGGGAGGCAAGGTATGTTTTCCTGGGGCTTTGGTAACTCCCTTGCCCACCACTTCCACAGTTCAAAAGGCCTTTCCAGGAACCCTGGGGTGGGGCTGAGGCAGGACTTGCTCCTGCTGCTGCTAGCTTACTCTGGGGGAATGTGTGCTCTTGATCTCAGCTGGGAGCAAAGCAGGCCAGGTGACAAAACTAGAGAGCAGGCTCAGATGGCTAGAACAGTCCACCATCTTGATGGCTACATCCTCTAGACAGGTGGTCCAGTATCCTGCTCTTGGGACAGTTCTGAGGACTTGGTGACAGGGAGACTGCAGGCAACAGACCCCGCAGTATGCCAGGGTGGGTGGCTCCCCTCAGCTGCCCTACGGGGGTAGTAGAGGCCACAAAAAGTGTCCCAGGGTAGCAGAGGGGTCAGCGTCACTCTTGGCTTCATCACAGATAAGCAAGCTGTTCTGTGGTTACTGCAGAATGCACTGCTGGCTCTGGTCAGTGTCCCAGAAGTGGAAGTGTGGCTTTGAGGTCTGGGAAGTCCCATTGGTCTGGAGTGGTCACAGAGTTCATCTTTTAAGACAGAGACAGTACTTCCCAGGGTCTCCATGCTAAGGCAGATGCAGACTCCAGGGACACCCCTTGTCCCCCATCTCCCAGGTTCCTACCAGGTTTTGAGACGGGCCACACTTGGCTCAGGAGATGTGCGTATGGATGGATGAGCACAAAGCCAGAGGAGGGGTGACTCCCTGGGTCCCAACCCTGTGGCCTTTTCAAACAAGGGACCTAGAAAGGGAGAGCAAGCCATTGACTTTGGAACCAGCACACCCAATTCATGGGACTATCCCAATTCATGGTCCCACAACCCCATGGCAAACCTCATCCATCCAGAGGCCTCTAACAAGATTCTACTGGAGACCTATTTCTGAGGCCCCAGGTGGGAACTAGAGGCCATTTTGAGAAAGAATGGGTGCTAGGACAGGCCATCAGCTGTGTTGGATGAAAGCATGCTGTAGGGTCTGATTGCAAGGAGGCTCAGTGGGGCCTTTGCCTCCCATCTTTTTGCTTTACAGTCCATGCTGAGATACCTTCACTCTAAATGTCCAGTGCAGGCCTGACAGGGTGTCAGCCCTGTGGGATTCAGAGAGTTGTGTCATATCCAGGACTCCACAGGATCTAAGGAAAGGGTTTTAGTAGCCAACCTCAGATTAGGAACTGCCAGATGAGACAAAGTGAAAGTGTTTCCTCAGATACAGAACTTCCTGGAGCCTGTAGCAATGCAGCAGCTCACAGGAGTGGGCAGCGGGCAGCCTGCGCCTCTAACTGCAGGGGCTGCCTTCCTGCAGTGTGGGGCTCTAAGCCAACTCCTTGCTGCACCCCACTAGCAGGTTCTCCTTGCTGTGTAGCTTCTGTACCCTACTTGGGTACAGCCTTTTACCACACCAGGAGAAGGGGAGTAGGCAGGCATATTGCAGGGCTTCCAGGCAGTGCGGGCCGGGAGAGGCAGATGTCTGTAGAGCGCAGAGGAAGTGAGTAGCCCAGAGCTTCCTTTCAGCTTCTGCAGCAGCTGGGCCTCCTAGCGGCCCCTCATTCTCAGCTACAACAGCTCTGGGCCACCACAGACCAGTGCTTCCTGGGTGACTCAGTAGCAGCCGCTGACCCCCAGTAGGGCCTCTTCTGGCACAGGGCTGAGGGAATAGGATGGGTGGGAGATGGGAACAGATCTATAGGGCAGTCCCTAGGCCCCCAACTCCCGAATCTGCCCTAACTTCCTTACCCACCCCCCAAGGGTGACAAGAACAGCTAGTCCAGGAAAAAGTCATTTTATTTCATAAATACTCCACTGCCACTCATACTGACCCTACTTTTGACCACAGAAGGGTGGGCAGATGTGAGGTGCTCACGGGAGGCCCCAGCAGAAGCTAATAAATGAAGCATGGAACTCTGGGAGTTCCATGGCCCTCCAGGGGGCATGTCCTCTGGCTTTGCTTTCAAGTTTCCATGGCCTGTAGGAGCCTGAGAGCAAAGGGAGGCCTCTGGAGACTCTGGGGGCTGAGTGGAGAGCTCCTTCAGCTCTGTGACCACAGGGCCATTCCAAAAGAAAAGCAAAGAGCCAAACCACACACCAAGTGCAAACAGCTAGGGCACGGGCGTCACCCCCAGTCACTGGGTTCCCACAGAGGAGGCCTGGGCTGGTCCCAGTTCCAGCGTGGCCTCCAAGTTATGGCTGAGCCTTTCCATAAGGCATAAAAGACAGGTGAGGACGACCCCACCTCAGGCTGGGGTTCAGGGCTGGGCCTCACAGCCATGCTTCTTCCCTTACCCCAGAGTCCTTCCAGGGCATACAGGCCCTCCCTGCTCCAGGCTCCCACTGGTGATGGAGGCCCCAGCAGCTATGGCAAACCCAGGCACAGCCTCCTGCTGGGTTTGGCTCAGCAGGGGAAGAGGGAGGGGGAAGAGTCACTGGGGGCCACAGGAAGGAGAGAAGCACCAGGATGAACCGTACAGGTCCTGCTGCCCCTCCTCTACCAGCCCCTCTGTCCTAGAGGCTCCCCCAGGTTTCTGGTGGGGGGAACTGATCCACGTCTCCCATCTCATTGTAGGTCTGGTCGCCCATAGTGAAGATGAGCTTGTATCGGAGACGAACCTTCTCCTGGGGCACAAATGGCACAAGTACAGCAGTCAGAACAGGGAAAGGGAAGTTAGCACCACCCTGGGGCTCTGCCTGTCATAGCTGGGCCCTCACCTTCTGGGGTTAGCAAGGAGCAGGACCTGTGTGATGGCTGAGGGGTGGACGATGGGGTTAAATGCTGGCAGCTCTGTGCCAGAAGGTGGCTGCAGCCTCACCTTCATGACCTGAGGGCAGGAGGTGGATAGCTAGTCAGGCAGCCACTGAGGAGGAAGTATCCCTTCCCAGAGTCTCGGGGATCTCTCTGGCTTCCACCCTTTCCCCAGTTCCCCAGTGAGAGATACCATGCACAGACAGCTGCCTGCCCACCAAGTCTAAAGTCACCCTGTTTTGAGGGAGGGAGGAAGGCCTGCCTGGTCTGCCCTGTCACCTTGGGGACAGCTGACTGGAAAACAATGTTTCGGATGGGCTGGGGAGCCGTGCTCAGCATAGAGACCACCACCACCAGTACATCAGAGCGCCCTGGCAGTGGGTCCCGAGCAAAATGGAAGAGGACACGGAAGCCATGCTGGTCGTAAACGGTCACTGGCAAGATGCTGCCTGTTGGGAGAAGGGTGGAGGGTGATCAGTGGGTGGAGCCAGGTCAGACCCAGGGTCTGGCCTCCTAGAGGCAGGACACCCACCCTGGAGCCCCGTTACAGCCCGGTCCTTCCCAGGCTGGAGTCAAGGCTCGGTTCAAAGTCTGGGTCATGCATTCTTTGGGGTCAGAGTCAGTCCTAGTGCTAAGGAGGACAGGAAGGCCTGAGGCTTGGTCACAGCTTCTGAGAAGTCAAGCCTCCTGCTCCTGGGTAATACCTGGGGCTTCCTTCTGGATCTTCCTTTGAGGCTCTGTTTTAAATCTTAAGGAGCCTTCTAGTTCTGGTCCCTGCCCTCCCTAGGAACAGGGATCAGGGTTCAATCTAACAAGCCCTCTCCTGTGCAACCTAGAGATTAGAAAGCAGCCTTTCATCACTCTGGGATGGAGAGGCCCTTGTGCAGGCTAACACTAGGGTCAGCAGTGACAGGCTCTGGGACAAGAGCCAACCTGGGCCTGCCCTTCCCACCCCACCCCTCCCCACTCACTGGGTTTGATAGATTCCAGGGGCACAGTGATGTTGGTTAAGGAGAGCTCAGGGGGTGTGGCCTGAGGTGGAGGCCCAGGGGGCTCTGGGGACGTGGTGTGCAGGAGGCTGGTGGCACCCGGACTGGGCGAGCTGCAGCTGCTCTTACTCTGCAGGTCACGGAGGGTGAGCCGGGGGCTGGCTGCTGCTTCTCCCTTAATGGGGATAGTGCATTAGCAGGTGATTTTCTGGTGGGCTACCCAGCTCTGTGCCTGCAGGGAGCTTTGAGCACCCTCATCTACAGGGGAGCCTCCCCCACCCCTTTTGCCTCAGCATCCTCCCATGCTAAACCCCCTCTATCTTTTCCTAGGGTGCTGGGAACTCCAGGGGCATGCATGTCAGTGGGCACAGTGGCCCATTCTCATCAATGCGTGTAGTTTGGGACCATCCCTGGGCACACCCTCGTCACAGTGGGCGATCCAACATGCTGGACTCCCAGGAATTAGAAGTGATAGGTGATTCCCTGCTGGGCCCAGAAGCTGCTGGCTTATGGGAACAGGGAGGGCCCTGGCAGTGGCAGCCCTCACCACCGCACTTGCTGGGCTTCTGGGGGCAGTGCCTGTTGCATAAGGGTTTTCCCCAAGAGGTCCAGGTCGTCCAGGCCACTGTTCGTTGGTGGGGTGCCTGTGCTGGGGGTCGGCAGTCCATGCTGGGGGCCTGGGCTGGAGGAGGGACTGAGGGTTCAGTACCATCTGATGACTGTGGGCAAACAAGATGGGTGTGAGATTCTCTGAAGTGTTAGGGTCATCACCTGAGGCCCTCCCTTCCCTGCAGGAGACATCTGAGAGAAGTACAGCAGAGAGAATAGACCACCTGTTCATGAGGCAAAACACTGGGCCTAAGAGGACCTCCACACTGCAGGGATCCTAAGACACCTTTTTAAGGAAGAGCTTAACCTCGAAGGTGGGACTGTGGTCCTATCAGGGACCCTAGGCTGAGGCCCAGGCACCTCTGCTGGATGGGCTCTTCCCTGGGATGGTACTGCCCTGCCCCAGGACTCTTGTTCAGGACGCACCTGACTGTCACTCTCAGGCTACTGGCTCCAGCCTCCCTTCCCCAGGGTCGGTCTGTCATAGGCTGGCCAGCTTTAGCCCTCTTACCTGGAAGCTGTTCCACCCCACACTATCCGAGCTGGTGCCTGTAGGTGGTGTGGGGTCACTTAGACCTGTAGAGAAAGCAGATAGGTGGTTGGAATGGCGGGCAGAGGCAAGAGGGCAAACGGCTAACAATGTGCTGCTTGGGGTTGCCTGGATTCCCCCTTCCTTAGAGGCTCAGAAGTGAAAGCCACAGTTTCAGAGGGAACCAGCAGCAGAGCAAAAATAGCATCATCCTGGCAGCCACCTTGCAGCCCACACTTGCTCCCTCTCCTTCCCACAAGGCCCCACAGAAACCAACCTGGCAGGAGTTGGAACTTTCACCTTGGTCCCTCAGCAACTAAGAGCAGGAGCTGAGGTAGTGAGGAGGGAAGGATCGTCTGACTTCGTGTGTCAGGTAAGTATCTGTGGGTAGGGTGCTATGCTGTGAGCCTCTGTGTCCCCATGTGGACAATGGGAGGTGAATCAGGCAGACGCTGAAGGCTGTGGCACAGGTCAGGAACACCGACCTGCCTATCCTGAACACCTCAGCCAAGCTTGCCCTGTATCTGTCTTAGAGAAGACAAGTGACCCTGGTTTTTAGGAAGTTCTCTCCATCAGGCAGGCAGCAACTGCCAGCCCTCCCCTGTGGCATTCCCTCAAGACCACAGGGAGGCTGGGCGTGGTGGCACACACCTTTAATCTCAGCACTTGGAGAGGCAGGTGGATCTCTGAGTTCAAGGCTACCCTGGTCTATAAATCTTTGAGTTCTAGGACAGCCAGGGCTACACAGAAACCATATCTCAAAAAACAAACAAACAAAAACCCCAACAAACCAAACAAAAAAGGCCAAAGAAAACAGTTCACTTCTTCACTTTAATGTTCCCAGGGAACTGGGCTCACTACAAGTGGAGCTTCCTTTTTTTTTTTTTTTTGTTTTTTTGTTTTGTTTTGTTTTTGAGACAGGGTTTCTCTGTGTAGCCCAGGATGGCCTCGAACTCAGAAATTCGCCTGCCTCTGCCTCCCAAGTGCTGGGATTAAAGGCGTGCGCCACCAATGCCCGGCCAAGTGGAGCTTCCTAAATCCTGTGCTTCCTGTCTGGAGAACCTAGGGAGGGAGAACCCGCTGATCCTTCACCAGGGCAGCTCCATCCAAGAATCACCCCGCCTCTCCCAGGCAGCCAGAGCTGGCCAGCCCTACCTGCTGCCAGGCTGATCTTGCTCTCAGTCTCCCTGAGCCGTGGCTTCACCCTATAGGGAGGCCACGCTTCGCGTCCATGGCCCCCACTGGCTTCCCAATGGAGCACAGAATGCTGGTGGCAGCAGACTGCCCTGCACTGTCCCCTTCTTACCCAAAGACATGAGCTCGTCATCAAGCAGGGACACTGAGGCACTGGGCTGCTCCGGACTGTTCTGGTTGCCAGGGCAAGTGGGCGTGGCTGGGTATGTGTGCCCGAGGGAGGGAGGTCCAGGCCTGAGAGGTCCAGCAGGGCTGAGGTGCTCCCTGAGTGGAAAAGAGTCGGGCAAGTCCTGGGGACCACTCAGAGCAGCAGGGGTGAGCATAGCACTCCTCATCCCCCCTTTTATTACAGGGCTCCTGGCTGAGACAGCCTGCCAAGTTCTTTCTTTAGCAGATGGCACCTTTGTTCACAATCAGCCAACTTTGCTTAGGGTCGGAGACATGTCAGAAATGTGACATTAGTGTGAATGCAGGGCAGTATCGACTAAGGCACCTAAGGTGTTACTCAGAGACATAGCTTTAAGAGATGACTGCTGCTGGCCCAAAGGCTCTGCTCCTGTTTGGCTAACGTGGAGAGGTCCTCCCCACCTCCCAGGGCCACTCATGCTAGCCTTTTCTGTGACTGCCCTCCTCCTCACCCCACCCCTGCTGCCATATGACCCTGAGTAGAGTGACGTCTGCCACATCTGTATCTAGAGCTCTGTCCTTCTTTCTGGAAGTCTAATCAGCCCCACACATCTGGATCCAGATTCATGAGATAAAATGTTTCCCTTCTATTTCATGACAAACGTGGGCTTCCTTCCCCACGTCCGAACAGACTCGCTCCCCCCAGGACCTCCTCCAGGCCTCCCAGGACCTTCATGGTCACATTGAAGGTCGTGCCACCCTGCTCTTACCAGGAATGGAGCTGGCTGTGGTGTCACCATTGACCTCTTCACCCCTGACCAGTGCTTGTACAGGTTGATCACCTGGGTGAGATTGTCATTAGCTTGCAGGATCTCAGCTGGAACAGGAAGGAGGGGAGAGGTGGGTTTGAAGGAGTGGTGGAGCCTCCCACATTCACCCCAAGGGCTATATAAAGGGGATGGGCCAGGCATCCCACTGCAAATGTGGGGTCCAGCCAGGCTGGTGTAGAGGCTTGGAGGTGGAAATGTTCCCAGAATGCCCAGAGATAGACAGGCAGGGAGCAGAGTGAGAAGAGAGCCTGAGTGACTGCGATGGGGTGATCTGACACTGCTGCTGTGACCTGAGCTCCTCATTTGTTTTGGAGATGGGAGAGTTCTCCCTCCTGGGCAGATGAGATCCCTGCACAGGACATGTGCATGGGGTCTACTGTCTGTGGCCTTCTCAGATCAGTGCTGGAGAAAGAGGGCTCCCTCATGGTAGTTCCAACTGTGGGTGTCTAGCAGGGCCTGGAAGTGGGAGGAGGTAGGATGGGGCTGGGCCTGATCTTGGCAGTTGCCTAGGGCTCACCTAAGGCCTCATCATTGTCTTCTGTGTCACTGGCCAGTCGGAAGAGTGTGGGCCGCATGCGCTCACAGCGCTGGTACAGTTCCTAGGTGTAACAGATGAGTAGACAAGAGTTATGAGTGGGCTGGGGTGGGTGGGGATGAGCTGCTATAGGGCTGGAGCAGGCGCACCTTCATGAGGTCCTCACTGCTGCTGGAGGCAGCACCCTGGCTGTGGCTCATCACCATCTCTGTCAGCAGCTTCACGTTGTTGTTGACTTCCTCAATGGCATTCACCCGCTTTGAGATCTTCTCCATCCGCTTCTGGTCCTGTAGAGCAGCAAATGACCAAAGGCTGTCTCAGGCAGAGCTCTGGAGGTGATGGCACGAGTCTGGGAAGACGGCTGGATGAGCTTGGTTCAGGCCGAGTGGCTGACAGCTTGCCACTCAGGACAAAGTACTCTCTTGAGAAGCAGTGTACCACTATGGTGCCACTTGGTACCCTTCTGCCAGAGTCCTCAGTCTCCAGAGGTGGCTCTCAATCACATGACCAGCTTCTAGACTTATGACTGTGGCCCTCCTCGTTTCTGCCCCTGAAGACACTTTCCCATTCTTGACAGTCAAGGGAAGTGTCCTAGGTCAGCACTCACAACCAGATACAAGCATGGAGTCCCTCCTTGTCTGCAGGGGCCTAGCCAGTGTGTGGGCCTGGGCCTTTAAAGGCGGCTGTAGGAGGCAGCCCCACTCTCTCAGCCCATTCTCCTTCCCAGTGTCCTTCTGCTGCAGGAGGTGGGGACGTTCTTGTCAGTCTCACAGTCTCACATGGCTTAGCCCTTTAAGGCTTCCCTGAAGTAAGCAGTCCAGGCTGTGACACGTCCTCTCCTGCTGCAGGGGATGCAGAGTACTCCCTAACAGTCAATCTGGGGCCCAGGCTTAGCCCCACCAACCTACATGACTAGATCTTGCCTCCAAGGAATAATGAACTAGCAGTCTCTGTGGGCACACACTTTTAAAATGTGGAGAGATTCTTTGCTGCTGTCATTAGTGAGCTGGGAGATTTCATGTAAAAGTTTGCATTTCTGGATCATTTTCAAGGAAAAAAAATCACCTGATGATTCAGACTCAAAGGGTTACAGGTGGGTAGTCATCTTGGGTACATGATGGGCTGTCTCCCATGTGGCCTTGGCCCTTCCTTTCCTGCTGTCAGTCCTTAGCCTAGAGAGCTGATACATTTGGCCTCTTCTGCCTGTGCTTTTGAGTGCTAACCTGAGATCTTGGTTTGGTTCCCAACAAAGTTTCATTCTGTAGTTTAGCTGGCCTGGAGTTCAAGTCAAGGCCATCCTCCTGTGTTAGCCTCCCCAGTGTTGGGATTTGAGGTGTGAGCCACCTTGCTCATCCTCAATACCTTTTGAAAATTTTTTGTTTTGAGACAGTCTCTCTCTACATAGCCCTGTCTTGGAACTCATTGTAGACCAGGCCAGCCTTAGCTCACAGGAGTTCCTCCTGCCTCGGCCTCCCAAGTGCTGGGATTAAAGGTGAGCCAGCATCCCAGTCTTGGCCTTACTAAGTTTCAGTGTACACCTTCTAACATAATTAATTAACTTAAACATCATTAAATCTGATTTTGCCTTTGATGTTCTCTTATATGTGGTGTGTGGTAATATATATATACACAACACATCTTACATTATTTTAATATTAGGTTATTGTTTGAGGGGTATGCTGAGCACAGATGTATGCATGTTGGAAGCATTCTACACATTTGATCATGCCCCAATAACGTTCCCAAAGTACTTTTTTAAAATGTTGCATTATTTTGTTGTTGGTGTCTGTGTTGGGTACAGTGCCATGGGACACTTGGACGTAAGGGCACTTGTAGGAACTGATTCTTCCTTTCACCATGCAGGTTCTCAGGGATCCAGCTCAGGTTAGCAGCAATACTATACTTATAGAGCCATCTTTTTTTTTTTTTTGGTTTTTCGAGACAGGGTTTCTCTGTATAGCCCTGGCTGTCCTGGAACTACTCTGTAGACCAGGCTGGCTCGAACTCAGAAATCCGCCTGCCTCTCCTCCAAGTGCTGGGATTAAAGGCGTGCGCCACCACCGCCCGGCTTGTAGAGCCATCTTGCTGGCTCCCAAATTTCTTTTTTTCTTTCCTTTTTTTTTGAGACAGGGTTTTGCTATATGGGCCAGACTAGCCTCAACCTCAGGATCCTCCTGCCTCAGCCTCTGGAGTTCCAAGATTACAGGTACATGCCACCAATTCTTGGGCCTCATTACTAACAAATGCCAGCCCCTCAGAAACTCGTGCATAGCAGGTTCTCTCAGGCTACTGGGGAGCGCTTCCCTCTGAGCATCTGTCAGTTCTTTACTGTGGCAGCTGACAGCTGGGCCACTATGGGACATTGTATGTACACACACACACACACACACACACACACACAGCGCTCCTGTGTGGTGGCCTAGCTCCAGACCCCATCCCTCCTACCCCTGCACACCAGGCCAGCCATCACCTCCTGCACCATCTCTTTGATGAGCTTATTGGCAGCCCGGAGGTCCTCAGGGTGTGAGCTCTTCAGCAGGCGGGCCAGCATCTGCAGAAGACAAGTAAATGGCTGTGGGTAGCACCCGGCCAGAGCCTACACCCCAGCTCCTCAGTTACTGTTTGTAGGACCTCTCTGTGAAAAGGTCAAAACAGATCGACACCTCAGGGTGTCCATGCGGATAACGGAGGCACTACACATACTCCCCATGGAGCATAGCAGAAGGGTGTCCTCAGCATACAGCCCTTCCCCCCCCCCCCCCCCAACGCCTCTAGGAAGACACCAGAAACCCTAGCAGTAGCCTTGGGACCTGGCTAGGGACTTATCAACAGCTCCTCTCCATGCAAATGCTTCTGTAACTAGTCCACTAGTATAGAAAGATGAACCAATGCAGCTCCTCAGCCAAGCCTGGGTGAGGAACTGTGCTGGCTGAAGGCACACGCCTGAATGGGTCGGTGCATTCAGCAGGCTCCGCACAGGAAGCCACCTCCACAGGATCACTCAGCAGGAGCCTCTGCTCCAGAGACTAGAAATCTACCTGAAAGCAGCTCCTCAGCCTTACCTTGGACTTCTCCTCATCTTCAAAGATCACATTCTTGGGCCGTGGAGGGGGAAGAGGAAGGATGGCATCTTCTGGAAGCTTGGGGTCAGACTTCACAATCCCTGGGGACAACAGGATTTGGAAAGTGGTCAGCACCAGGGAGAGCAGGGAAGGGATCTGGGATAGGGTGCAAAGGTTAAAGAGAGGTCACACTTTCATCAGGTCCCTAGCTTGGGACTTCGTGGGTGGGACTACTTCTGACCTGCACAGTGAATGAACGCCAACACAGATGGTTTGGGCCCAATATACATAAAATCTAAACAGTAGTTCCTTTTTATTTTTTTGAGACTTATTTTTAGTTATGGGGCTCTGGCATCAGAGTGCAGGTGCCGGTGGAGGTATAAAGCAGCCACTCCCCTTGAGCTGCAGTTACGGGTGGTTGTGAGCTACCTTACTTGAGTGTAGGAAACTAAACTTGGGGTCTTTGGAAGAGCAGCAAGTGCTCTTAACTGCTGAGCTAGCTCTTCAAACTCCATACATATTTTTTTGAGAAAGGGTATCATGTAATCCTTTTGAATTCACTATGTAGCTCAGGGTGGCCCTTCTACTTCGGATCCTCCTGCCCCCAATTCATAAGTGCTAGATTATAGGTGTGCACCACTGCACCTTGAGAATTCGGTGCTGGGGACAGAGCATCAGGTATGCTAGGCAACCATTCTACCATGTGAGCTACACCCCGAGTTCCTGGGCACCCATGTTTTGAGGCTGCTCTCTGAAGGTAAACTTGATCCATTACCACCTTTTTTCTACTCAAGCTGGCTGTAGGCACAGCCACAGGGAAGCCTCACTGGCTGTGTTCTTGAAACATTAAAGGCAGACCTGTGGCCTTCTGGCAGAAGCCCCTGAGACGGTTGGAGCCTGAGCTGCAGGCAGGGCATGTTACTGGTCCCCCAGCTGGGGGTCACTCACCCTGCTTCTTCAGCATCTGGTAAGCTTCTGCAATCTTCACCTCCTCAGGCAGGCCAACTGTCCAACTGTACAGCAGCTCCAAGATCTTATTCTTCACCTTCTCCGATGTCCGGGAGCCCAAATACTTCAGAGACACACAGAAGGGGACTTCTCTGAGACTGCTCAGCCTCCTCACTTTAGCCCTAAACCTGCAGCCTCTCAGATGCCTCGATCCTCATATGCCCTGCAAGGGGTCTAGTGTAAACTGAGCTCCAGTCTCAGCTTGACCACCCACTGGCTGTGTCAGGGCTCTGTGACTCAGTTTCCTCATTGTGGGCATGTGGAGCTGGTGCAGGGTGGAGGCCCAGAGCAGGAACACCTGCTTAGAGCATATAGAACTAAACTTTGAGACCCCAGCAGGGAGCCTGGGCTCCAGCAGGAGAAGGGAAGGGCTCCTGTGCAGCCAGGAGGCCCCACACATCAGCCCCAGCAGCAAAGTAGGTCAAGAGATGTGGCTCTCACTACAGTTCTCTCCTGGAGACACGGGGCTGCACAGCCCACTCAGAATTCTGTTCAGAGGAAGGCCAAGGGGGCTGGGCATCAGATATGTACCCAAACTGACCAAAGTCTAGTAGCCAGGGTGTGGCCCATTTGCTAACATAACTGACTCACGTTTGTGGCTTTGGATGCTGAGGCTCAAGGAAACCACATCTAGGTGATTCGGACAGGGAGAACTGTCAAACACCCAAGCAGCCTGAGCTGGGCACACCCAGTGACAGTATGTGTGTGCCCTGGGACCAGCTCTCCATGCACACTGATTGGTTCTTTAGAGGCCCAGGCTGTCCTGACTCAGTCAGGTCCTAGAGAAGGCTTTGTGCTGGGTTCCTATCTGGGAGGTCCCTAGGGACCGTCCTTCTGCAGCCTCCCTCAGAGCCCGGGCCAGGACGCACCTTGGGAGACACAACCTTGATGAGCTCATTCAGGAAGCGGAACTTGCCCACCTCATCATGGAACCTCTTGCCGCAGCTCTTCATGCATGTTTCTAGAACCTGGAGAGGGAAGCAGTGAGGTAGCCCTCATCCTTGCCAGGGTCCAGAGGAAGGGAATGACCCTCAAGGGCACAAGATGCAGAGGTTCCCAGGTCTCTGAGATGGCTCGCACCTCCCTAGAGCACTGGGTCAGGGGTCCTCTAGTGACCAGTACTGTCCACGCTGCCCGACCACAGGCCCCTCTGTGGCTTGGCCCATGCATCACATGGACATGGCCTTTTTATTCTTTAGAGACAGAGTCTCTCTATGTGGCCCTAGCTATCCTGGAACTCATTCTGTACCTAGGCTGACCTCAAAGTCACAGAGACCCACTTGCTTCTGCTTCCTAAATGCTGGCATTAAACATGTGTACCGTTACTGCTTGGCAGTTTGACACTACTTTGGTTTTTCCTAAACCCATGAAATCACAAGATCCCTGCATATTTAAGGAAGAAACCCCAAACAAAACCTAACATGTTGAAACACACAGTTACTTAGAGCAGTTTCCACTTAGCCTCAGACAATTGTTAGACCTTGTTCTAAGGTAGCTGGTGTGTGGGCTATGCAGGGGTCACAGACAGTGTCCCACCTCTTTTGTTCCTGGTGTAGCTAGAACCTCAATCCTGAGCCTGTCTTACTGCAAAGGATAGCACTGCCCAGGGTCTGCCGATCCCATGTGGTCTGGATGGCCCCTGCAGAGAGCCTGGGAGCTTTACAAACACAGACTCCAAACATGTATGCTGACTCAGTGTGTTTAACATGTATCCCGGGAGGTGCCCATTGTGCAGCTGAGGTGAAGAATCCCTGCCACCACCATCAGAGGCCCAGCTGTGACAAAAGGCTAACTCTGCTGCTGTTAGGTACCTTGAGGGTTGGCCCAGACCTATATCCTGGATCATCTGGTCACAGTTCCCTTGGGCTCACGAAACCCCAGGATCTTTACTTACTGTCAAGGCCTGGATGGCTTCCCATTCCTGTGGGGACTGGATCTTGTGGGCCAGCAAGCGAGTGGCAAGTGGAGGCCTGGGTAGGAGGAACAGTCATGACTGACATGGTACCTGATTCACTCAGAGGGACAGTCAGTACATTAGCCTGTAGTACTTCAGCCCTCTACTGGTCCTGCGAAGCACATACAAAAGCCCATGTGTCTCCAGATTAAACAGGACCTGGGATGGTGACAGCCAGTGCCAGGCGGCCAGTATAGGCAAGGGCCTTTAAGAGATGTAAGCCTAGCCCCTTCTGGCTTTAAGAACAAGACATGCATAGGCCTGCAGAAGTTGCTTCTTGGTGGTAGAGCCACTTGCCTAGCACGGGTGAGTGAGGCCTATGTAAATTCATCACCACCAAAAGCAAAAGCTATGGTGTCCTTGGCCTGCACAGGGAATGATAAGAACAGGTGACCAGAGCTTGAGTGTAAGGCCATCAAGGTGGCTCACAAGCACCCAGGCTCCTTGCTTTCCTCAGTGGCAGGAAACCCCCACAACCTCCCATCTGCACCTCTGCCAGTGCCATGTTACATGAGGACTGAGGCTCAGAGCCATCAATGCCTTGCCCAAGGCTAATCAACCAGAGGTGGAATTTGTTTGCCCCAAAGCCCATGAAGCCCACATCAAAGGCTGGCTAGAATGAAGGACCTGCCCCAGAAAGGAGGGTGGAGGGGAAGCTGTGACCAGCTTTCTATAATCCAGAACCAACAAGGAACCTGGGAACATCCAAACCAAGCCCTTAGGGAGTCACTTCTAGAAGTGGCCCACAATGTGCATTTTGGACAAGCATTCCAGGTAGATCTGGTTCTTACAGGAAGGGCCTGTTGGGGAAAGTGTAGTCTGCCCTCTGGAAGGCCCCCAATCCCAATAAATCATCAACCACATGGTAGGTTTAGATTTGACCAAACTTAGGACTGCCAGTGTCCTGGTAAGGTTCAAGAGCAAACAGCTGAGCCTCAGTTTCTTCATCTATAAAATGGATCCAGGAAGGTTCCTCAAGAGGGCAACATCGACATAACCCCAGCAGAAAGTGCCACTGTCTTTGTTAACTGTGACTGCATATAGAATGGAAACTGGGTCTCCAGCCTGCCCTAGACCAGGATCTGGAGACTGCATGGCAGGGGCACAGTGTGTTTGTTCTTGAGTGTGTCAGCCAAGTGGAGCCACCTACCCCTCAAAGTCTTCGTTGAGCTGCTCGCAGAAACCGTTGATGCTGGCCCAGTTCAGCTCCTTGTTCAGGGGATTTGTGGCTCTGTCTGCAGGAGCAGAGGGAGTCAGTATGGGAGAGTGGGATTCTTGTCTCCCCTAACTCTATCCTGCAACTGGCATGGTTAAGAGGGACGGAGCACATGGCAGACGATTCCCTCCACTTCTTGTTGAACTGCCAAGGCTGAGCACTGACATTCCAGTGCAATCAATGGGCAGACGAACACATGGCTTACCTCGCCTTCACCCAATGGCCCATCTCCAGAGACTAGACCCAGGGAGCGCTTCCCATGGTTGTATCCCACTATGCTGACTTTACCATCTCTGCTCTGTTCTCAAGAGCAGCATCCCAATCCTCCTGGTATCTGTACTCAGGAGACTGAGGGGTAAGGAAAAGGCCAGGGTCTGGTCATGGAGGAGCTGTAGGCCTGGGCAGTGGGCCAAGAGACACTAGGCTCTGAAGAAAAAGTAAGTGACCAAGAAACCATAAGAACCCAGAGTGGGAGACTTGGATCTGCCTGGAGCCAGGGCAGCTGACCAGAGGAGGTAACAGTCCAGCTAAGTTTGGAAGGAGTTAACCAGGCTGAGAGCTACTCTGCTCAGTTAAGGACATGGACCTGGGAAAGTCTGTACCCTGGACCTCATGTCTGCCAGACCTTGTCCCTGGGGAGTGGCTCAGGAACACCTCTTCCAAGGGTTCCTTCTTCACTTCTGCTCACTGTGGCAGTGGCTATGTCCCCGACTATTCTTTACGGTGGGCCCAAGCGGACTATTATACAAGGCTCCTGCGACTCCTGCAGAGAACACACCTTCCTCCCCTCTAATGGATGCATGTGGGATCCATGGCAGGGAGGATGGGGCTGGAGAATCTGGGATGCAGGAATGTGTATAGCAAAGAGGAACAAATGATACAAGACCATCCCTTCTGGAGCCCAACACTAGCTAGGTGAAGAGCTATGAGGCAAGAAAAACTTCTTGGACCCCCGTTTCCCTACTTGTAGAGCTGGACAGCACATAGGCTGTACATGGTGAGGCTGAAGAGTCCTCATGGTTCCCAGACACTTCTGCCCATGTTGTGGGTGCAGAGGATCACAGCCCGAGAGGTGGGGCTAGGAGAGAGCTGTAGACAGGAAGAGGCTAGGGCCCAGGATGTGGCACCTGCCCAGTTGGGGACCTTTACTACATCTGGGGGCCTAGACACCCTCAGTGCCCAGCAACCATTCTGTATTTATTTCTAAAAAATACAGTGGTGATCAAAAGCTTTTCTCTCCTGAAACTCACTGGCCCAAACAAAGCATCTCTGACCACTCAGATCAGCAATCACAGAAGCGCTATGAAGATGGGTAGAGCCGGGGGAAGGATGGAAGGGGCCGGGGTAGACTGCTCTCTCCCAGGTGATCAGAGGCAATATGGATGGCCAGAGGCTGAAGCACCTTTCTTGGTACAAATCTACCCCAGAAACCTTGTGGGGACCCTCCAGTCCTTGAGAGGAACAGATGTCACCAGTCAGCCCCCAGGGACACCAGTAACATCTCTTCTGCTTCCTTAGGGAAGGCTGACCTCCCAGTCCCCCACACTGGCTAAGGACTAAACACTGGGAAGAGACTCCAATCTGGAGCCAGAGAGAATGCTCAGGGTACTGGCCTCTCAATGACGGCTGAGAAAAGGACTAGAACAGGAAGTCCTCCTAGTGTCAAAGGCACGTGAGCCCCAGCAAGGGTGGAGCCAGTCCATCAGAGTGAGGCACGAGGGAAAAGGAAATTCTGACTGCCCCATCAGCTTCTCCCCAGCATTGGGCAACTGGGAAGATCTTAGAGCTGTTAGAGACATGCCCTCTCCCCTTCCCCCAACCTCCACGGCAGGAGGGGGGGTTGTCTCCCACTGGCAAGTAGCAGAGGAAAGTACTTGAGGAGGGAGAGAGGTGTTTCACAACTGGGCGTGACTCTTCAGATGGGGAAAATAGCTATCGTCTCCCTAGAAGCTACCCTTTACCCCTGACTCCTGAGACCCATGTAGTTACAGCATCTCATGCAGTCCACGGTCACTGTCTCCTTCCATTCACCATCCAACCCCACTGCCAGGCTGACCCGTCTTCGGTCCCCCAAGATGGTGAGGTCTGGAATCAACCTCCCAGTTTAACTTCGTTCAAGGCTGGCTTCAAAGGTGCTGACCATGTCTTCCCACAGGACCCTGCACAGAGCCTTGCTGTACCCGACGCCAAGAGGTTGAACTGATGAGGGTAGACCCAGAGGTTTCCCTGGGTTTCATCCAGAAAGGCCTTGTGAGAGACCTGTCACTAGATGGACCAGAAGAGGCAGCCTGCAGTTTGCAGGGGCAGAGTTCAGGAATGGGGTTGGCAGTATAAGGCAGGGAGAACAGAGGGTGGAGGTAGGGGCTTGTAAGCCAGAGTTGTAGGAAGCTGTTTCTGAGGAGACAGGAAACAAGGGCAGAGGCCTGGGGAGGAAGCTCAGCAGGGGCTAGGAAAACAATCTGGGACGCAGAGCAAGGCTGGTCTGGGTCTAGTGACAGAGAACTTGAATTTCCTTATGGAGTCTTTCTTAGATGGGACCCTTCCAAGCATTGGGGATTTCTCCAGGCGCGCACAGAGCCGGATCAGATGGGCCAGGAGTCAAGCCCTTCTTGGGCTGGGGGAATGAGCAGATCTAAGAAGAGCATCGGGTTGAAAGACTCAGGCCCTGAGGAAGTGGGGGTCCTTCAAGGGGAAGACTCGAGGGTCTGCTCTTGGGTGCAACAGGCAGGGCCTTCGGGGGTTCGGGGTGCTCTCCGCAACCGGGTCACCGGGTAGGTGGGCGGCGCCCGCTCATGGCCTGGCTGCGCAGCTGCCAGGGTCCGAGCCGCGGACTGGGGCGCCGCCCCTCCGGGTCGGGGGCGGGGCGTGAGGAGGGGGCGCGCGGACCCCGCCCCGCCGGGAAAGGGGCCAGCCTCGCGCCCCCGGTTCCGGTTCCGGTCCGGCTCGCGCCCCTCCCGGACACTCACTGATTCGTGCCTCCAGAGTCTCCGGCTCCATCGCGGGCTCCATCCGCCACAGGCCCCCGCCTCGGCGCCGCCCCCCGCCCCCTGTCGCTCTCGCGGGAACTCCTCGGCTCCGCCTTCAGCCGGTTAAAGGGGCCGCGTCGGCCCAGAAGAGTCAGAACGCTGCGCTGGGACGCTGGGCACCATCGAGACGCAGGTGGAGCCGCCCAGAGCGTCACCTCTTTGGCAACCCTCCCCCTGACGGCTGGCGAAGTCGCTGGTGGAGTCGGTCGGCGGCCTCGCAGCTCCGGGCGCTCAGGCGAGAAAGGAAGAGGAGAGCCTGGGGGTTGCGGGCGGCACCATAGAAACACCACGGGACGCTCTAACTCAGTTGGCGTCACGCAGATATCCGTGACCGCTTCCGGAACAACGCTCCGAAGCCATGTTTCTGAGGGGCTGTGAAGTCACTTCCGGAGCCCTCAGGGGTACTTCCGCTTAAGTGGGAAAATGTCAATGTCCCTTAAAAGGGCAACTGGGCACAGTGGCGGCTGCGAACATGATGAGGTTAAGCTAATGTTTGTTTAGCTCTTAAAGCCCCAGGCATTGTTCTGAGCAATTTTTTTTTCCTTTTGAGACAAGGGTTTACTATGTTGCCCTGGCAGTTTTGAAACTCGCTCTGTAGAGCAGGCTGGCATGAAATTCAAGAGATCCACTTGCTTCCGCCTCCCAAATGCTGAGATTAAAGGAGTACGCCATTTCGCCCAGCGGAGGCTAAATTGTTGTTTTTGTTGTTGTTTTAACCCATGAATCCACACTCAAACCAGGGAGCCAGGTAATGAGTTTGCCTGAGGTCACATAAGGGTCATTGCTTACACCGGGTACTTTCTTCTGCATTCAGCTTAAAAACTCGTGAAGAGCATATTCCGTTTAGGTTATTCTGTGACCAGCCCTGGAGAGAAAGACAAAGCCAGATAAATATCCCACAAGGCGATGAGGATAACTCCAGCACTTATCAGACAGAGGCAGATTATCAGTTCAGGGCCAATGTGGGATAACCTATCTCAAAGCACATAACACTCTCAAGGTGATGCGGAAGTCAGAGGGGTGGTGGCAAAATAAGAAGGTCTCTTTCCCCAAATTGGGATGGTGACGAAGTCAGGCTCTTGTTTTGGTGGTTTAGGAGGAGGCAAAAATGCGAGGTACTTTCACCCGCTTTTTTCCATCCTCTGCTATCGCCTTGGACAATTCTCAGGAATGCCAGTTGCTCTCTTCAGCCTCTGGCGGCCGACCGGGGAACTGGCCATTGTGCCCGCTCCAGCGAGCCTGTGCCAAGAAGAGTTAAAGAGTGGCTGAGACCAAGGAACCGGTGAATCCAGTTCCGCCCAGTTCCTCGTGCCTGTGGCCTTGGAGAGGGATCTGTATTCACCTTGCAGAACCAGTGACCTCATTTCAGTCGGTTTTTCTTCTGAACCCCACTCTCAATGAGAAGTTTAATTCTCTCCTGCAACCTATAAGATCCAGGAGAAAGGGGTGTGTTGATAGCCCCTTAGCAAAAGCCAGAATGAGATGGGCTTGGCCTCCTTTGTTTTCTTTATTATTAAAATTGTTAATGAAATAAAGCCCAACTGCAGGCTGGCCTTTAATCCTACCACTTGGGAGGAAGAGGCAGACGAGTCTCTGAGTTCAAAGTCAGCCTGGCCTACAGAGCGAGTTCCAGGACAGCCAGGGCTACACAGAGAAACTCTGTCTCAAAAAACCAAGCAAACCAAAACAAAAAACCCAAACTGCATTTGCCAAATTGACTTATTTAGAGTCAGGTCACCATTCACTGGCACTTTTGGTGGGTTGACAGAGGCAGGGTCTCATACAGCCTAGGCAGGCCCTGAACTCACTGTGGATTAACCGTGATCTCTGCTCCTTCTTTCTCCACATTCAGCATGGGTTACCACCCTGCAAGGGGATAGGGCTTCTTGCAAGCTAGAGCAGCAGCTCCAGCTACTTCTGCTTCCATTTTGAGTCTGTGGTACTGGGGATCGAGCCTAACATTTCATACAAACATCTGTGACAGACAGACACATAACCAACTGATCTCTAACCTCCAGCTGCTCCACTCTGTATTTCTTTGCATGCTTATGGTTTGTGTCCCTACCTTCCTCTGGGAAGTTTCATCCCTGAGGAATTGCATCTGGTGAAACCCTGAGTTTCTTTCCTTGTTGCTGTGATTAAACTACTTGGCAAAAGCAACTTTAAGGAGACAGGGTTTGTGCTGGCCCACAATCCAAGGGTACAGTCCATCTTAGTGAAGAAATAGGCAGCAGCTGTCACACCTGCAGCTGAGAAACAGGGAGTGTTGAATCCATGCTGCCACCCTGCTCTTCCTCCACTTACACAGTAGAGGTTCCCAATAGGGGATGGTGCCACCCACAGTGGGCAGATCTTCCACCTCAGTAAACTCAGGCAGGATAATCCTCCTGAGGCATGCGTGGCAGCTCATCACCCAGGTGATTCTAAATCTGTCAAATTGACAGTACTAGCGGTCACAATGTCCTGAGACCTAAAGCAGTTGCGGGTGTTCAGAATGTGCTGTGGTTCAGAGCAACATTGCACCTGCCCACATTGAAGGGGTCTCAGAGTCGGCACAGAACACAGGCAAACACTAAAATTTCAAGCCCCAAAGAGATTTTATTTACCTTGGAGGGGGCCTGCCTCTGGATCAGGCAAGTCAGCAAGTCAGCAGCAGCTGTCTCTGTAGGAGTGGTTTATTTGTTAGGAGAAGGGTGACGTCTGTGTTAGGATGACTTGTAAATCCTAATTGAACATGTTAGTTAGTGTAGTCAAATAACGAATTTTCATCGCAGGACCTTGGTGATCAGCTTCAGGAATGTAATCTAATAGTTTAGCAGGGAGAGGGAATCAGGGAGGGCAGGCTGGGGTCATGATCGCCATGCCTGGGCCTGTGGGACCTACCTGTGTCCAGACAATAGTAGGCTCCAAGACCTTCGTCTAGGAGAGACCTCGCCTCACACCCTATAGGAAGAAGAGTCCGGGCTGCCAGGCCTCCCCGTCATGCTCCCTTCCTCAGCTGACACTCTAGTCTGGTAGCATTCCCCACGGCTGTCACCGCTCAGTCAAACTGGAGCGTGAAAACAGAGAGCTCGCCCAGGGTCTCCTCACCTTCCTTTAAAGCGCCCTGTCATAGAAAACCAATTAAACCCATTTGTTACACTTTCCTCCTGTTGATCTGTCTTCAGCAATTTCATTTCCCACTTGTCCGGGAACTCCAGAACAGCTGAGGAAACTTCTCCCCTGCAGTGTGTGATAAGTACACACTGAAAAACACGGATACCAGCACCCAGCTCTCCACAGTGGGCTTCGGAGGGTGTCAGGTCCTCTGGAACTGGAGCTACAGACAGCTGTGAGCCACCGTGTGGGAGCTGGGAGTTGAACCTGAGTCTTCAGGAAGTACAGCCAAGGCTTTTAACCATTAAGCCACTTCTCCAGCCCTCCCTTTTTTAATCTGAGAAAAAGAAGTTACTACATTTTTAATCTGGAGCGATGGCTCAGCAGTTAAGAGTGAACACTGCTCTTGCAGGGTACCCAAGTGCAGTTCTTGGCACTCATATTGGTTGATTCACAACCTCCTGTTCCATCAGCCCCAGAAGGATCTGATACCTCTGGCCTCCTACGCTCATGTGTACAAACAACACACACACACACACAACACACCACCACACACCGCACACACACAAAATTAAAATCTTTTGGGTTGGACATGGTGGTGCATGCCTTTAATCCCAGCACTTGGGAGGCAGAGGTAGACAGATCTCTGAGTTACAGGCTAGCTACACAGCAAGTTCCAGGACAACTCAGGCTACACAGACCCTGTCTCAAACAAAACACAATCTTTAAGAAATGATTACATGTTTATTTACATGTGTGTATACACCATGGCACACTCGTGGAGAACAGAGGACAATCTCAGTGGACCCTTCCACCTTCCCTTGCTTACAGACTCGGTGGTTGGTTCCAGGTGCCTTTCCTCCTCACTGAGCTGTCCTGCTGGCTTTATGTGATGCTGCTGGCTATCAAACCTAGGGCTACACGCCCAGTCTGGCGTTTAATTATTCCAATGAAAGAAAGCTGCAAACAGCGGCAAATGTAGGGTGAGATCCGCCCTTTCTCTCCCCTTCCCCAAAGCTCGAGGTAACTGCACAACACCTGTCCTCGCCTCCCTCCCTCCTCAGAGCCACACACCAGCACATGTCTCTCTGCCACCTTGCAGGACGAGGATTCCAAGGACAGCAGGAAAGACTTGGAAAAACTCCAAGAAGGACTTCCTTGTTTCTTCATAACAGTCCCAGCTGTCTGGAGCTGAGGGGATGGAACTTTTGCCACAGGTGTCGACAGTCTTAGAGGTGACAGTCTTTGGCATCCTCTAAGTATCCAGAGCCTTTGCATCTTCTCTTCCCCCACTGCCTGACCCCTTAGAGACAGGGCTTCTCTGTGTAGCCGTGGCTGTCCTGGAACTCACTCTGTAGACCAGGCTGGCCTCGAACTCAGAAATCTGCCTGCCTCTGCCTCCCAAGTGCTGGGATTAAAGGTGTGCTCCACCACCTTTTTTTGGAGCTTAAAGTTTATAAACAATTTAGGGAGTTCTTAAAAAAAAAAAAATTGAGACCAGCATGGTCTACATGGAGAGTTCCAGGTCAGCCAGGACCCTAGCAGGAGTCACTCCCATCTTCTTTCCCCAGTCCCAACAATGATACCTAACTGCAGGC